>PPMW02000008.1:0-401942 GCA_003707025.2 Yamadazyma scolyti
CACCAGGACACACACAACACCCACACCAGGACACACACAACACCCACACCAGGACACACACAACACCCACACCAGGACACACACAACACCCACACCAGGACACACACAACAAACTAATCCTGCATGAATCCTTGAGACACTTGTAAATACGATCCCCTCAAAAAATTAGCCTATTGTTCTTGTATTCTATTGTTGGTCTCATCAAGGAAGATACTCTTGAATGAGCCAATTTTGGAAGAATGGGACTAAGTATCATTGGAAGCTAAAATCAAATATCTTATCGACAAAGATAATTGTAAGAGGGTATAAATGCCGCACACTTCCTGTTCTGTTCCTCTAAAAGAATATGGTTATGAATCATTGAAAACAACAATAGAGACCAGATGTTCCAATTCAGCTACACGACAGCCCTTTTGGGACAGCTAGTGTTGTATTCGGCCGGTTATGGTAATATCTCCTATTGCAGTAACTTCACAAGAAAAAGAAATTAGGTATGCAACGCACTATTCCCCTTTGAGTTAAGACCTTACTAAACGGGAAATCCCTATTCTGGTTTGTCCTGATTCAAAAATAGAAATTCCTAGTTCATAAGCTACTTAGCTTGATTACGTATCATTCACCGTAACGAGCTTATATTCGAGAGACGTCATATTGTCTTACATGCCGGACGAGTCAACTAGTTTTAGCAATCCTCATGCCTTCGTTGGGCAACATTACTCCTAAAGAAGTCAGTTATGTAATGGACGCAATTTGATATGTTGTCCTTCAAATGGACAACAACTGCGTTGGAGCTATTCATTATCTCTTTGGGGTCAAATACTGTCATTCTTCCATGAATAATGGATGACTTCAAAATAAATTCATGGTAAAACCTGTACACATGAAATAATCCTGCAACAAAAGTTTGCTATGTACAGCGCCATGAAGAGGAAAATAAGCTTTCCCTTTTGGTATCTACAATGTCTATTTTGGGAAACATTGTTAATTGATATAGAACAATGTGTTGTGTTGGCTATGAAAAACAATGCAAAAAATTTCCCAAATTGGAAATAGTTATGAAACCATGATTAAGCTTCAAAAATCTCCAGAACAATGCACAGTCCACTTTCCTACTTAGATCAACTGGGCTCAAAATGAACATTTGATAACGATGTAAGATTTATTTTTTTATGAAAACGACGCATGAAGAGTCATCATAACCAGCTGCATCTTATAAATGTGTCGTCAATTGTCATCAGGAGTTAAAACATCTATAGATTGAAACCAGTATGAAATTTTCAGTTAAATTTTATTTGGTAAGGGGAAATAACACTCACTTTCGTAGCGTCCCTTTTTTGGCTATGATCCGTACAAGGTGAATTTTGATTTTTGCGAGAGTTGCAGAAATAAACACTTGATATGTATTATGCACCGCAACTTAATTTGCTGCGGTTCTTTCGGGTTTCGTTGTGACACGATAAGGAACTGTCTTTCCTAATGATTATCTTTTTTCCATTTAAAGAAGCTACAGAATTTGTAGTTTTGGGATTATACAAACATAATTGTCACATTTATTCAGCGGTGGAACATTAATCAGATGAAGGGTCTACAAGAAACCGGAATTTCTTGAGTTCGGTGATGTATTGTCTTTTAGTAACAGTGTATCAGAAGTATAAGGCCCATAAGGGATGACATATTGCCATCGTGATACTTGGGCAACCCCTAATTGGGCTTTTTGGTACCTCGGTAAATTCGATTCAGAATCGTGTTTAGTCAACCGTGCATTGCCCATTGTTTCTTTGTGTCTTCAATTATACTGCATATACTTGGGATTTACTATACGTGACATTTTTTGTATGAATTCGATTATTATTGCAAGCTTTGCCCATAATTGATATTTTGTGAAATAATTTAAAGAAGGCTGTGCCAGCCACTCATACCTGCATGTGGCAATTCTCTACTAGATATCAGTAGTAATCTGTGACATTATTCTCTCTACCTTTTACCCACCCATACTTCCCATGTACTCACATTTTAGTGTTCTAACTTAGCTTTCATCATATTAAAGTCCTTGTGTTAGTAAATCATCTTGCTTCCTGCAGTGGTGCCGCATGATCTATGCAGTAGTGGTTACAACTTTTCTTTTTGTTTTTTATTATTCTTGTTACCTATCACATCTAAGGGGGATATGCAGGACAGTCACACTCAAATGTAGCTGTAGGCAGCAGTTAATGGTACCTATGATGCGTTGCTCTTTATTCACAAGCTGATACAACTTTGAACCGTTTATGAGATCACCCTACCACTGGCTAGCAAAGGGTCAAAAAATGAAATTTGTACCTAAAATAGTCACTATGACGGCTATTCTCGGTTATTCTCGGCTATTGGCAACTTGCTTACTGTCACAAATCCCTGTCGTATTTTACTTAGACTGTAATAGTCTATCCATAACACCCAATCGCTTATCCTTTGCTATCACCACACAACCATACCTACCTAACGCTTAGTCATCATTTACTTTTCATTTACTTATGGCCTTAATATCGCAGCACAATGTCATCTTACTCTTTATACCCAGTAACTACTTGCCAACTCTTTCATCTACTTATTTGCCTACTAAATATGTTTACACCAACTATATCGCTATTGCTCTAATCATAAATCCCGCCGACTCCCATCAATATCCACATCATCGCTATATATTTCTACATGAATCACTGCACTTGACTGCAACAGAACAGCCTCTTCTTTTCTCCCAGTCAAAAAACGAATCTTATTACTCCACAAGTTGTTGGGACACTCCAAGACAGCTCTTCTAATATATTCTAAGTTGTGCTCACAAGTATGCTTTGAAGCACTTACTAATATGATGTAGCTACTTCCCCTAATCGATCAAAAACTCCAGAATATTTTCATCAGTAATTTCTGGTTCCTCATCTTTCCCTTCTAACAATCCCAAATACCAACTCAAGTCACGATTATCAAACTCTATAGTATGAAATCTATTACCTAAGTCTGAAAATCTATTGTTATTCTCATAGGTCGAGTTGAAATCTTCCAATCTGAAATTCAGCATTAATTCAAAGAAGTGTACTCGAGAACCTGGCCACAAAATCAACTCTTCTACTTAGTTAGCTTTCTTAAACCAGGAACTGCATGGATCATTCCAGCCTGTTCTTTTAACCAATGACTTTCGGTGGACTCTCAAGTCATCGACTGCTTCTTGTTTGTGCTCAAATGAGGTAATAGATTCTTTGCAACTTTTTTGAGGAGTTACATAGAATACTTGCCTACTGCTTCACTGACTTACCAACGTCCTCCATGAGCATGAGCGCCATTTGGTCCCAAAAATATCAAGTAGTTAGGAAAGGAAGGTACTGTGACTGATGAGTAAGTCTCTTGTTTGCCCTTCCATTCTTCACGAAGATCCTTTCCACCTCTACCAAAGGAAACTGTGGAACCCATAATACATCAAAACCAGTTGCACAAATCAAGATATCAAAATCGTTCTGTTGACCGTCCTTATTACGTAATCCATTTTCGTTGATGTCCTCAATGTCGCTGAATATTAAATTACTTTTAATACTGGCAAGTTGGCGTGTCATCTGCAACTTTTGCAACCAGTGTGGCATGGCCAAATTGACCTTTATCGCCGATGGTTACACGGACTTTAACTTTTAGAGTTCCAAGAGATGCTCCGTACGAGTCTTCAAATCTTAACCGTACCGCAATAACTCGATAATCGCTATCTTTGCTCCCAAGCAAACTTCATAAGCAATGATCGCTTTGAGTACACCAGATGCATGTACTGGCCGTTCTCCCGAGCCACATTATATGTATCCTGGCTATATTCGGTCCTTGCTAGTCCCAGCACCTGATCGAAAAACTCAATCAAAGTGCTGAAAGCCTCGATCTTGTTCTGTTGACAACATACCAATCGATTATTTTAGCCGCTAAATCTCTCGATCTCTATTTTAGCAACTACAATCAACTACTACAACATCTTTGACTGGTACCACGTATTTATTAACTACTTTCACACTTACATCGACTCAAATCTCCCGTAATATCCCTATACTATCTACATACAATAATTTTCGCATTTAATGGATTTGTCAATTTCACTGATTGACTATCAACTGACAATCTCTGCTGTGTGCGAAATCCAATTAAAAGGGACCTCCATATCTCTCCATCAAAGAACCTGCTGGACCTGAAAATAAGCAAATGCCTTAACACAACCCAGATGAACTATGACCCCTCATAGATCTATCAATTTCGAGAAAAATTGCCCAAAACTTGACTTTCCAAGAAAAAACAGGTGACATTCTAAAAAGCAAAAAGTCGCAATCTACGCATTACCAGTAATAGTGCAATTACACTTTCTACGCAATACCAGTATTATATTAAGAGGATATTTTAAACGGACCTCGCATTATCATTTAGATTAATCATAGCGAATGTAGGTCATTGGACCACCGGTCAAACCATCTCAAATTAGCAAGCAAATCGCTATCCATACCAATGAGGGTTTCCAATTCAGATTCACTCATTTGGCCATTTTCATTGTCATTTCCACCTTCCTCCTCCGTTGATGGATTCCTGACTTTACCAAATTGTTGAAAATTCTTCGCGTTGACTTGACTTGAACCGTGATCAATTCCAACCTCAGAGAATGACTTGATACAATTCATAAAACGTAAGACAGATATATGGTTTAACATCTTTATAGCCCAAATACATTCTGCAGCCATTGCAGCCTTGGGTTTTAAAATATTTAAAAGATCCAAAGATACCTTTAAATTATGTAAGCATTCGGTTTGCCGAATTCCAACATTCATAAGTGTTATGCTGATAACAGATATGTTAAATAGTAGCGATATATTTAGCCACCAGGGAACAAGAATATGACCAGTTTCGTTCATGGATACAAAAATAGTCAATACGCAGGTTGAGTGATGAAGTAGATCTGAGATGTGGGAATTCGTATCATCAAAAACACAATCTCTATCCAAAAACTTGAATAAAACTTTATTGTACATAGAGAGATAAACATCATGATATGTAAGGTAAACTTGCTGTACTACCAACAATTCAGAATCTCGAGTTCTATCATCCCACCATACTTTCCAATTATCAAGTTTCTCTCTGACCGCCAGTAAAAATTCTTTACTCAAGTCTGCCGTTTGCATGTTATGGTACATAATCATTCCTGTAATTTCTGCCAAATAAAGCATTGCTAGAGCAGAATCATCCAATCCTAGCTGAGCATCCTTGTCATTTTGATTTTTTCCAAGAGGAGGTAAATTGAGGCTTATAGTGTCATCTCGGATATCAAATTGTTTTCCACATTGATAAGAGTACAATTTATCCCAAGTATAAACAATCCAAAACACCCTATTCGCATTACATAGCTCAACCTTTGATGTACTGAGGCCCTCATTGACAACTTTTAGATTCAAGCACATACCTTTACACATTCTGATAGCGATTCCCAAAGATGCATATGATGAGTTTTGGCGATGAGTAGCTCTCAAATAAAATGTAATAAGAACCCAACATTGAATCAACTCCAACGAGTTCCACTCAAAACTTAACTTTGAGATCACTTCATAAGAATTTTCAAATAAGTTACATTCTAGGTCGAAATTTAGGTTCGACTTTATCGTATTCGGGGTCAGAGGATGTTCTCGAGCAAATCTTATAGATATTGCAATCATCAAATACAACATCGCATTGAACAATCGAGTTTCTTCAACAGATTTCGATAAATTCAATATATACTGATTATATTGATCCCAGAATACTTTCTCCAAAATAATGGAAAATAAAGGGTTTATCTCCTGAAAGTAGAACTCGAGAATCCACTGAGCAAATTCATTTTCAGCAACGAGATCAATTAACAGTGTAACAGGAGGTAGGACTCGAGGTCTCAAATATGGTTCGCTGGACATATTCCAGCCATAGAATTGAATTCTAGGAATAGAAACTTCTTTCTGCTCACTAGAAGAGATCCCGCTAACTAAGCTCTTAGCCAATTCATGAGGAAATATGCTGTGATACCTAGTTAATACATCGTATTTGAATAAGTTCCCCAAGTAGTGATTCTTGACAAAAGCGTCATCTAAGTTGGGTCCACCGTAAGTTTGTGATGCAATCTTTTCAAGTTCAAGCACCTTATTTTCCAAGTGCCGGACGTATTCATCCTTCTTGGGCTTCCGTACTTGGAATGACTCAATCAGATTTGATTTAATTGATGAGTAGTCACAGACGCTTTTATGGGCTCGACATGTAGAGCATGGCAATTTACCATCACATTTTACCTTTCTTCTTTTACAGTAATCACAAGCGGTCTTGGCCCTTTGTCTAGGCGAGTCTTTGTTTGCAAGCATAATACAAGACTATGGGACTCCCACGGTTTATATTTGCGGACCGCATCGGAGCATGTTCCGCATCGGGTAGGTTTTCGGAGAGAAATTCCGAAGATATTAGTCTATAGAGCACTTTATAAATGCTGGATTCAGTGATGATTCTTGAATAAAAATTGTTGATGTCGGACACTAAAGCAGAAATAATAATGGAATTTGACAACCAAGAGTTCCCCGAAGGTGGATTTGGCTGGTTTGTAGTGGCTGGGTCTTGGTGCGCTATGGCTGCAACATTTGGGATGATGAATAGTTTTGCGGTTTACCAAGCTTATTACCAGTCACACCTTTATTCTACTGAAAGTGCATATAAGTTGGGTATGATAGGTGCCCTACAATCTTTTTCCATGTACTTCTTTTCCATTCCTGCATTTGTGATGCTACAAAAACTTGGTGCAAGATTATCTCTTGCAATCGGCTCTTTGATTCAGGTATTCTCCCTCATGATGATGTCCCTAACAGGAGAGCCTTGGCAACTATTTTTGGTTCAAGGCTTATTATTTGGAATTGGCAGCAGCATATTGTATATGATTGCGTTGGCAGTAGTAGTTCAATGGTTCAAAACCAAGAAGGCACTTGCCTCAGGTATTGCTAGCTCAGGTTCTAGTATTGGAGGTGTCATTTGGCCCCTCATTGTACGCAAGTTAATCAACGAAGTAGGCATTCGTTGGACTAATAGGATTTTAGGTTTCATATACATACCTTTAGGTATCACCATAGTTGCTTTGTTGAGACCAAGGTTAACTCTAGATAAAAAAGATGTGAAAGAGAATGAAAGACCCCACTTCAGCCATGTTGATGTCTTTAAGGACCCCAAGTTTGTGCTTCTTGTTGTCAGCTTCTTCGTGTCCAACCTTGCATTATTTCCTGGTTTGTTTTACATTGATTTGTACGGTCAAAGGTTGCAGATTAAGCTCGAGAAGACTCTTGTTGCTCATGACTACTTGGTATCAATTTTGAACGCTGCCAGCTTTTTTGGTCGGATAGTTCCAGGATTGATAGCTGATAGAACCGGGCGATTGAATGTACTAATCCCTTTCATGATCGCGTCGGGAGTACTCTCATTAGCTATGTGGCTAAATTCATCTCACAGTGAAAGTGTACTTATTGCTTATACAGCCTTATGGGGATTCAGCTCCGGAGCTATGGTAGCAGTATATCCAGTATTGATGCCACAGATCTTCGGTATTCATAATAACCATCAACGGTTAGGTGTTTTCTCTACACTTGGGGGTATTGGTGCTCTTTTTGGTCCAATAATTTGTGGAAGCTTTATACCATCAAGCAGTACCACCCTGGGGGTCGATGGTTTCGATAAGGTTGCAATTTTCATCGGTGTCACTATGCTTAGTGGTGCCTTATTTCTTTTGGGGCTTCGTTTACTTATCTCTAGAAGATTTAGGGTTGTTTTGTGATAGCCTTAAGTAACTAGTTCCCATATTTGACTATATTATTACAAATACTCAAAGCGTTAGCCTCATCAAATAGTCTGAGGATGCAATATAGCATTTGTAGAAGGCGTCCTGAGACTACAAGTTACTGCTATATAGGAAAATATAAGTACAAATATTATCAAGATGCAATATAAATTATGAAGTCATATTTAGAGAGGGAAAGCTACTAGGAAAAAAAGATCACCTACCTTTTACATAAAGTTGAGTGGATCAGAAAGAGATTAATTAACAAGAAGTATCACCAACAAACTCCCAACAAGATGGAATCAGTTAAAGCTTCTATGCAGTATTGAAAGCGGAGATGGGAACGTATTTCTAATAATTACTTTACATCAGTCTCTATCCTGGAAAAGTTCCAAAGAATAAAGCAGAAAAAAAGCTTGAAAAGTTCAAGACTACACTCATTGATTAGACGCAGAGCCGCTTCAGGAGCAGCTCTACATTAACAAAAAAGGTAATATGCCTTTGCGTGAATCTTGAAAACTACTTGAGAATCGGCAGTTATGTATCCAATGCAACCCCCAGGAGAATGGCTTGCTTGATCATACTTATCGAAAGCAGGGCGATCAGTAATTCTCGCGGGTTTTCATTTACGGCTATTTCCCAATTAGGCATTCTGCGGCTTTTCCCACTTGTTCCTTTTCCCTGCATATTCTTCGTCAACATTACCAATCAGTATCATTGAAGATAAAGGAAATAAGCGCAATACTCAAGTGCCTGAATTCATTTGGAATAGTAATAAATATGTTAAAACAGCGCTCTATGGTCAAAAGGACCCTGAATGTGCACTAATAACAATACCCTTAATACGTAGCTAATCATGGAGAATCGGAGTAACAAAGTGGTTACAAAATGTTACCATAGGATATAAGTGAAACTGTATTACTGACTATTTGAATTATGCCTTACTTTCAAGTGTGCTTGCAGAGTGGAAGCAGGTTTGCTATATTATAGTTTCTGGTAAAAAAATCATATTCCTCTCCTTGGCACTTATCAGGGAGTGAATTTTTATTTGACTAGTTTCAAGCTTAGTCGTCCAATATGCCATGTATTTCTTAGCTTCAGCGTGTCCAATTGTAAAGCCACCATCTCTATAATGAATACCTTTGAAAAAGTAAGCAATGGACCTTCCCAATGATATCCTCTGTATCTATCTTTTATAAGGCCAACCTTGATGAACATTTTCAATAAGTCTCACAGGTTGCCTGATTTCCTTTAGCAGGAAGTAGATGAGTGTATCTTAAATGTTGTTGCTGCTGCTTTTTCTTGACTTTCATGTCATCTACCTGTTCCGACTTGACTTCATTCAATCCTTGCAAGAATTTTTCAGTGAAGTTTTCATCACTAAAAACTCCTTGAACTAAAAACTCCTCTTTCCGGTCTGCACTTTTAACAATAGAACATACATCCTGTTGCAAATTTCGAGCTTAACTCTTTGGATGATTTCTTTAACTTGATATCAAATAATTTTAAACCAGAGATTGAAATGAAACGTCTTCTCCTATTTCTTTCAAATCTATTAATAATGACCTTGAAGGCCATTTTCTTGGCTAATTCTCTTACGATTCTAGCGTCTTCCTTCTGTTGTTTTTTTTGACTAAAGCTTGTGAAGTAGCTTGTTTTCTCGCCAAAAGCAATGTGGACGTCGCGTTGGTAATTCCTCTTCACTGTCCAATATTTTGAAAAGCTCGGGCCTATTCTCATTAGGCCATTACTTACATCTCAAATGGAGATAATGGCTTCCGCGGAGGCGAAAAGCAAATTTACTTTCCGAAGGTTTTGAACTCTGGAAAAACGCATCTGCATTACTAATCGTTTCAGCCTCATATACTCACATTATGATGAATAGTGAATATTACTAAGCTTGAACTTTAATTTGCCTCTTTACCAATTTGTAATCAGATATGAATATAAATGTAGAAGATTCCCTATGTGTTTGGAATAAGTCATGGCTCTTCAACATTTTGTAAGAGCTACCTTTTGGGGTAGAATCTTGTACCATTTTTCAAACCATAAATTATTTGGCTACAAGGAGGAGCGCTCAGACTATGTTATACCAGATAAATTTCTTTTGGATAAGATCAAACAAGATGTAGAAGAGACTGTTGAAGCTGTGTCAGACTCGGGTTGTTCTTCAACGTCAGAGATTTCTACTATTGACGTAAACAAAGTAATTGTTACCTGGGATGGAGATGATGATCCTGAAAACCCTAGAAACTGGTCTATTTGGTATAAGCTGTTCTTTATGTTTGAAATTTGTTTCTTGACTGTATCTGTCTACATGGCATCTGCTATTTATACTCCAGGTGTTGAATACCTTATGGAGGATTTAGGAATTAGCAGAATTAAGGCAACTTTACCGTTGACTATGTTTGTTATAGGTTATGGTATTGGACCTATGTTCTGGTCTCCAATGTCAGAAAATGCAGTCTTTGGTAGAACATATATCTATATTTTTACCTTATTCATTTTCTTCATATTACAGATCCCGATCTCACTTGTCAATGATATTGCATCCTTATCGGTGTTAAGATTGTTAGCTGGATTTTTTGCTTCTCCATCATTAGCTACTGGTGGTGCAAGTATGGGTGATATTGTTAGCCCACCCTATTTACCTATTGTTATAGCAGTTTGGAGTATGGGAGCAGTTAGCGGACCTTCAATAGGGCCCTTGATTGGGGCAATTTTTATTGTCAAGAGAAATTGGCATTGGACTTTTTGGTTCATGAGTATGATTTCAGGTATTGCTCTAGTAATATTAAGCTTGTTATTGCCCGAAACATACGAGAAGACTTTATTGATGAGGAAAGCCAAGAGGTTAAGAAAACTTACAGGAAATGATAGAATCACAAGTGAAGGTGAAATAGAAAATGAAGGGTTGAAGGTGAAGGATATCATTGTTAAAACTCTTTGGAGACCGATTGAACTAACACTAACTGAACCAATTGTATTGTCAATCAATTTGTATATTGCATTAGTGTATTCCATTTTGTACCTTTGGTTTGAAGCATTCCCAATCGTTTTTATTGGTATTCATAAGTTTAGCTTAATCGCTTTTGGTACTACCTTTTTTACTGTTGTGGTTGGCTGTGGTACTAGTGCAGGTATATACATATGGTTTATGTATACACGTTTTACCAAAAGAGCTTTAGGAGGTCATGCAATCGAGCCTGAATTCTTTTTACCGGTTATGATCGTGGGTGCAGTTTTGATGCCCATTGGAGTTTTCATTTTTGCTTGGACTTCTGCTCCTGACTTACACTGGATAGGCCCACTAATTGGCTCGACGATATTTGCAAGTGGTGCTTTTATAACTTTTCAAACATCATTTAACTATTTAGGGAGCTCTTTCTTTTATTACTTAGCTTCCGTTTTTGCAGGTAACGCCTTGTTTAGGTCAGTGATAGCAGGCTGTTTTCCCCTTTTTGCAGCACCATTGTTTAATAACTTGGCTACAAAAAGGTTTCCAGTTGGTTGGGGAGCTTCAATTTTGGGATTCATCTGCATTTTAATGATAGCCATTCCTATTACCTTTTACTGGAAAGGTAAAAAATTACGTGCCAGATCGAAATACTCCAGTTTATAAATTTACTATATAGAAGAATACTAATATATGATTTTTTAGAGGGAGAGGGTTATATTACTATCATATATATTTCTGTAGCACATACTAATTAATAGGCTTTGCCTCGTTATCATTTTCGTTAGACTCGTTGGAGTGTGAGTGGGCACCATCAGGATGATCAATGATAGTACCATCAAATATTCCTTGGACTTCTTCTAAACTACATCCTTTAGTTTCTGGATAGGATAAGGCAATGACAGCAACCATAATACAAAGAACACCAATGTAAACAATGTAATATTTCCAGGCAATGTTGCTTAAGGCTATAGGGTTCACGAACTGGTTAAATAACAAACCAGCAAATGTTGAAATCTGAACAACGGCTACCCCTTTTGCACGCAATTCAAACGGCCAGATTTCAACTGGGTATGCTGTTACTAATGGAGTGAAAGCAATATCATAATGACCATAATAAATGAATAAGAAGGCAATGACACCAATTCCACACAGATGACTTCCATTTTTAGCATATGTTGCACTTAACGCTGTAATAATAACATATGAAATAAGCATTCCTATAGTTGACCAGAGAAATAAGGGTTTGCGTCCAATTCTGTCAACATTGAAAGCAGCAAAAGCAGCACAAAGATAGTTCCACAACTGTAAGAACCCATTTATTAGGGTCTGCTCTGTTGTTCCAGTGACACCAACAGAGGTTAAAACTGAAGTTAAGTAATAGGATATAACACCCACTCCATTCCATTGGGCAAACACACCAAGGGTGATACTAATAAATGTTCTCCATTGATTTGGCTTCCCAATAACAAGAGACAACCATCCATGTTTCTTGCCCTTCAAATATTCAATCTGAGATATAATTTCAGCAGTTTCCACCTCAACCAAAGGTGCGTATCTAGGGTCATTACCACAATGGAACTTCATCAATTGTTGCCTGGCTTCTTCAATTCTACCCTTCGATACTAACCAACGAGGTGACTCCGGTAAATAGTAGAATATTGCGGGTATAGTAGCACAAGGGAAGGCAATTTGAATGAGTGTTATTGTTCTCCAACTCCAGTCTCCTAAATTTCTAGACCCATAGGCTGCCCAAGCACCAAGAAATGAACCTGCATAATACATCACCATGTAGAAACATGCAAAAAAACCTCTATATGTAGGAAAGGACACCTCAGATATGACCACTACAGTTTGCAGTAGACAAGCTGATGCAAGTCCAATGAAAGTACGCAATACGATATAAGCTGCTTTAGTTTTAACAAATGTTTGACCAATAGAAAATGCAATTACTCCAATTATACCAACTCTGATTACGATAAGTCTTCCAAATCTGTCTGCTACATAAGGAACAACAAGATTTCCAGCAATTGCACCAATGGCAAGAGAAACAACTATTAAACCCAACATTTCAGAACCCGGCAGATGCATCAACTTTACTTCCCATTCAGGGAAAGCCTGGAGTGCATTAATTAGCGAATTATCATAACCAACAGATGAAGAAGCAAGACAAGTTATACCAAGGATAATATTCAACTTGAAAAGTTGTTTGTTTTTCAACCAAGTTGCGTCTTCAGGTACTAATGGAGCCAATACAGGACCAACCGAGCGAACCAACCCTTTGATTCTTGGGTCATCACCAATATCATTTAAACCATGTCCAAGGTTCTCAACGTATTCAGTTTCAGGCTTTTCCATTGAAGCAACCAGATCTGTCATTTACTATGCTTTATTAATGATACTAGCCCATGTATTCAATTTTATACACAAACAAGTTTGGGGTAGTAAATGGAGCGGATTACATTAACCGCAACATATACTTTAAAAATCTTTTCATGTCAGCTAAGTACTGCATACCAATACCAGGTCGAGCGGAATAGAAGACTTTAAAACGACTATCGTTTCTTTCAGTCAAATTATGGAATAATAAGTCCCAGTTATATCCTTTTCCACCTTTAAGAATCTTTCTCTTAGGTCTGCAGTATCTTGATGCACTCAACAACTCTAAGAGCGGTATACTTACTAACCTATAAATCCAGTTAAGGCGGACTTTCCGCAACCCCCACAATGATCGACCCCGGATTTTCTCCCCGCATTTTAGAATCAACGGAAAATATATGACTTTGCCGGCAGAGAGTACTTCCTTTTTAATGAACTATACAGGTCTATACATTCCAAAGAAAGTTTGTTGCTAGGTCTTCAAGTGAATAATAGAAGCTTCCAAGATCGATATCTTCAAACAGGAACGCATCATGGTCTTCTGGGTCTTTTTCATCGAAATTGATAGGTACTCCCCAGTCTTGATTAACTATCTTGATTCTCTCATAATAAACACTAGCAATTGGATATTTTGGTGCCAAGCCTCGTATGATTTTTATTGCCTCTTTGAAGTTTTTAGATAAAGACGATCTCTTGTCTCCATTTCGTATTCTATACATGCAGCATAAGATACTGATATATAGAGAAAACATAGTTGCATAATTCAAAATAGCCATGTCGAAGTCAAAGTCTTTGCAGAGATGAATAATAGCAGCACATGAATTTTTGATTCTTGCTCCAATCGAATGATCCAAACTCAGCGGTGAAAACGGCTTGTGTATCAAAATTAACGTAGTATAGTACAAGATATGAAGCTGTTTGACTAATACTTTATGAGGATGCAGGTTAATATCATTGTTGAGTCGGCATATCTGAGGAAGCTGCATTTTCCAGTTGTAAAGTTTGGATTCTGAGTCTCTTAAAGCACATAGTTGGCGCTCTTTATTCTTCTCTCTCAATTCCATCTGGCACTGGAGGGAATAAATGCTTTTAATAGATATAGTGCAAATATCTAATAATATGCAATACTCTCTAAAAATTATCATTGGATCATCGAAGGAAGTGATTTGTAAAGATGTTGACACATCTTGGGAGTCAAGATAAGGCCCTATACCAAGAACAGGGTATCTTGAGCGATCCACCAAGAAGCAACACCAAAAGACTCTTTCTCTCATTTGCCTTTCTTCATCGGAAATAGTATTAAGAGAACTAGAGTCTATATGAAGCCCTAAGTGATTGGAGACAGCAGCTGCATTCAGACATAAACAAGACGCCCGCGTCTCATTCCTTTCAATCATCTCAAGAATAGTTACGATCAACAAAGTTTGAACCTGAGTTATATGGATCAGTTCAAGTTCAAGCATGACTTGTTCCATGGCTAGTTTTTTATATGCTTGAAAGGACAGATTTCTTTGACGAGCAAGAGCTAATGCTACAATAGCATTCACCAAGGAATCACTTATGTAGCAGTTTGCTTGGAGTGCATGGGTAGGATCTTGGTTTTCTAAGGACGAGTAAAATAAAGATTGGTGAACCAACGGAAACTCAGGGTTAATATTACTAAAATACCAATTTAAAGCAGCATGGACTTCATCATTTATCCCCATACTAAACCTTTGGTTTACAGAGCTATTGACAATAGGAGGATCAGACATGTGTCGGAATGTAGTGGGCCCCCAAAATGTTACATGTCCATTGATATCTTTATCTAACTTATGGACCTCATGATGAGTTACCAAGTTCCTGATGTCCAACTTTGAGGATTTCAAAAGTCTCTTAACGTTACTATCCATGACGAAGTACTTCAGTGTGGCTTCAGTGCCTGAATTACCACCTATCACCGCTTCTAGTGTCTCTATCTTCTTCAAGAGCGATGAAATAAAGTCTTTAGTCATCGGCTTCCGATCATTATCCGTTGGGTACTCACAGCTAGTACTTGCCTTAACACAGTTAGAACACGGTGTAGTACCATTGCATTTCCTCTTCTGGGTCCTACACCTTAGGCATGCAAACTTGATTCTGGACTGTTTCTTGTTAGGCATACTGCTTTGAAAATGCGGAGCGGAATTTCTTGTAGTTATATAGTAGCATGAGTCTACTAAATGAAATTCTTCTATGAGTCTACTAGATGTAACTTATTATGAAAATATATGTATATAAGGGTATATATCTACTTATCTTGTGGATAAACTACGCCACCGTCTTTTCTAATTGCATCCATGGTTTTCAATACCAATAACGTTTCATCCCAAGGAATCAAATCGTTTTCCAATTTTCCGGCAGCTATGCTATTAGCCACGGCATCGGCTTCATAATAGAAGCCAAACCCAGGAGATGAATACTCCTTGTAAACCGTTTCTTTGTCGGTATCCTTGTACTCAATTCTAAATTTTGTTGGTAAAGAGGCTGCAAATCCTCCAACAACGACAGTACCCAATTCACATTCAACTCTAAGAAAGTCTTCTGGGGTTTTGTTGTAAACTGAACTACTGATAATAGCTTGCTTTTGAGACTCATACTTAACTATAGCACTGGTCATGTAGTCAATTCCATTGTGCACTGTTTGGAAGCTCTTAACTTCAAACGGTTCATGTTCTTTTCCTACTTTATCATCTAACAAGGCACGAGCATAAGTTAAAGGATACAATCCAATGTCTAACAAGCTTCCAGCACCTAAGTTTACATTTTTGATTCTGGAGTCAGCAGGGAGCAGATCAAGAGACATATCCATCGCAAAGTCTCCAAGAAGTCTATAGACTTCACCAAGGTGCTTTTCCTTCAACAATAATTTCTGGAGGTCTAAGAAGAGTGGTCTAAATCTTAACCATACACCTTCCATCAAGAAAACATTATTCTTCTTTGCAACTTCAATCAACTCCTCAAATTCTGCTGCATTAATACAGGCTGGCTTCTCCACAAGAACATGCTTACCCGCAGACATAGCTTTTATGGCAATGTCCTTATGAAATACATGAGGGAGTCCAATATAGATAATATCAACATCCTTATTATTGTAAACCTCTTCATAACTTCCAACTATAGCAGATTTCACCAGATACTTTTCCTTAAAAGCTTCACCTTTGGCCTTATCAGAGGCACCAATGGCTGTAATTTCATGATCTACTTCAGCGTCAGGGCGTTCAATCAATAAATCCTTGGTAAACCATGAGCTGATCAACCCAGTTCCTAAAATTCCCCACTTGTAAGTCATATTAGATATTTTCCTTTTCCTCCAATGTATTTCTTATTATATATGGTTGTATTCGGCTATTACCCTCCGCCCCCCACATAATTTCTCAGGGTAAAAACCTGTACTTTCAGGAATTCCGTAATTGAAAGCTTCGAGCCTACCCCACCAACAATGTCATCGTATTTCCCATATAGTTAATTAAGATATCAATATGTCGTTTAAAACATAAGTGGCAAAGAGATAATCGATTGTTCAAATTGCCGTTCGAGACTACTGAAGCGAGTAAGTACCTGAAACTGTCTTAGTGAATTAATGGCTAGCTTTTATTTAAATATCTAAATATCTATGAACTCTTAGTAGCGTACTCGTGGGCAGCCTTTGAGATACCACGGAAGATTTCCAAATCTTGAAGGGCGTCTTTAGCTGTAGTTTTGTGCTTCTCTCCCTTCACAACCACATCGTACAAGAGTTTAGCTTGGATAGTATATGCATCCTCATAAGTTGGTCTAATTGTTCTGCTCACAAAGCTTCCGTTGACGTTTTCCTTTATCTGGACCGTAATAGGAAGTCCCTTGACATAAGGAGTATCGTATTGAACCTTGACAATTTTCTTTGGAGTGTAGATTTCGATGTGGGCATCAAACTCTGGAACGTCATGCAAACCTGTTTCGTAAGAAACAACAAAATGACCATAATCCAATAATGCATTGAGGAATGGCATACTGTATTTAGCTCCGATGTAACCCTTTGGTAACCCAATTGCCTCACGCATAAGGGATAAATCATGAGAGCCCAATCCCCCCAAAAGTCTCCATCCTCTCTGGATATCCGGAATTGGATTCTCTAAACCAGCTTCGTTGACAATAGCTTGGTGGACAAGGTCTTGCCCTCTCTTTGTCTTGTCATCAATATCTTCTTTGCTATAGTCACTGAATCTCTGTGGGAAAGTTCCTGACTGGTTCACAAATGCTGCATTTGGACCAATCAAGTCTCTAACTCTAACGAAATTGATATTTTCTACACCTCCAACTTCTTTAAGTGCCAATTGGAATGCAGGAGCGTATCTTCTCATATAACCAACGAAAACGAATCCTTCAGATGCCTCTTCGGCGGCAATCAATTTGCTGGCAGTTTCTTCGGTCAATGCCATTGGCTTTTCGATAAATGCAATCTTATTGTGCTTCAAAGCAAGAATTGCATACTCAACATGGTACTCATCAGCGGTTAGAACCATCACCACATCTACATTTGGCGATGACACTAACTCTTCGGCGCTGGTTGTAGTTTTGACGTTCTTACTGCTTGCTGAGACTCTATTCTTGGCAAATGCAAGAGAGTCCTTGGAATTGTCACAGAGATAGGTAATCTCAAACTTCTCTGGCAAATAGCCTAATACAGGAATGTGCACAACTTGTGCAACTTCACCAGTACCAATAAGTCCTACTTTAACAATTCTTTCAACCATTTTCTTCCTGATGAATCAGTACAGGTCGCGTAGAAACATTTATAGTAAAGTATTTAGGGCGGTCTTCATTTGCCGCAATATCAACTAGAGGGGGAAGCTCCGTTTTGAGGATGCTATTCCACCGCATTCTTTTACAGTTTGGTCATCAGGTGCCGTATTTCTTTTTCAAAACCGGGGAAAGTGGGGAAGGAACTCGGGGCAATACTCATCGTGCTGCGGAGAGCATTTACCGCAAATTAAAAGTGGGGAAGGAACTCGGAAGATTTTTTAGAGATTGCGGCTAGCATTTACCGCATTTCGGAAAATCGTTCCCAAAAGTAGTGGATGGAACCAGAATAATAAACGAACTGAAACATGGCTCGTGTTAGTGCATATAAAAATAATAACTGTTAAGGTTGAAATCTGTGGAATTGGGCGTATAAATCGTATATAATCATCAAACAGCGATATTGGAAGGACCAAAAAACTCAGTATAAAAATGTCCTGATATGTTTCTGGAGGAAAGCTGAGATTTCACAAAAGCCATGTAGCTTGGTGGTCCAACTAAATATATATCATAAGGTTTACCTGGGTCAATAGATTCAAAGTCAGTAGACTCTAACCTATTTCCTTTGTTGGAAATAAACTCAGACAAGACAAAAGTATCAAAAGTAGATAAGGACTTTAACCATTCTTTGAATGGTACGCTTTCTTCAGTTCGATTTGAATTGAACAAATGAACATTTCTACCATCAGTTAGGGCAACTTCAATTATCAGGACCAACGGAGTGATACCAATTCCACCAGCAAAAACCAATATGTTATTTGGACTCGTATGATAAGTGAATTTGCCTGTAGGTGGTGCAACCTTTATCTTATCTCCGACTTTCAATGAACTGTGGATGTAGTTGGAAATGACACCTCCATCGAGTTTTCTTACAGAAATCCTATATTCGTTGCCTTGAGGATACTGTGATATGGAGTATTCTCTTGACTTTTCGAACTCTGAACACGGAAGATCAAACCTGAGACATACATATTGTCCCCTCTGCGGTACACCTATTTGTCCTCCATCTGAAGGAGTGAAGTAGACAGACCTGACGTTGGAGGTTTCATTTATTAGCTTAGTAATTGTAAACTCTTTGAATCCACGCCATGCTTGAGTTTGGTATAAATCCCACTCAGCATTTATTAACAGTTGGGCCAAGTTTCCGTATGCTATAGACCAAGCACTTACGAAATCATCATTTGCAACATCAAGCCCCAAAAGGCTTTTCATGGTAGCAATAAGAGATTCTCCAACGATAGGGTAATGTATAGCTTCAACCTGTAGACCAACATGTTTGACAACAACATCCAGAAGGAATCCAGATAAAGGGGTCAAGTCATCAATACATTTGGCATATTGAAGTAAAGCAAATGCCAATATTTTGGGTTGCTTGAGTGTTGTTTGGTTGGATTCATTAAAAAAGGGTCTTACTTCTGGATAGTTATCCAACATGAACTTATAAAAAGTAGACGTAAGGGTCAACCCCAGTTCTTGAAGTACAGGGACTGATGCCTTGATGATAGCTTTTTGCTGTTCACTAAGATCCTGAACCTTATAAATTTGTGGAGCTCCAGTCATGCTGAAGTAGCACCTTTCACTGATTTTATTACAACAGGAGAATTAGCAGCTGATTTTAATAAACTAGAGGGTGATTTGGGATCAGGCAACTAGTTATGTAACTGCGATGAAAAATTATGTAACCTAATAAGATATAATTACTTCTAATTTAATTACGTCTTTATCGAAAGGAATTTATTCGATGAATTTGTTAACCCAGAAGACTAAATAAAATGTACACTTATAGCCATTTATATACTTCCCAATGTCACCCCAAAACACCCCAGAATTATACCTCGATCGTACGATTTCTTCAATTACGAAACCTTATTTTTTGTACGTCTTCGCTTACGTTAAAAAATAGGCTTGATTAAAAAGTACTAACAATAGCGATCGACACCTCAGTACCTGGCTGCCAGCAAGCAAAGGTCCGCCTTAGCAAACTTGTTGGGTGCCACTGCATAGATTTTCGATATATCAATTCTCTGTAGTTCGTTGATCATCTTCCGGTAGAGGCTCTGACTTGCATTTCGAAATGGGTCATCCCCAATTAAACTTTTAGTTCGTAGACAACATACTATATTGCTCCATCGTGCATTGAAAGAGGTGTGACCTCTGTTTAAGGTATCTTATTTCATCTGAATACCTCATAAGTATTAGACAGATATCGAATAAAAATTGTACATCAGTAAAATGGAGTTGAGAAATGTTGTGTGTCACTGTTGTTATATTGCATGCTTTTCAACTTTTATTACAGAGCTTATGGACATAATATATATATGGCTTCTCTATCTTAAACTATTTTTTCTAAGTGGTTGACATCACCTTTTACAACCTCCTCCGTCTTCACCTCTTTTTCTGTCTTGAAGTGTTTCCATTTCTTGGGTGGAATACGCAAAGCAAACATCTCATCGATCTCTTCGAATGACCTGTTGGCAGTTTCAGGTAAGTATAAGTAGAATATAAAGATTGATGCAAAAGAAAATCCAGTAAAAATAAAATTAATGGTAGAACCCATATCGGCTTCATCAGGATTGAACATGTAAGGAAGCACAGAAGTCCACATACACTGGAAAGCATTATTGACAAAAACTCCTATTGCAAATGTCTTGACCCTCAAGAACACCGAAGAAACTTCATTACCTAAAATATATGGAAGGGGACCTATTCCAACATTATAAAAGAAGTTGTACATGCACATGAAAGCGGCAGATGTTTTCACAGCAGGACCATTACTAAGGTCTATACCCGTACTTGCTATAATCAAGTTTACCACTGCTATCATACACATGGCAACTAACATCAACGTACGACGTCCGAATCTGTCTATAATGAAGAAGGAGGTGATGACACCAACAAGACCTAAGGCCTGGGCACCACATGAAATTTGGAATGATCTTTGGGTGTCATACCCAGATAACTGGTAGTAATAAGTGGCATAAGATGTGACGTAACCAACACCGGAGAATGGTTGCATGAAGAAAGGGAAAATAACTAAAAGTGTACGACGAAGATCCTTTGAACGAAAACAATCAACATAAGTACCAGCTTGAGACGAAATGATCGTAGCTTCATCAACTGTTACTTTCATCAATGCATACTGAGATTCAACGTCAGTGGAATACATTCTTTTCAATTCCTTTATAGCGTCTTTATCACGGTTCTTACCCAACAACCAATAAGGCGATTCAGGAAGAAAACATTGTCCAACTAATGAAGTGACTGCAAAAATCCATTGCGGTATGAAAATACCTCTATATGACATCCTTGTAGTGTATGTACTAGTGGTATTATTAATCAAAACACATATAAATGGACCAACACACATAGCCAATCCAATGGCAGCAGATGCAAAACCTCTTAAAGCCAAAGGGGCAATTTCTGAAGTATATGACGAGCAAACAGATGTCAAAATACCCAAACAAAAGGCATTAAAGAACTTACCAACAAAGAAAACCTCGATAGTAGTAGCAACGTATTCAACAGTAATGAAAGGAATACTGATTAAAGAAGCTAAAAAGATTAATCTTCTCTTTCCCAATCTATCTGCACTCCAAGAACCAACAATAGAACCAACAGCTAAGGCTCCAGTTGGACCACCACTAATAGCAGACTGCCACTTGGCTTCAAGAACATAAGAACCTTCGTATTCCTTACCAAAATCCACACGAAATTGGGGAATGGAGATAACCATACCACCAGCCTGATTTTCATAACCAATTAAGATCATGGTCCAAATAATGACTCCTATGTAAAAACATATAGGCTTGTATGCCTTCATGGCTTCCCATCTACTCATTTTATGTTCTGCATCTTGTTGTAAACGAGATAATTCTTCCACGTTATCAATAGGATCGATCAGTTGATCTTGCTCATGCTTTTTCAATAAATCAAAGGCTGTAAATTCTATCATGTTCCCTGGTAATCAATCCAAGAATGACACTTAACGTATTTATATAAAATTTTCCTTCCCCACCGCCGAACATATTTCCGCTCCACGAAATACGTCGGGTTAATGATTTCCCCAGATTAAGATGACCTGCGCTCCTACCCCTCTGGAAAAAATATATAACGTCTCCGAAAATAAAAATTCGTTAATCTAAAACTTCGCTTGGTCATTGTTAATACATTATGGTTAAGGTAGAAAGAGTTAAGGTAGATGGAATCTCTTTAGGGAGTACTAATAGCTACTATGGTGGGGTATTGAACAACCCCAATCCCATTTTATCGTGGGAATTTGCCACTGGAGAAAGGAACTGGTTTCAAAAAGGTTATTCCGTTCGGATAAAGAGATCTGCGGTCACGGAGGAATATGGTCCAATTGATCACTCCGATTCAAGTTATGTTCCATGGGTGGGCAAGCCTTTGGAATCGCGTGAAACTATCCAAATAAGTGTCAAGGTGTATGGCGCTGATGGAACTGAATCACAGTGGAGTGACTTCGGAAGTGTTAAAGTTGGTATTCTTGAAAAATGGAAACCACAATTCATAGCAATGAAAGATCAACCACCACTAGATCATGATACCAAGATTGCTCCAGAGACTTTATTTAGGTCTCCAACATATACCATTACAAAAAGAATTAAGAATGCCACCGTGTACAGTACTGCTATGGGAGTTTACGAAGTTTACATTAATAACAAAAAAATCAGTGATGATTTCCTTGCTCCAGGCTGGACAAGTTATCAACACAGGCTCCTTCATCAAGTCTATGATGTTACTGAGCAATTGTCTGGCGATTTTGTTATAGGTGCAAGAGTTGGTGCTGGATGGTATAGTGGATACTTGGGATTTGATGGCGGAGCCAGTAATATTTACGGCCACCATCGTGCTATTAGTTTAGAGTTACGGGTAGAATACGATGACGGTAGCCAAGAAGTCTTCGAAACAAATACTGAATGGAAAAGTAATTCTGGGCCAATTACCAGTGCTCAGTTGTATACAGGAGAAAGCTACGACGCAACTTTGGAAATTGAAAGTTGGTCTTCCCCACTCGGAAAAATCGCGCTGTGGGCTTCGACAGAAACCGTTGAATACCGCGGAAACGTACAGCCGCAGGACTTCGGATATGTCAAAGTTGTTGAAAAATTGAAACCTGTTGAAATCATTACCACAGAGTCAGGGAAAACAGTGGTTGATTTTGGTCAAAATTCTGTGGGGTTTGTGAAGGTTTCTAATATTTCGGCACCTAGAGGTCATAAAATTACAATCAAGCATGCCGAGGTTATGGAAAAAGGTGAACTTGGTACTAGACCGTTACGTGAAGCCAAAAATACAGATTCTTATGTATTCAGTGGAAAAGAGAACGAGGAATATACCCCAAGATTTACATTTCATGGATTTAGATATATTCAGTTAGAAAATTGGCCAACTGAAGTTTCAAAAGACCAATTAGAACTCCAAGTTTTGAGCTCTTCCCTTGAAGAAATCGGGACATTTGAATGTTCCAATAAGTTGGTTAATAGACTTCATCAAAACGTTTTCCATAGCACCCGTGGAAACTTCCTTTCAATTCCATCCGATTGTCCTCAAAGAGATGAACGTATGGGATGGTTAGGTGACATTGCAGTTTTTGCACCAACTGCCCTTTACATGTTTGATTCTTATCCATTTTTGAGATCTTGGTTGCGAGACTTGAGATTGGAACAAGAGGCAAATAATGGGGTACCTGCTGTTGTTGTTCCAGATATTATTCGATCATATGAACATTTATGGAACGGAATATTTGCAGCCATTTGGCAGGATGCATGTGTAATTGTCCCAAAAAGACTCTATGAAGCTACAAACAACAAAGATATCCTAGAAGCTCAATTTAACAGCGCTAAGACCTGGGTGGAATTTATTCCCAAAATACCAGGTAAAGTTCGTTGGGATAAAATTGAATTTCAACTAGGTGACTGGCTTGACCCAACTGCACCACCTGACGACCCTTCTAAAGCAATGACCGATCCTTATCTAGTTGCAGATGCTTTCTTGTATTTAATCTTAACTCAATTGAGAGATATTTGTGAGATTTTGAAGAGGTCCGAAGACCAGCAGAGATATGAACGTTTGTCCAACCAATGCTTCAAAGACTTCCGTGAAGAATACTTGAAGGGAACAAGACTTACATCCGATTCACAGACAGCATATGCATTAGCCATTACTTTTGGATTATTAAAGGACGATGAAGTTAAAACAGCAGGTGAGAGACTTGTTGAACTAATTGAACAGAATGCCTTTAAGATCGGAACTGGGTTTGCGGGTACACCATACATTACAGAAGCTCTAGTTCTTGCAAATCAATCAGAAGCAGCTTACAAACTTCTCTTGAACAAATCGAATCCTTCTTGGTTGTATCCCGTAACTATGGGTGCCACTACTGTATGGGAAAGATGGGATAGCATGTTACCTAATGGAGATATCAATCCCGGAAGTATGACCTCCTTCAATCACTATGCATTAGGTGCAATCGCTTCTTGGTTGCATGAAAGAGTAGGCGGAATAAGATGTTTAGAAGCTGGGTGGTCTAAGATCCAGTTGCAGCCTATCATTGGTGGTGATTTAACTTTTGGTAAAACTTCACATAGAAGTCCATACGGATGGATCAAATCAAGTTGGAATATTACTGATAAGACCTTCTCTTACGAAGTTGAAGTCCCATTGAACACTAAAGCTATTGTTGTTTTACCAAATGGTGAAACCCATAACGTTGGCTCTGGCTCTTATACTTTTGAAGTTTCTTTATGATCTTTCTACCATTGAAAAAAAATACATAAAAAATAAATCATTAGCACTTATTCAATACATTTTACAGGAAACTACACCTTCTCGCTCAGTAAGACCTCTGTCAGAAATACGTTCTCGTTCTGAAAAACCTCCATTAGCAAAATTTGGCTGCAAATTTCCGAGGTGAGAATTCAGGGCCTGCTTGGATTGAAGCGCTCAAGACTTGATCATATGGTATTTTGTATTGATATCTATAAAATAAATTCACAGATACTTGAGAATAGAGGCCCTTGTATCTATTACTTCTTCTGGTAGTAGTTGAGATTGACAATATCCTTTTTCAGCAATCCTTTGATCTGCACCTTTTTCTCTTCTCCAGGAAATAGATCAAATCCATTATCATCAATATACAAATCCTTTTGAAGCTTAATTTCTACACCTTTGACTGGCTTGTTAGTGGTTAAAACGACATGATCATCTTCAACTAGTACTTTGACCTCTCTTCCGGGGAACTTGAGATACTTCAAAGGTTGAGGCCAGTCTCCAGCTCCTGCAACATATTTACCATTGACAACTATTCTTGCATAAACGACAACTGGGGTCTTGTCAGGAATTGATAAGTGAGTGACGAGTTCTGTTGTCTGATTAGCTTTTAAAACCACTTGCGCTTCCTCCAACTCCTTTACAAGCTCTCCGGTACTAACATGGTAGAGAGAGACTTTCAAAGTTGCTTCAAAGTCGTCTGTGGTTGAGTTGACTCCCCATATGTCAACATTATAATGAATCTCACTGTAATCAAATGGGGCACTCTCTTTTAAAGATGACTTTCTGAATTCACTGTCTTCACGTTCTTCGTTACGATAAAGGCCTATAGTAATCGGTTGACTTTCTCTCTTCACAGAGTAATATGCCAATTTAGGTCTTTTATAGTAATCAACAATAGCCCAAGAAGCACAAGGCCAACAATCATTAATTTGCCAGACAATAGTACCACCTGAATATCTTTTCTTGTCCCCTCTCCATTCTCTTCTCCAGCATCTATAAGCATATCCAAGGCACTCAGATTGCATCAATTGAGTTGCGTAGATCCATGGTGCAAGATCCATTCCCTTAACTTTGATATTTTCCATAACATACAACGCAAGTCTTCTTTCATAACCATCGGACTTGTTATGGTGGTCAACCATATAAGACTGAGGATATAACTCATCTTCATCAGTTATACAATCTTCGTATGTTTTCTTAGATGGTAAACCTTCCATTCCAAATTCAGATACAAATCTCCCTCCCAATTTGTACCAATTTTGGTACTTCTCTTGTTTTCCATGCCAGACATTCCACTGATGAATATCTCCAATTGTAGCATCCTCAGTTCCACTTCCACCCCAAGGTGAACCTGGGTGATAAGGTATGTTTGAGGTATACTCTTTAACCAACTTAGGGAACATTCCTTCATACAATGTTCTTCCAGGGAAATCAGTAGCAGTATAGTCCCCAGAAGTATCGGACTTGTCCCATTTCAATTTCAATTTCTCTGCACATTGGTAATCTTCATTATTTCCACACCAAAGAACAATAGAGTTATAATTTCTTAACTTTTTCAATTGAGTTACAACTTCCCTTTCAACCAATTCAAGGAACTTCTGATTTCCTGGGTATTGACCACAGGCAAACATGAAATCATGCCAGATTAAGATACCTAGACGGTCACATTCCTGATAAAAAATCTCTTGCTCGTAGTAGCCACCTCCCCAAATACGAATCATGTTTTGGTTTCCATTAACCATAATTTCCATCCAGTCTTTATAGTCCTTTTCAGTAAGACAGGTTTGAAAAGAATGACCTGGAATCCAATCAGACCCACTAGAGTAAACTGGGACATTGTTAATTCTGAAGTAGAAAGACGAACCTTCTTGGTCGTCGAAAGGCTCTTGGACCAATTCGGCACGTCTGAGAGCTACCTTCTTTTCAATGGTCTGGCTATGTTTTCCATTAGAAATTGAAACCAAGAAGGTGTACAAATTAGGAGTTCCATGGCTAAATGGGAACCATAACTGTGGCTTATCTATAACCAATGAATGTGTTTGTTGACCCAGAACACTAGGCGAATGGAAGTTTTTAACAATTTCACCACTAGGAGAAGTGACAGTAATTTCGAGGTCAGCTGACCCAATAATACTTGTCTTAATATCCACTGAAGCCTTTAATTCTTCGTCAACATTGACATCAACAAAGACATCTTGTACGAGAATATCATACGAGATCAAACGAACTGGTTTGTAAGGACCACAGGTCATGAGCAATGGACCCCAATCCCAACCATAATGGTATTGGGCTTTCCTTATTTGTACTCTGCTGGTTTCACCATTGAAGCAACCATGCTTACCGTACTTAAGCTCTAATTGTCTAGCCTTGAGTAACGCAGAATGGAAGTAAAGTCTCAATTCGTTAACTTCACCAAATTTCAAAGTTTTAGTAACATTCTCACGGTACTCAATAAACATACTTTCTGTGGATAGAATTTTAACACCATTCAAGTAAACGTCCGCAAATGTGTCTAAACCTTCAAAGACTAATTCATGAAACTTCAATTGTTCATCTTGCAAATTGACTTGAAATTCCGTTTTGTATTCCCAGTCAGCTTCACCTACCCATTGGATCTCTTTTTCATTATCATCAATGAAAGGATCTGGAATCTCTCCATTATTCAAAAGATCAGGATGGATTTCGGTGGCTGAAAATCCTTCTCTTGCAGATCTCCATTGCAGATCTTGAGCTTTCTTGTAACTCCAATTATTTAAAGTTAAAGAAGTCATGTAGTTCAGAATGGCAAAAACAGATTACTTAAAAGGAAACCTCCACCTCATAATTCCTCCACCACCCTCCACCCAATCATCGGTGCATCCACCGTATCCCCCACGTCGTTAATTTCGATCCGGATGACCGCCGATCCTCCACTGAGATACGAGAGTATTTCCTTCCCCGCCTGAAAAATCCGGGGATGCGTGGGGGACCAAATTTTGGAATTTACAGACTGCCTCGCATGTGCATCCTACAAAGTGTGACTCTACGGACTACTCTTGCCAGGGCTCAAAGCACACATTTTTTGAATTCTTGCTACATAATTAACTAAGCAATCAGGACTTCTTCTGAAGTAAGTTTTAAATCAACAGACTCACCTTTTCTTGCAACTTTAGATAATCTGATACTCTCATTGACTGGGTGTGGATGAGTGAATACGTATTCAATCTCCTCCAAGCTTAGCTTACTTGTTTCAACGAAGAAGAAGTACACAATAAGAAGCTGGATAAAATCCCAGAGACAATATACCAAGTAGTAGTAGTGTCTAATATTCTGCATCGCTAATGGAGCAGTATACAAATTAAGAGTACTAGCAGCATTCGAAATCAAATGCCATAAAGCCATACCTCTTGCTCTCATATCGTTAGAAGAAAGTTCAGCTGGATACATAGGTTGTCTAAATAGGGTTAGTAATTGAAAACATCAAGTAAATAGATAATACATACAATGGTGTAAAAGCGAAGGAGAAGAAACCAGCACCGAAAATATAGATAAAGGCAATTCCAACTCTGGAAGCCACTTTATTGTTAGGGTCATCTTCAAAGGCTTTAGCAGCACCAGTTAACACAGCAAAACAAAGGACGAACCCAGCATTTGCGCCTATTAATACAGCCCTTCTACCCACAGATTCCGTGAAGTAGGATCCTGCGAGAGCAAAGATCAAAGAGATGATACTATTAACAGCCGTAAGCAATAAACGAGTAGTGGAGTTCGTTATTCCAAGGTTCAAGAATAAAGTAGTCATATAATAACTGACAACCTGATTACCACTGAATTGACACATCCATGCCCATACTGCTACCAATGCAGTTCTTCTTCTCTTTGCTTTTGTTTGGAAAAAGATTCTCCAGTCAAAGTAATCTTTGGGCTTCAAGTAACCACCTTTGAACGAATCTGCAATTTGATTAAGCTCAGCCAATACAATCGGGTGGTTAGGATCACCCCCTGCATGGTATTTGACGATGAACTCCTTACATTTGTCTATCTTGTTCTTAGAGTAAAGATATCTGGGACTCTCTGGCATAAAGAATACACTAAGAATGACTATTCCAGGACAAAGCATTTGTAACCACAAAGCGATACTGAAACTTTTGTTGGTTCCAGCATAATGAATGCTAGTACCATACATAGTCCAAGTAGCAAGAATGCTACCAATGAAGTAGAACGTATTGTAGAATAAGGCAAGAGTTTTCATGTTTGGAGGAGTGATCTCCATTAAATATGCTGGGGCAATAGCAGTAGCAATATTGATCTGAGACAAGATGAATCTTGCACCAATAAAAACGTGAAAGTTACTAGTAGTAGCCGACATGATAGCACCAACAATAACAAGAATTAACCCTATTGAAATAGTTCTTGGTCTACCAATATAGTCACCTAACCAAACAAAGAGAGTAGAGCACATAGCTCCAATCGGGTAAATCAGGAAAACAAGTCCTGTACTTGCCGGGGACCCAGACAAATTGAAATGCTTATGATATTCATCAAGAGTATTGATAGATGTCAATAAACTAGAATCATAACCATTCGAAGTACTAACAAAATAGATACTCATCATGGTCAAGTAAAGCTTAAGTCTGTCTTTACTTAACCATGGAACTGGGTTGGCTTTTAAAACCTGATTCAATGAAATTTCATGGTTTTGCAAGTCTTCAACGACATCTTCTTGATGATTAACATCAGCCTTATCAATGGATGAAACAGATACAGTTGGTTCAGCCATTTTGCTGATAAAAGAAAAAGCCAAGAGTTTATATAGAGGAAAGAATGGGGGAATCTGGGGAAATATTGCATGCAGCCACCCGATATCTCCCCTCGTGAGTGCCCCCACCGTCTACCTCAAAATGGTCCTAATTCAGTAGGAAAGGCGGAACTTTCCTACTGGCGCGAGTGGAGGTGGGGTTGGTGTGTTTAACTATTCGTGGGGGATTTGAATAATTGTTTTTTTCTCCAACTACCATGAATTTCGCTAGGCAGCTAAAGGGGTTGAAAGCATTGAACCATGCCTCTCTTTTCCTTGCAACTACAGGAAGCTTGTATTTGGTTAATCGTGCCAAATCTCAGATTTTATCTGATACTAAAAGCACTAGTTATAATTCCAGGCCCGTGACTTTTGATGAGTTACAGGCCCACAAATCGGTTGATGATGGATTATGGGTATCCATTGATAGAAACGTATATGATCTAACCGAGTTCATCAATCAACATCCTGGTGGTTCTAATATTTTGATGAAGTATGCAGGTACGGACGTCACTAAACTTTTTCAAGATCTTCATCCACCAAACGTTCTTGATGTTTATCTTCTGCCCGATAAACACGTTGGAAATCTTGTGGGTGACATTAAAGAAGACTCTAAAGACTCTGAGGATTCCCAACCTTTAAGTAAACTCCCTTCCATGTCTAAGATCTTCAGTATCACTGATTTTGAGTATGTTGCCAAGAACGTTCTTTCAGAGAGGACTTGGGCCTATTATTCCGGTGGTGCTGATGATAACTATACATTGAGAGAGAACAGATATGCCTTTCTGAGAATCTTCTTCAATCCAAGAGTGTTACGTAATTCTACTGATCCTTTGGATATGAGCACAGATATGCTCGGAGTTAGAACCGAGGCTCCGTTCTACTGTTCAGCCGCAGCACTGGCAAAGTTGGGTCACCCGGATGGTGAACTTTCTATTGCACGTGCTTGTGGTACCGAAGGAATCTTCCAGATGATTTCGAATGCTTCATCCTATTCTTTTGATGAAATTACCGATGAAAAAAAGCCTGGCCAATCACAGTGGTTTCAATTATATGTGAAGCCAGACAGGCAAATAAGCTACGATACCATTCGCAAGTGTGAAGAGAAGGATATCAAGGCAATATTTGTGACGGTGGATAGCTCTTTGGTGGGGGGTAGATCAAAAGATTATAAGCTCCGATTTGATTCCTATGACGACGAGAATGACGACTTGGATCCCATGAAAAACTTCAAAGACTCGGGGTTAAACTGGGACGATATAGATAAGTTCAGGAAGTTTACCAAAATTCCGATTGTTTTGAAAGGTGTCCAATCTGTAGAAGATGTGCTTTTAGCAGCAGAAAAAGGAATCGCAGCTGTAGTCTTATCAAACCATGGAGGCCGCCAACTAGATTTCGCCAGACCTCCTGTAGAAGTTCTAGCTGAGGTGATGCCTGCTCTCAGAGAACGCAATTTGCAAAACAAGATCGAAGTATATATTGATGGAGGTGTTAGGCGTGGTACTGATATTGTTAAGGCATTATGTCTTGGTGCCAAGGGGGTGGGACTTGGAAGAGCTTTTGTATATGCTAATTCCACCTATGGGGAGAAAGGTGTTAAAAGAGCAATACAGCTCTTGAAAAGTGAGGTATTTATTGCCATGAAGTTGTTGGGTGCAAATAAAATTCTGGACTTGAGACCTGAGCTTTTAGATTTAAGAGGCTTGGGCTCAAGGAAAATGTTAGACGATGCTGTGTATGATGCATCATACGATCCTATTAAGCCCGCAGGAACATGGTGAATTCACAGACGGTTAGAGTATATAGTCCAATATATCGAACGCTGTCGCAACTTTCACCTGCTGTTGTTCAAAAACAATTAAACTGTAACGTTCCCAAAGTTAAAACTATGACATAGCTTAATGGGTTTATGTTTATCACCTGACTCATTTCTAGCCTCTCTATTCTAAGACAGTGGTAAAATTGACCTATATTAATATCGCTGAAGCGTCGCAGTAATATGTAAGTTATGACATTTCTGACAGTAACTCACTATTTACTAGTAATGGATGAACTGCCTTCTGAACAAACTTCCACCATTCTCAATATGGTATTTAGAAGCCCTTTGTCTATGAGTTCATATGACCTATTGTACCCTGGATTTCGCAATTTCATAAAAACATGGTTCTTATTGAACTTACAATCATTCAATAGTAAGTAATCCAAGTGCAGATAGCTTGTCACCTTTGGGCGATCTATTTCAAAACCCTGTAAAGAAAGATGTCTGAAATGTCTATTGAATCTCCCATTGAAGGCCAGAAAAGTTTAATTTCGTACAGAAAGGTATCTGAGATTCATTGGCGCTTTTATTCTCACATAGCTCCCTCTAAGGTAAGGCTCTCGAGCTCTTTACGCAAATCAAGTGGATGGCCGTAGTCGCTCAATGATAACCGCCGAAGTGTATTTGAAATATTACTGCAGCTCGTGGGTAAAACAATCAAAAGCTCGGAGTTATTTGTTCAAGTTCAATGTATAGATATCAAGAGTTTTGCTTCTTCCGAATACACACTTGAATAATTTGGAAGGAAGCTTCAACTCTCCTGAAGGGGTATAATTTATCCTCAAACCCTTTAAATCCACAAGGTCCAGTGGATTACCAACATCGCAATCAATTGCCGCTTTTAGAAGGCTCTTCTGCGTGGAACGTCAACTTTTTAGTAAAGAGGATTCAGTAAAATCAAAACTGGGGTGACATTTATACAAAGTTAGACAAGGTTTTGGAAACAAAATGAAGACTGACATCACATAACCATTAGTCAAGTTTAGTCAAGGTTGCAGGGGTTCCGATGTTATAGAGACATGCCTTGATGTTATCGGAACCTAAAGTCAGCAGTCTTGAAGAAAGTTGCAACATTCAAAGCTGAAATTATGATCTGATCAAAGGGTATATGAAGTCTATACTGAACAAAGATCACAGCTCTCTGTAGCAAACTACTGATAATCATTGCACTTCAAGAAGATGCAAACGCCAAAGGTTGATAATATCGCAACATGTTGCAAATTTCTAGATCGAGTAGGTCCAAAGAGCTTATAACAATATTAGCATTAATTGAGGTATAACCCGAGTTACCACAGTTGTTTGTAATAAAGGAATTTGTCCCACATTTCCTCCATAGTGTATTGTTTACTATCATTAAAGTGTGGCTAGTTCGTGATGCCAGCCGCACTTACAAAGGTGGAACCGAAGCCATACCTTAGGGATATAAATTGCAAACAAGACCCTTGATTGCAGTCTATATTCACCATGACATCCAATTTTGACTTGTTAGTTGTAAAGTACTCTCCTTTCATGAAGATCAACCCTGAGTTATTAGAAATGAAAGATAATATACTCGTAATGTTAGATCGCATAACCCGGGGCAGGATTAAGGTCGACCTCCAAATCAAGCTAATATGACTCCCAAATTAGACTTCAGAAAACTAACTTACGAACTATTAACGCATCAAGGGCATGAATCAATCTAAGTTCAACAGAATAGGAATGACAGCTGTACTCATTAGATATTAAATTCAGAGAAATAAATAATTCTAGAAATGAAATCGTAGTCAAAGACTTTTATTAACTAGACATGTTCAACCTCCGCCTTGTCGTTTCCGACATACAAGCCATGCTTTACTTCAACAACATCATCACCAAAGATCTGTCCAATCTCTTCCAAGGTTACATCAGCATGAAGCTTCGTTTCTGGGTAGAATAAGAACACAACCACAAGCTCAACGGCAAGATAACAAGTCCAAACGATATAGTACTTCCATTCAATAGCATCCATTGCAACCGGGTTGACGTAACCGTTGTAAATTAAGGTACAAGTCTGGGCAAACTGGAAAATATTCAAACCCTTTGCACGATGAGTATAAGGTAAGATTTCAGTGATGTAAAGAATAGGCAAACCATTGAGACCAATATCATAGGCAAAATAATACAAGAAAATGAATGCTAAAACACCATTGGATAAACTCTTTGGATAATCCCTCTGAGCAGCCAATGCAGATAAAATGGTCCATAAGATATAACATACCAACATGGAACTAAGTGAAACCAAGAACATTAATCTTCTCTTAAAATATTTTACAACACCTGCAACTAACATTGATAAGATCATATTGTAAAGCATAAGGTAAACGTTATATTTCAATTGTTCCAAGGAATCCTTTATACCAATAGAGATCAAAACCTTATTCAAATAATAGGACACTAAACCATTACCAGACAATTGCATAAGACCTGCAGTGAACACAAGTAAAAATAATCTCTTTCTGAAGTTTTTCAACCTGATAAAATCAAAATATGAAGAATGGGTATTCAATTTCTCTAATTCAATAGCAGTTTGAATCTCTTTCATTTCGTACTCAATTAAAGCTAAATCAATTGGGTCTTCGGAGTTACCAATGTGGTGCTTCTTTAACATGGCCTCAGCTTTGTCCATTTTGCCTCTGGAGATATAAAATCTTGGACTTTCAGGTACCATGAAGATAAGCAAGACTTGAATAAGTGGCATTAAACCTTGGATGTATGAAGGAATTCTCCAGATCCAATCATCAGTTTCTTTCTGGGATTCATCAGTAGCCATATAACAAATCATAGTTACAAGAGCGGCAATAAATGCACCTAAATACCAACAAGTGTTGTAGAAACCAGTTGCAACCTCACGATGACTGGGGAAAGCAATTTCAGAAATTAAGGCTGGGGCCAGCACAACCATAAATGAATTACCAAAACCCAAAATAAGTCTAGCAGCAAGAAAGAACCCATAATTGGTAGCCAATCCTTGTAAGATGGCACCAAGAAGACAAAACGCCTGACCAATGAAAATTCCGAATCTTCTTCCGAGTCTATCAACGACGAACGGAACAAAGGGAAGACCAATAATACTACCGAAAATAGTACCATTAGAAAGAGCACCCAATTTGACGGAATCACCCGAAGGGTTAATCTTAGCTTGCCATGAGGGCAAACTTTGTAAACCATTCAACATGGAACCATCATAACCATTGTTAGTACTGGCCAAAGTACAAAGAAATACAGCAAGGTTCAACTTAATCAAGTGAGGTGTTTTCCACCAAACTTGGTCCTTTCTGATATAGTTTTCCACGTTATCACCTCGGACTTCAAACCCATCAACATCTGGGTTAGTGTCAACCTCAGGGTTGGTGATAACTTTTTTAATACTGCTGGAACTGCTCATTCTGGGGAAATTCGGGTGATTCGCTACACTATTTATAGTGGACTTGTTTCATCTGCACCCCACATTTTTTCCACGCAAGGAAGGTAATTTCGTGTAGAGTTACCATGAGTATTTTGGGTAACACGGAAAATGCATTTACTGGTAGTTCTGGTAGTGCTGGTGGTACTCTGTGTAGGGAGTGCAATTCCGACTACATAGGTGCTATTTCCATGGTGAGACTTGGATTGGTTACAATGCTATTGACTGAGATCTAAAAAGCTTGAGTTGATGCCCCACATTTTAGATTTCCGAGAGGAAAATATTTCTCCTCAAAACTTCAGAGTCAGCCCAAAACATCAGTTTTCTCCGTTGAAAAAAAATTAAATCAGTCCGTATGATCACCGCCTTTGAGCCTCCCGATGATCGACCATGCCCATCTATTGCGGACATGGGAACATCTGTTCATTTAACCACCTTAAGACTGTTACATTAACCATAAATGACCTGCTATTTGAACACATCTATGTTGATTGGCTGCATGACCATTGTAATTCGTATAATCTTTGCGACGGAAATTTGAAATGATCCCCCAAAAACCAAAAATCGGAAAACATATGACCACGGAGTAGTTGCCTTTTTCAGCAATAAAACGAAGATCGTAAAATTTACGCGTAAACCTTCGTTTCACATTTTGCAACCATTAATCCAACTTTTAGACCTCCGAGGCAATGGGCAACCATTTTTGGCCGAATTCCGTTTGGGCTCATTCCTTGCTCTTCTCCGTTGCATAACCTCCTCTCCGGTGTCCCCTCTTCTTGAAATCACTCTCCGACATCTCCTCTTCTTCCTGGTCTAGAAGCCCATATTCTTGTTTTGCTCTTCTTCACATCCAACTACTTCAGCTATATCTTTTATTTCCCTCTTTCACTCCTCACCCACCCCCTTCTTCGCATTCATGCTTTTACTTCTCCTTCGCCTTGCTGGTGCTTTGTTTTCATCATTTCCATCCTCTTCTTTTCCTCCCGCTTCTTCGTTTTTTTTTCTTCTTTCCAGGTATTTCTTTTGCACAATTAGAGTCATTCTGCTGATATTTTATAAAACTGGTGTTAGACATTAACGAAAAAGACTGCCTCATGTAAGAACTGTTAAGCCATTATAGAACCTTTTTCAAGCTAGTCCGCCACTCAAGTGGACACACAATAGCTAAAACTAGTGATCGTAACACTACGCGATTAACAACGTAGTACCAGTGGAGTGATAAGGCAAAGAGTTTCTAAAGCACAATACAAACTAATCACCCAGAGTAATTCTACATGGGAACACCAGTTGTTACCAGCAGAGTCCCCAAGTATGGTTTGCCTAAGACATCAACCACATGGGTAAATTGCAGACCGTGTTCATTTGGTGTCATGCTGTTTCCATAAGAGTGTTATTAGAAAGCCGGGTGGTATAATCTAAACCATCTGACACACAAACCTCAGGTGGTGTACAATGATACATGCAACAGCCTAAATAGTAAGCTCTGGTACATTTAGCGTTGCATATTTATTAGCTCTGGTAAAACCCATTCCCTTCTGCATAAATGCAAACATGTATATGAGCTCAGTCTTGCCTTTCTTCAGCTTTCATAAGTTATACAATAAAACACTCATTTACTATTAGAAATCATCTTACTCTTCTCGTTTATTTCTACTTAGAAAGACTCTTTTCAAACTCTTCTTTGGTTCCTTTTTTCCAACGTAAATTGTATGCTGGATGACTCTCCTTTACAAAAGTTGGGTCGTCTCCTTCAGTACCAAAAAGTTGCTCTCTGAAGCTCAAAGGTTCTGCAGGATATTCCTTTTTGGCTAAACCTCTTTCTTGCAACTCAGGAACAAGTAACTCTACAATGTCTTCAAATGTTCCAGGACTGATGGTATAAGTGAAATTGAACCCGTCCACCCCCGAAACTTCTATCCATCTTTCTAATTCGTCGGCAATAGACTTGGGGTCTCCAATTATAACCTGACCCAATCCGCCAATGGTGATCTTTTCTGAAACGAATTTTCTAGTTTTCTTAGGATCTTTAGGATCATCAGGGGATCTCTTTGTCCAATTAGCAACTGAGGATCTTATAGCATTAGATTCTACCTTGGTCAACTCTTCATCTAAATCATAGTTTGCAAGGTCAATTCCTGTCCATCCTCCGAACAATGCCTGTGCCCCATCAATATCCCCATATTTCAGGTAGTCTCTGAATTTTGCTAATGCCTCTTCCTTCGTCTTACCAACAACAACAGTAATCAAATTTATGAACTTGATTGTACCTTCTTCTCTACCATATTTCTCTTTTGCAATCCTTTTGATGTCATCGATCTTAGTCTTCAAGTCTTCAGGAGTAAAAGAATTGGTAAATACAGCTTCAGCATTTTTAGCTGCAAACTCTTTTCCTGCCCGTGATGTTCCCGCTTGTAAAATCACTGGTAATCGTTGAACTTTTGAGGGTCTAACAATACTTGGACCGGGAACAGTAAACCATTTACCCTTATGATTTATTTCCCTGACTCTAGCTGGATCAGTAAAGATACCCTTCTCCTTGTCCAATATGACAGCGTCATCTCTCCATGAAGACAAGAGAAGCTTGTAAACAACTTCAAGATATTCCTCAGCTCTCTCGTATCTTTCATCATGAGGAGGTAATGAATTACCGTCGAGTAAATTTCTTGCTGCGCTATCCAAATAAGTTGAAACAACATTCCACCCAACTCTTCCATTGGCTAAGGCATCTATACTTGCCAATCTTCTTGCAAAATGGAATGGGTGTTCACTAATAGTAGAAAAAGTCACAGCAAACGTTAAATGTTTTGTCACTGCAGCAATAGCTGGAATTAAAGCAGCAGGTTCAATTAGAGGGACCTGAGCACCTGATGTCAATGCAGCATCCAAATTTCCACCATAGACATCATAACCCCCTAATACATCAGCAATGAAAAGGGAATTGAATTTTCCCTTTTCTGCTACCTTTGCCAAAGTTTGCCAGTATTCAATTGTATCATATTCTTCTGAGTGATCTTTTGGATGCTTCCAGAGTCCAGGGGCCTGATGCCCACTGGTTGGCATTGCAAATGCATTGAGAATTAGTTCTTTTTTGGCCATTGCTAGGGAGTTTTAGTATCATCGGATATCTTTATATAGATGATTGTGTGGCATATGCATGCCACACTTTTTCGCAGCCAATATAATCCTTAATCAACTAATAGTTTTCACAAATTTCAACAATTGCCCGTTTCGCTGTCACAATAGTCACATGGATTGAGCAAATATTGAGAAACATAGATCTGATACCAATCACTATTTACCGATTACCGGCTTGCTTTTTTCTGCTTTTCTCTGCTTTTCATGACTTTTATAGAGCTTTCGTTAGCTCAATTGGTATACCGGTTGCTCATAACTAAGTTGGTCTTCATTTTTTTGACTATTTCTTTAGTCAACACCAATCATACATCTCTGACTCCTCTCCAGCTTTAGTTTCCTAGAATCCTATCCCTTTATGCGCCTTCCTGCATGTATCCAATTATAAGATATACCCACGGAGTCAAGGTGGATCTAGAATCCAACTAAAACATCTGCTTAAATTTAACTTAAAACCAAATAGTTGATCCATTTTTACCTTAGCCAGTGGATAAACCAGTTAAAGGTTTAACAAGTATTGTCTCTCTGTATCGTCTGTGGTATCTTATGGGGTCTGCCTTTTTTTCGCTTACGCAAATGTGTCAGGGGTATACATAGAAAATATACGGGGTAAACAGGTAAGCACCATTTAGCTTACATAATTTTTTAGTTCATAATTACAAGGTATGGCGCAATCAAATAGGAAGAAGGGTTACTATGACACTTTTTATATTCACATACTAATCACATATTTTTCGGCTTTAGCTCCTATACTTTCAAGATCCTGTAGAGCTTCTTCTATAGACAGAAGACCTTTATATACCTTTACATTCACAGGTTTTACTTGACCAGATTCCAAATACTTTGATGTAATAGCAATAATACGTGATCCAACGTCTATACTTTCATGAAACTCTTTAATCTTTACAGGCAGTATATTGGTGTTTGTTTCAACTTTAGGTACCTTTACGATACCTGAAAATGAAGCTTTAGGCCGATCCAGCAAAATCTCTAAAAGTATCTTAGAGGTATTTTCTGATACACAATCAACGCCAAATATCAAATCTTCATCTTTGAGTAACAATTTGATCTCTTGGGGATCTAAGTTTCTATCGAGTACGACATCAACGCCATTCTTCTTTAGATAATCACTATAGATTGGGCTTGAAATACCAATTACTTTTAGATTGTGAATCTTGGCTAGTTGAGCTAAATACAATCCCACAACAGTGGATGCTCCCCAAATTACGATAGCTTTCTGGTCCAAATTAGCCGATACTTCTATATTGAAGCTGTTATAAAAAATCATAGCAGCTGTAGTGAGACCCACTCCTATGGTAGCTCCTTGGATATGGGTAAATTCCTGAGGTAATTTCCAAATCAATCTATGATCTGCAACTGAATATTTTTGGAAGGTGCTGGTTCTTAAGTCTCTATAACTGGTGCTAACATGAATTACTTCATCACCAACTTTAAACCCTTTGACGTTGTTTCCTACTATAGCTATTTTACCGCTACTTTCTCTTCCATTAATCCAGGGAAACGAGTGGATGGCAAAGTTGTACTTTTTACTTTTCCAGTCAATTGGATTCAATCCGATAACACTATTTTCAATGAGAACCTCATAAGGCCCTACATGGGGAATATCAGTCTGTTTTATGACTAATGGCTCGTTAATGCTTGTAATTAGCACAGCCTGTTGATCAATTGTCATAATTAAAAGATTAAAGGGATATCAATCTAATTAAATTTGCAGCCAAAAGTGGTGGCTCTTCCAGCCACATTTGGTTATGAGATTTTTTAGATAAGAGAAGCCCTCAAGTTGGACGATTTTAGTCTTTTGAATTAATTTAAAGCGCCATTGAATGTGTCTATCAACAGGCTTTGATTGTGACCTCTACCTTATAAGAGTCCCAGGGCCAAAACTCCTGTGTAACGCCGTTTACAGTTAATTAATTTATAAAGTATGCAAATCATATGTCAATGCATGAACCAGGACCTGCAGAAAAAAAATTAAAAAAAAAAAATTGGAAATATCGCTACTTGACTAATATAATGATGTGATTATAATTGTGTGGTGCCGCTATCGGACGATAGGGTATTTAAGATGGAAAGCTTGCTATTCAATTAGCTAATTTTGGAGTTAGAAGTCATGTCTGATACTGTTGAATTATTATCCCAAGCCAGTGGCTATGGTGTGTTAGTTGGTATTGGTGCTCTATTTGCGTTGATGATATTGGTTTCAACAAAACTCATGTACAAATACCTTCATGAAGATTCTAATTCTACAGAGATGTTTATGGTTGCTAACAGGTCAATTGGATTGGGTTTAACTGCCCTGGCTATTTATAGTTCTTGGACTTGGCCAACTGAATTGTTGTGGGTATGTACTATGGTTTACAACTATGGAGTAATGGCTTCTTTCTGGTATGGAGCTGGATTATCAGTTCAGATATGTCTTATGTCCGTTATAGGTATTGAAGCCAAAAAGAAAATCCCAGCCAGTCACACTTCTCTTGAGATAGTTAATTTAAGGTATGGTAAAGCCGTACATCTTTTGTACATGTTCTTATGTTTGGTGAATAACTTACTTAGTTGTTCATCCATGATTCTTGGTGCTGCTGGTGCTATTTCTATTATCTGTGGTAATCTTCACATCGTTGCTACTACTATGCTTATACCATTTGGAGTTCTATTGTATACTACTGTTGGTGGATTGAAGGCAACTTTTTTAACAGACTTTGTTCACTCCCTTATTCTTTTGGTCATCTTATGTTATTTGAATACTGCCCTTATCACATCAGATGAAATTGGTGGATTGGATGGTCTTTACAACTTGATATCTGAGTACAGTGGTGGAAGAACTGTCGAAGGAAATTATGAAGGATCTTTCTTGACCGGTAAAAGTCAAGGTGCTATTATCTTTGGTATCATCTTAACTATCGGAAACTTTGGACTTACCGTTATGGATAGTTCATTTTGGCAAAAAGCTTTTAGTGCTGACATCAGAGCTTCCGTTCCAGGTTACTTGTTGGCTGCCACCACTATTTTTGCAAATGTATGGCCTATTGGCACTATAGCAGGAAGTGCTGCTATTGCATTGGAAAGTACTGAAATCTTCCCTACTTATCCAAGGGCTATGACATCTAATGAAATTGCCAGTGGTTTCGTATTACCTTATATTCTCAAAGGAATTTTAGGTAAAGGGGCCTTGGGTGCATTATTGTTAGTAGTTTACTTGGCTGTTACTTCTGTGGTATCAGCGCAGCTTATTTCCGTATCCAGTATTGTCTCCTTTGATATCTATAAAACCTACATTTATAAAGAAGCCAAAAACCATGAAATGATTAGAGTGTCTCATTTTGGTGTCGTCTTCTTTGGGTTATTTGCAGCCGCTTTCTCCATTATGCTCCATTATGTTAAAGTTAATATGACTTGGATGGGGTACTTCATTACTATGATTATTTGTCCTGGAGTTATTCCTTTGGTGTTTACAATCACTTGGAAAAAGCAAACTAAGTTGGCTGCTTTTGTTGCACCTATAACAGGATTAATCTTTGGTATAGTTGTTTGGGTTACCACCTGTAAACACTACTACAATGAAATCACTGTCACTAATCTTGGTGAACAACTTCCATGTCTCTGGGGTGGTCTTACTGCTTTGTTTTTACCTGGAGTTGTCACTATTGTATTGAGCTTGACTATTCGCCCCTACGACTTCGATTGGGAGGAACTCAAGAAGGCTAAAATTATCGTGCAAAATGATGAAGACACGGAGGAAAATGAATCAGACACCACCAGGAATTCTAAGGCAGATGTAGTAGTGAAGGAGGAATCTTTGGATTTGGAAGCACCCATTAGAAATGATGAAAAAACAATCAAGCTATACACCAAATTGGCTTACGGTAGTTTTATATTTGTGCTCTTGATTACTTGGGTTGTATGGCCATTACCTTTATATAGAGACTGGATCTGGTCAGAGACTTACTTTAAAGGTTATGTTACTGTTGGTCTAATTTGGATTTACTTGGCAATGTTGACCATTGGTTTCTTCCCTCTTTGGGATGGTCGTTTTGCTTTACAGAAGGTAGCAAAAGGTGTCTATCGTGATCTAAGAAAACCACGGAATAAGAGTTAAATAGATCTGTATAGTTAGTGAATTATGTGTCAAAAAGATTGTACTGTATTTCTGTAAAATTCACAATTTTTACTTGTCTAACTTCGAAACGAAAATTTTAGGGGAATAGGGGAGATTATAAAACTTCTTTAGGGCTTGATCTGAGATCACTGTCCGAACTTTATTAGAACAACATTACCCCTATGACGTAATTATTCACTTTATTTGGGAGAATCAAATTTCCGTAGCAGGCCGAAAATTGCTTCATCCTGTATAAAGCCTCTTTTTTAAAGTTTTTTGCAGATGTCATTTAAAGTATATAATGCATTAAAGCATTGATTAAGCTGCCCGACTGACTACTCCATAGAGGATAGGAGAAGTTAATAATATTTATTTATAAGCTTAAACACAAACTAGAACACATTAGGAAATCATAGTTGCTAAACCCCGAGTTGCTTCATTTGTAATCAGTGAATCACCGATGAGGTTTGTCAGCAGTGACAAATTATATAAATAACAACAAAATCGTAAATATTCTAGATATAACAATGAAAGTTCAAGCTGCTATTACCACTGAAGACACCTCTGGTAAATTTTTCGAAATCACCGAAATCGAACTCGATGCTATTAGAGATGATGAGATCTTAGTTGAAACTAAAGCAATGGGCGTGAATCCTACAGATTGGAAAGGGGTTGCTATGAACGGTTCTGGGAAGTGGGGTGGAACTGATGCTTCAGGTATTGTTGTTGAAGTCGGAAAAGATGTTAAAGGGTTCAAGAAAGGAGACTATGTTGCAAGTTTTGACTTGGCTGTTCAAAATAAGAGAACTGGAAAGTATGGAACTTACTATATTGGTAAACAAAATGCCACTTTCAATGTTTCCCACTTAATCAAAGACACTGCCCCACTAAGTGTAGGAGAACACAAGTCTTCAGGAATCGACACTTTTGAAGCCGCTGCTGCCCTACCTTGTGCATTAGTTACTCTTTCTCAATCATTCCACCATGTATTGAAGGTAGATCTTAATAAGGAAGTTAATAAAGACAAATATCTTTTGATATGGGGAGGTGCCACTGCCACTGGTATCATTGCCATTCAATTTGCTAAATTAATTTATGGCTTGAAAGTTGTTGTCACTGCTTCTTCTAACGTTGACTTTTTGAAGTCACTTGGTGCTGACCATGTTGTCAACTACAGAGATAGCGATGCTGTTGACCAAATAAAGAAGTTAGTTGACGGTAAACTTGCCTATGCTCTCGATACTGTGAGCACAACTGAGACTTTCAAATCAACATACGATGCAACAGTAGGTTCGGAAACTATTGCTATTGACAACTTACTTTTCAAAACTCCTAAAGATATCAAAGCAGACGAGTCTAGAAATATCAGATATGGTACAACCCTTGCTTATGTAGGAGTTGGATATTCAGCCTATGGCTTAACTCCATACCCTGAATTAACCAAAGATTATGAAGAGTTCTGGTATAATATCCTTCCTCCGTATTTGAAGGATATCAAAACTGCAAACTTGTTGGTATTGGAACCAGGATTAGAGAGTGCAAATAAAGGGTTGCAGTTGTCTAAGGATGAGAAAGTACATGGGGCCAAAATAGTATTTAGAGCCAAGTAGGTAAATATAAAAAGTACATAGCGATTCACAATTAGTGTATTAAAGTAGTATAGTTATGATTACCTTGGTACCAGACCGATCATAATGAAATAAAAATTACCAGATCCTTTGCCAGAGGTTGGGCTTATTATTAGGATGATCTCTGTTGGGCAAATAGAGCCAAAGTGACAACATTGCAGTATATAATGCAAGGAAGGCAGGGAAAGCTACATAAGCACCAGCACTTTGGGAGAGCAAACCGACCAAAAATGGGAAGAATGCACCACCTGCTGATCCAAAGGCTGAAACGATAGTGAGAGATACTGTTTGGATCTTCCTTGGAAGTAATTCTGTCACGACTTTGATCATAATAGGATAATTGGGGCCTACAAAGAATCCCAAAATTGAAACGAAGACTGCAGCTGCAATAATATTAGGAATAAGCCAAGTAATCAAAGCCAACACGATCGATAAAATGGAGCATATAGTGACACTTCTCCTACCCCCAATCCATTTATGTAATGGTCTTACTAATGTCAACCTACCAAGAGCGACTCCACCCCAGAATCCAGAGGCAACGTAACCAACGGCACTAGGCCCATGTTTATAATCCAAAAGATAAGTGACTATCCAACCACCAATTGACACTTCAGCACCCTGATAAAAGAACACAAAAAACGCAATTATCCAAGTGATTTTACTTTTCAAGGCTTCACTAAAAGTACTACCTCCTTGTAGGTCATTATCATCAACTTCCCATTCTTTCAAGTCTTCTTCTGCACCAGAAAAGGAGAATTGATAACCGACGAAAGAAACCATCATTAGACCTAATAGAATCAAATAGAAATAATGCCATTTGATACCAGCTGAAACCATTGATGTACCTATAATAGGTGAAACAGTTGCTCCGAAGCCATACATAGATTGTGCTATTGATAAATATTTATTAGTGCCAAAATTGGCTAAGAAAATATTACCGGTAGAAAGACATATAGAAGCACCAATTCCAGAGAATAAGAATGCAATCACAATCACAGGAAAGACAGTCCCGCTAGAAATTAAAGCAAATGCAATAATTGAGCAAGAACATCCCAAAAGGAACGTATTCTTTTGATTAAGCAACTTTGTTACCATATGTAACAGACAAGCAACAACAATAAATCCGATGGCATTTCCCAACCAAACCAATGAGACCAAAGTGTATGTTAGTCCATAATCATCTTGAATAAATGGAAGAAGTGTACCTGCAGTTGCATCATTACTTCCAACTATAAAAGTCCAAAAACAAATAATGGTGATCCTCCAAATATTCTTTGGTGGGTTCCTTGATGTAATAGCAGCCTCTTGGTCTCCAAGGCTATTACCGATAGCATCTAACTCAACTTCCACTTCTACGTTAGACATGTTCGGAAAGATTACTAATGAGACTCCCCGAAATCTGGAGAAGATGTATTTACACGACCCTGGAGAAAATCTGGGGTAAGACATGATATTGTATAAGTGACTGGTTTGAGAGAAATGGTTAGCATAGGGGTGTCATATATTGATAATGTTGTAAGAAACATAATATCAAAGCTTAGAAGAAGACTCAAAGCTGGAGGAAGGCTCCACCTGGAGAACCACCTTACCATTAGGTTTACCTCTGAGAAGAGTTTCAAAAGCCTTTTGAAAATCATGCCATTGATGGACAGAGTGGATAAATGGTTTGATTTTCCCACTATTGAAAAGTTCGGTGACTTTATCATAGCCTGCACCGGCCTTAACTTGACGGAATTTTCCGGCAACTAAGTACAGTTTGAAATAGCTTAATCCAACTCTAGACATCAATTCTGTTATAACGACTTCTTTGCCACCAGGTGCTATGGTGATATAATTGTCTAAGGACTTAGTAATACGGGATGCATTAGCTGCCATGAGAGGTCCTCCTGAACAATCAAAAAAGATATCGAATTTTCCATATTCGACAATAGCACCGATAAGATCGTCAGTAGTAGTATAGTCAATCACATCTGTTGCGCCAAGTTCCAAAACTCCTGGTTTCGAACGCCCAGAGCATGTTGTGACTATGCGTTTCACCTTGGGCTCAAGCTTAAGTAAACTTATAAGATATCTACCAACCGAGGTTGCACCTCCATTAATAAATATATCAGCATCATCAGGTAAATCCACGTTATGTATCATACCAACTGCGGTGGAATACACCAATCCAAAAGACCCCGCTTCAGTCATACTAAGCAGCTGTGGTTTCTTGACTATTCCCCAATCACCACCATCTTTAAGTTTAAGATACTCTGTTGCAGTATTGAAGGTTGATTTTGTACCTATTTGCCCACAAACTTTATCTCCTGAATTAATATTGTATTTCTCAGCAGCTTGAGATCCAATACTGACAACCGTACCTGAGTAGTCAAAGCCAAGCCCAAACTCTGTTCTAAAGAAGTTAAAAATAGGATATGCCAGCTTTCTTACAAGCTTATCTACAGGGTTAAGACCAACCGAATGTACTTTAATTAATATTTCATCTTCAAGCAAACCATAACCACCTTCTATTGGAGATAGTTCAATTGGCCTCTCTTCAATCCCTAATGGATACCCTTTGTTTCTATACACTACGCTGTGGTTATTCAAATAATTAGATGTGGCAACTACTCTCAGCATGATCAAATAGAAAATGTTGGGGAAGTCTGTCTCAAGCGCAAGACCAATTTCGCCATACTTTTACCTCTATCACAATTGAATTTCTAGACAAACAACGTAGGAGTACCATCCCACAGTAGAAACGTACGGAATACTAACTCCTTTTACCAAGTCAACTATAGTATTTGCCATTATCAGGTGGTTTGGCTTATTCTTAGTATGGGTATGAGTCAAAAGGCATTAGTCAGGATTACGTGCTCGCAACCATCTACATGACTGATTTTGCACTCTTTTTGCCTTTGTTTTCATTTTACTACAGTAATGAACTATAGCAACGAGCAAAGCGATGATTAGAGTAATGACCAAACTAATCAATGAGGGCTGTAATGTGAAGACTATACAAGAAGAGAATCTGGAAGAGTATATTTCTTATGACCCCAAGACATATTATTCAAATAAGCAAAAACGGTTTTATGTCATAATTGTAGCGATCGCCTGCTTTTTATCGCCAATCAGTACAACAATGTTTTTACCAGCTATTCCTGAAATTGCAGCAACATTCCATACCACTGGTACTATGATAAATATTTCAAATTCAGTATATGCTGTCATCATGGCGATTTCTCCTTGCATTTCTTCGCCTCTAGGAGATATATATGGAAGAAAGTATGTTTCTGTAGTTTGTGCTCTTGGATACACCATAGGTGCATTTTTGACCGGTGCATCCCAAGACTTGGCAATGTTCTATATATTTAGAGCTGTCACTGCATTATTTGGTACTGCGTTTTATTCCATAGGTGCCACGATTATTTCAGATCTCTTCATTCCCCAAGAAAGAGGAAGAAATATGAGCTATATCTTATTTGGAGGGCAATTTGGAATGGCAATTTCACCTTTGATAGGCGGAATCTTAATTCATTACACTAACTGGAGAGTAATATTTTACTTATTAGGTGGAATAGGTGCATTGGTCGTCATTCTCTCGTTTTTATGGTTACCGGAAACCGCTGTAGATACAAAGTTATCAAAATATCAAAGGGAAACGTCAAAGAAGTTCAGATTCTTTTCATTCGACCCACTTATGGTGTTGTTTGTTACGAGGTATGAAACGGTACTAATGACATCTTTGATCTGTTCGGTCATCACTTATAGCCAATATGCATATCTCACTCCATTAAGATATGTGATAGACGAGAGATTCGAAATTAAGTCTGCATTAATCAGTAGTTTATTCTTCTTACCTGCTGGTCTTGGAAATTTGACAGGGAGTGTAGTTGGTGGCAGATTATCTGATGCAACTGTGAAATACTACATTAAAAAAAGAAATAAGAGGATACCAGAAGATAGATTGATTTGTACACTCGTATTCACTGGGTTTTCTTTGCCTGTCACTATTATCCTATATGGATGGTCAATTGAAAAAAGAATAGGTGGCATTGCCCTTCCTGTAATCATGCTATATCTTAATGGGTTTTCTCAAACTACTTGCTTCCCGAGTACAAACGCTTATACTGTCGACTCTATGCCTCAAATTGCTGGTGATTCTGTTTCCAACAGTTATGTTTTGAGATTCATCGCTACAGGAATCGCAAGTGGTACTATATTACCAGAGATTCAAGGTATAGGAGTGGGTTGGACCTCTGTAATCAGTGCCATACTGATTTGGTCAGGATTTGTTCTCATTCTAATACTAATATTTTATGGTGAATCTTTACGTAAACAGAGATTCCCTGAAATATTCAAAGATTAAAAATAAATAGATATTTAATAAGTTATTAAGATGATGAATCAGCTATATGCATAATTCGTCGAGTGAGGTACAAATTACGCCCGGAGAGATGCTTGCACTGAACGTGGTGCAAAGCTAAGGTCCCTGAGGCTCAGCTTGCACCAAAGCGCAAATGAAAATAGCGACATTTAAAATATTCTCCTTATCACGCCAAAAGTTGAAAACGATTGTAAAGGGTTGAGGAAAACTTTGTTTTTAACTCCCACACAATTATCAAGAATAGGGCCGCCGAATTGTGTAATCAGTGGGTAAACTCCATCTAGAGAAGTGTTAAATATCGTCAAATTACTAGATGTTTCACTTGCATATATACTTGCATAAAAGGCTCCCATTTTTGAACATTACTTTTTTACGGGATAGGGAAGCTTTGAAGTACAAGGAAAACATCGTTCACTACAAAGGAGCCGACATGCATGAATTTCCAGAATGCAAAGTTTGCAAAGAGCCAAAAAAGTATAAGATTGATTGGCTCAAGCAATAAAAACTTAAATACGGGGAATTTTAAGGTCACTTTTTGGTGATCCCTAATTGCTAGAATTCAAAGGACTACCCAGAACGAGATTTGGCAATTGAATAGCATTGAGTCAAATACGTTCCCCATGGTAAGCAATCAATGACAAGCTCACAAGGTCAATGATTGGAGTTCCCTCCTCATCTACCATGTCAGGATTGTTATCCTCATAAACAAGTTGGCACTATATTGGTGATTCTTGAAAATATATTTAACGTGATATTCAGTTCAAACTGGAAAACAAACATTTACTCAAACTCAATCCCACCCAGTAGCAAGGCATTGTGAAAACGGTTGCTAGATTACATCCTATATATAGATGACACAACCGACAAGGATCTGTGATGAATGCAGGTAACTGATTTCCTCCTTTATTTCTTCTCGTAACTGAACTTAGGAGAAGGCAATGGGTCGTAGTTACGGAAGTACGAATCAGAATAATTTCCAATCCTGTTGTACAACCCTTTGGTATTGACCAAACTGGCATCAAGATCTTTAACCCTAGATACTCCTAAAAGTCTCATATCTCTTACTAGTTCTGCTTTGAGTTGATCTACTAGCCTTTGTGCACCATCTTCTCCATATGCAGCTATAGGGAATGCAAACCCTTTACCCATTCCAACCCCAGTGGCTCCAAGACACAACGCCTTAATGATATCACTTCCTCTTCTCACTCCCCCATCAATATACACATCGAACTTATTTTTATTGTAGTAGGACTGTTGGCATAAAATCGGCATTGTCTCTGCCAAGATTTCCAATGGAGGCTGGGAGTAGTCTAATTGTCTCCCACCATGACTCGAAATTACAACACCGTCCAAACCAAGCTCTGCAGCTTTAAGGACGTCTTCTGTTCTTTGGACACCTTTCAAGATAACTTTCTTACTTGTGTTCATTTTGAATCTTTTGACATCATCCCAAGTTGTTGGTGGGTAAGTCTTATCAGCACCAGCATAAGAATTCAACTCTGACGCATAACTAGCCATATCTTGTCTAACTTTAAAATCCTTTTCTCTATTACCTCCGGCAGCACTATCAGTAGTAATAAATACACCCTTTATCTGCTCATACTTTTCAACGTGTGCCCAGGCTTTGCTTAAATCAGGGTCATATGGATTGGCACTGAACTGGCACCATATTGGCGTGTCTTTCCCCATCACAGCCATTATCTCATCCAACGACTTGGTTGAAAGTCTTGAGATTATATACATAATATTGTTCTTATTGGCAGCAGATGCTAATACACATTCACCTTCTGGATGCAATTGTGCTTGACCAGCAAAAGCTGTGATATAAAATGGCATAGAGTAATTGTAGCCTTGAATTTTAGTATCAAGCTCAACCACATCTACATTTTGTAAGATTCTTGGTCTGAAAAATACCCTACTATAAGCCAAATGACACTCTCTCAAAGTAACTTCGTCATCTGATCCGGTTGCAAAATAAGTGTAAATGTCTCTTGGAAGGATCTTTTTTGCAACCATCTCAAAATCATTCACATTAAACATACTTGAAAGTGGAGGCTTATTAGCGTCATAAAACTCTCTCTCTATATCCTCTTCTGTCTTTTCTTCCACAGCATCTCCATCGAGCTCTCCTATATGGGCCAGCTCTGGTAAAACTGCAAGTATGGATTCCTTATGTTGCTGTTTGAATGCCCTAGTAGCATCCCTTCCTGCATATTTCATAAGAGGTTCTATGCCTCCAGGATGTGATTTTAAGAATTGAGAAAGATCATACACTTTATTGTCAATACTGATCCATATATCTTTGGGTGTATTGTGCTTGATAAACTCAGTAATTGGGATTTTACTATCTGCAAGTACTGAGTCACTTCTGTTCAAAAATATTGTTCCTATTAGTGGAGTTAGTTTGATTGCGGCACGCAACATCGTTATCAAATTACTGGCGACACCTTCATTATATAATTTTTCATAAGACGGAATTCTTATCGGAAGTGCCGCATGATAAGGGTAAAGATTGGCTATTTATTAACTATAAAATTTGTCAGGAATGGGTCTTTTGTCAGGGAGAGTAAAATGACCATTCTCTTCTCTTAATCTATATTGAACTATCTTCAAAAGCTTGTAAAGCATGTCCAATGTTGGAGTCTCTACATTCAAATTGTTAGCAGTCTTGAGTAAATTGCCCAAAATGGCTTCTAATTCAATAGGATTACCCTTTTTGACATCTACTCTCATAGACGGCTCAAAGTAGTCTCCATCATCACCATGACAAATAAGATTGACAATATCATCTGGGAGGTCAATGTTGTCTGCTTTGGCAACCTTAACAACTTCTTTCATAGCTGGAATAGCTACGGATTCCAAACCACCAGAGAATTCAAGTCTTCCAACATCGACTCCTGTAAGAGCGCAAGTAGTATTCAAAGTAGCATTGTAGACCAATTTTCTATATCTATACCACTTTGCACTTTCGAAATAAACACAGGTATTTTTATCATTTTTATAGAGATCCACAAACCTTTTTGCAGTAGAAACTTGAATATCAGTGTCCAAATTAGGATTTTCAAAGGCACTGACAACTAATTTATCATGTTGTTGATGGTGAATATGACCCTTGGAATTATGAGAACCCATGTGAGAAACACCTGAAAGAACAATATTTTTGGGGTATTTAGCAAAGAGTCCATTTTCAATACCAAACCCATTTTGAACAAGAATAATAACAGTTTTCTCTGAAACGACGGGTTCGATCAATTCTTCAACCTTGACGATATCAGAAAGATTTTTAGTAGCAACAGCCACATAATCGAATTTGATACCAGACTTCCCCGCCTCTTCAACATTACCATAGACATTTTTAGGTTTCCAACCACTGATTTTACCATAATCAATAGAATCGATTTCATATCCGCATTCCTTAACTGTTTCATAATCTCTTCTAACTACAATTGAAACATTGGCAGTCTTATTATACTCAACTGTGAATGCAGTCATACATCCAATGCCTCCAGGCCCAATCAATAAAAACTCAGGAATAGTAATAGTCATGTTTCCCAATTCTTCAAAAGCGATTTTTGATAACGATTTCCGACTAGCCTATTTATCTCCTTAAAACAATCAGCCGGAAATTTGCTGCAGACTTCCTATCGCGATATCTCCCAAATCTGGCAAAAAAAATCTTATCGATAAGAAATTCCGCGTTGACTTATAAGCAGTAGTAGATGACAATGAACGGTAAACACAATGTCAATAAAGGAATTGCATCAAGTCACAGAGGTACCGCAAGATTCAGATACAGCTAGTAGCCTTGAGAAAAATAATCATCTCACGACTATTCTTTCAATTGGAGACAGGGAATTAACTGAGAAAGATCTCGATAAAGCTTTCAAATATGCTGATGACACCAAAGATTTCCTTTACGATCCCGAATATGAAAAAAAATTAGTTCGTAAGATTGATTGGAACTTGCTTCCTCTTATTGCTTTGTTAATGAGTTGTCAAATTATGGACAAGACAACTAATTCATATGCTTCTATTATGGGATTATTTGATGCTATTCCTGCATTCAATGGCAATGTATATAGTTGGGTTGGTAGTTCGTTTTATTTTGGTGTTTTAGGTTTCCAATTCCTTGCTAATAGGTTGCTTACTAGATTCCCAGTTTCTAAAACTTTAGGAGTTTATGTTATTCTTTGGTCTGTTGTTTTGGCTTGTCATGCTGCTTGTAAGTCTGTAGGTTCATTTTTGACTTGTAGAGTCCTTCTAGGTTGTTTGGAAAGTGCCATGAACCCAGCTTATGTTATCATTACGTCAATGTGGTACACAAGAGAATCTCCCAACAGACTCAAATTCAAAGGTAACCAACAGTTTATTAGAACATGTATATGGTTTGGATTGCAAGGGTTCGGTACTATATTAGGTAGTTCCATTGCTTTTGCCCTTTATACACACAAAGATTCATATGGCATCGATGCTTGGAAGTTATTATACATCATTACTGCCTGTATCACCTTTTTCTTGGGGATTGTATCACTACTTCACCTACCAGATATTCCCGTGAATGCTTGGTTTTTGAACGAAACTGATAAGAAGTACGTTATTGAAAGAAGTAGAAAAAATCAACAAGGATTTGGTAATACCAAATTCAAGAAGTATCAATTTATTGAAGCCATTACTGATATAAGAACCTACATTCTTCTTGTGTATGTTTTTTGTTATTCAATGCCTAACGGTGGATTTCAAAACTTTGGTTCGATTCTCTACCACCAGGATTTCAAGTTCAATACTCAAACAAGTTTGTTAATGAACATGCCTGGAGGCGCTTTGGATATGCTCACGCCAGTACTTGCAATTGGATTGTCCTATTTCATTCCAAGTAGTCTATTGGTTGCTACTGTGTTCAACGTATTAGGTGTTATAGGTATGTGCTTACTAGCATTTTCAGATCATAGAGGATCGAAGTTATTCGGAATCTATACCTTTTATCTTGCTACTACTTCAATTAGTTGTTTCTATGCTTATATTGCTAGTAACATTAGCGGTTCCACCAAGAGGATTACAGTTCATGCTGTTGCTATTATGGGATATTGTGCAGGTAACATTTCCTCCCCTCAAACGTTCAGAACCAAAGATGCACCAAGCTATACTCCTGCTAAAGTAGCAATGATTGTTTCATTTGCTTGTGCTACTATTAGTTTTTTGGCCCTCTATACATTGGACTACAGAGAAAACATGAGAAGAGATTTACTCAAGGCAGAACACCAAGGTTCCAATGAGTTACCTGAAAACTTTGAGTTCGCAGATTTGACAGATAAGGAAAATCTTGAGTTCAGATACACTTTATAGGAAATTTGTAGTATGTGAAATTATGTGATTTATTACTTTCCAGTGTACCAATATGATATCTCCTCTTCTAATATGATACCCTGCTCTATCTTCTTCCACTCACTACCACTGGTTCCACTGGCGCCACTGACACCCTCGGAAAATCTTGACACAGGAATCGATCTGCAACAGGTTAAAGCTGCAATCGGATAAGCCGCACCGGCTACTATTTCTTATGAGAAGGGTAGTACCAAAAGAGCTCAGAAAGAACTCGTTATTCAGCTGTGATTGGTGTAGAGCAAAGAAGATAGCATGTAAGAGAGTTTCTTCAGATGGAATTACTGTTAGATATGAACTTACTTCAGAGGCTTGTGCTGCATGTAGAGATAAGGGAATAGAATGTAAGACTACTAGTCAGGGAAGAAGAAAGCCAATTGGACCACCCCTTACTAATATTCGCTTCCACTACAGAGTGTTAATTTCACTTCTAGAAGGGATTTTTCCTGATGTGGATATCAATAATGTTGATATGTTGATCCAATTGGGACGAGAAATGAATATAACTATGCCATCAAGGTCAAATCTACTAGAAGATTCAACAAGAGAGCTCAACGAATTGGAATTTCAGTTGAAGTCCCATGTTGAAGTCAAAAGTGAAGATCCCAAACCAACCAGTTTAGAGGATGATAAATTCATTCTTGATAATAGAGGTGTAAGTCATTATATTGGATCTTCTTCCAATGCTAACATAATGAGTCAGGCTTCTACAATGATGGCTAATAGTCCAGAGTGGGTTACTACAGATTTCTTGGAAAAGTTTGAAACTGTGTATAAGGAAGAGGCTATAGTAAGCTCCGATCTTAGACCTTTAAAAGAGGAGGTATTGTTAAAAACAGATATCAAAAACTTCCCCTTTGTTCAACTTGATAAGGAGAAAATGAATAAACACGTTAACACATTTTTTTCCCATATATATCAATACTACTTTTGCTTCAGTAAGCATCGATTTTTGAACTTGTATGACACCTTTTTCGAATCCCAGAAGCTCACTTCTCCAGAGACTTGTCTCGTATATATGATCATAATTATGGGGTATTATTACCAGGAGCGTAAAGAAAACAAAGAAGAGGCATATATTATCACACAAATAATGAATGTTGTCAAGTTATCACTAGGTGAATTCCTTCTAACTCCAAGTATCGATGGTATATTGTGCCTATACTTCCTTGCAGTTTTCTTCAACAAGAATAAGAGGAGGGAATGTGGGTACATGCTAATCACTTTGGCATGTAGGCAAGCAATTGCAATTGGGTTAAACAGACAATCCATGATAGAATGTAATCCTAATCCTGAGACCCAAGATGAAATGAAGAGAATATGGTGGGCATTATTTGACCAAGAGGCTAAATTTAGTACTCTTTTAGGAAGGGTGTCTTCTGTTTCTCTGAAAGAGATTACTGTTGATTATCCCTCGAACAGTTGTAATGAAGATATGTTTTTCTTGTATGAAGTCAAACTACTGCAAGTTCTTCATGATATGAATCAAATGATGCCCAAGTTTTCTGGGGTATTTCATATTACCCCAAAGATACGAGCACATGTAGTGAAAATACGGATTTATTTCGAAAATTGGTATAAAGACATAGAACAGTACATGGCAAATGACAATATAGATATCAAAGCTTTTCAATATAGATTGATAGAAGAAGCAAAGTATTACCAGATTGCACTTCTATTACCATTTGTATTGAACATCTGCTATAAGGACACGATCCGTGAGGTTCATGAGTATGACTTACAAATGGTAGTTGATTGTGTCAACTTGACATTTGACCTATACACAACACTCATATCATGTGAGGAGCATCGTACCCTGAATAGCTTCTATAGCCCTCATGTTCTGTACGTCTACCAATGTACACTCTGTTACTGTATGTTATTTATATGGATGAGCAACCATAATCTACTGCAAATCACCGACTCCAAAGGAAACTCCTTTACTTTTGATGACCTAAAGACATATATGAAAGCATTCAGAAATTACAACAAACAGAAGGTAGAAAAAAGTGAAGGTTCGATTTCTAAGCTTAGTAAATACATTGAGATTATGCTCAGTTCGTTCCACTTTGTTACCCAGTCCCCAACTCATGGCGTCTTGGATTTTGTGTATTTTGATACTCTCAGATCCAAGTCCGATGCCCTAGTTGACGTATTTGGTGTTAATGATGATTTTATAGGTAACATTTTTCCTGCAGATAATAAATAGTTAATATAATGTGGAATTTGCAACCTGTATTCTATATTCCGCTTTTCTTTTTTTCCTCTTGCATACCCCAGATGAAGAAGAGCCTTGAAGTCCAAGTGACTCAAGAAGAAGAAGAAGAAGAAGAAACTATATCATTGAAGAATGAGGATCCAGAAAATGAAAAGGAGAAATACTCTAGATTTTCAGTACGTCAGAAAAGGCTTTATTTGACTATTGTTTCTGTAGCCTGCTTTCTTTCTCCAATTAGTACAACGATGTTTCTCCCGGCAATACCTGATATTGCCAGAGACTTTCACACTTCTGCATCAATGGTAACATTGTCTAATGCCATATATTGTGTAGCAATGGCGATTTCTCCTTGTGTTTCAAGTCCTTTGACAACCTTATACGGAAGACGATTACCAACTGTGGTTGCATCTTTGGGTTATACAATCGCTTCCTACATTGTTAGTCAGTCCCAGAATCTTGCAATGTTCTACATTTTCCGCTTATTCATGGCTCTATTTGGAACAGCATTTTTCACTATAGGTTCAACCATTATCAGTGACATCTATATTCCCGAAGAAAGGGGACAGGCAATGGGAATTCTTCTTATTGGAAGTCAAGCTGGTTTGGCTATAGCTGCTGTTATTGGGGGTGTAGTAACACACTATTTGAATTGGAAAATAGTTTTTATTATTCAAGGAAGTATTGGAGTTTCAGTGTTTATTGTAGCTGTTTTCTTCCTCAAAGAGACAGGAACACATGTTCCTATCTTAAAGTACAGAAAAGAAACTGGTAAAAAGTTCAAATTCTACCCGTTTAACCCTATCAAAGTATTACTAGCGATGAGATATGATTTGGTGTTTATGGTATCGTTTATGTCAGCTACGTGTTTGTACAATTTATTTGCGTTGTTGACCCCAATTACCTATGTAATCAAAAAGAATTTAAATATTGATTCTACTGTCATTCTATCATTATTCTACTTGGCACCAGGATGTGGGTTTGTAGTGGGTAGCATTGTCGGTGGTAGATTTTCTGATTACACTGTTATATTATATAAGAAGAAAAGAGGTAAAAGAATACCAGAAGATAGACTCCGATCTACATTTATATTCTATAGTTTTTTAGTACCAGTCTCAATTTTACTTTACGGGTGGTCACTAGAGAAAAAATTAGGAGGGATTGCATTGCCAGTTATTATGATGTTCATCAATGGATTATCTCAATGCTGTTGTTTCTCGGCATTCAATTCCTATAGCATTGATATGCTTCCACATATGACTGGTGATGTTATTGCATGTGGATATTTTCTTCGATTTGTATTTGCAGCCATTGCGACGGCTACTATTCTTCCTCAAATTAACCACATCGGAATTGGATGGACGTGTACAATTACTTCCGTGGTTGTGTCTATTGGTACGGTTGTATTGGTCATCACAGTAATTTATGGAGACCCACTCCGCAAAAAACATTTCGAGAATTATCGATAGCCGGAACTCTGCTGCAAATTTCCAGATTATCGGGAGACACACTCCGCTAAAAACGATTTGAGAATTTTAGATAGCCGGAACTCTGCTACAGATTTCCAGGTTAGCGGAATTGATAAGTTTAAAAATATACGAATCGGAGAATTTTGGTAATAATGTCTGAGCCTTTTTTGGGAGTACTAAGAATAGCTGCACCTTTCATTAGAGCTCCTGGTGATGCTGCAAATGTTGCCACCTGGCCATTTCCAGTGAAGATCAAAACTTTAGAGGGATCTACTGTAAAAGATGTAGTTGACACTTCCCATAATTATCCTGACAGTTTTGTACAAGGATGGATCAAGCTTATTGAAGAGTTTATTGAAGAAGGTGCTGTTGCAGTTGTCACTTGTTGTGGGTTTTTAGCAGCAATTCATCCCATTTTGAAAGATAGATTTCCAGGTTTCCCAATTGGAACGAGTTCTCTACTTCAAATTCCAATTGCTCAGAATTTTCTTCCTTCTGGAAAGAGACTAGGTGTTGTTACTTTCGATGATGCCATATTAGGCCAAAAACATTTTCTGAGTGTTGGTGTTGATTATCTTCCTCCGATCGTAGGAATCAAACCAGGATGTGCTCTTTGGAGGCTAATTAGACAGAATGATGAGTATGACTATAAAGGTTGCGAAGATTCTACAGTTGAAGCAGCCATGGAGCTAGTATCTAAATATGACAATATCGGGGGAATTGTTTTGGAATGTGCAAACATGCCGCCTTACAGAGCTGCAGTTCACAAAGCAACCGGATTGCCTGTTTGGGATATTTCTACCCTTGGTGCCTATGTCTATGATATTGGATTATATAGAGTTTACCAATAAATATTTTTCCGAAGTATATAAAGACCCAGAGATCCTCTTTTTTTCTCCCTAATGACTAAAATCGTTATACTTGGGTGCGGTGTTATTGGCCTTTATACAACGTACTTGTTACTTGAAAAAGGATATGCTCCCGAGGATATCACAATAATTGCTAAGCATATCCCTGGAGATATGTCTCATGACTATGCTTCGCCTTACGCTGGTGCTACGATCAACACTTGTAAATCTGGTGACAAAAACATACAATTCTTCTATAAATTCACTTATGAGAAGCTTAAGGAGATAAGGGAAGTATTGGGTGGTACGTCTTGTGGCATTGGGGATGTTTATAACTTCGAAAGTTGGACAGTCAAACCATCAGAAGAAGCTTTGGAATTTTTCAAATCCTATAATACAGACTTAAGAGAATTGGAACCTTCTGAGCTCCCAGAAGGAGCTACTTTTGGGCTCCACTATAAAACGTTAGTAATTAACAGTCCTTTATTCATCCAAAAGTTATACGATTATGTAGTGGCCAAGAATGTCAAGGTCGTCGTCAAGGAACTTCAACATATCAAAGAAGCAATATTGGATGATACCAAGTACTTATTCAATTGCTGCGGTTTAGGATCTGCAAGTTTAGGAGGAGTTAAAGATAAAGCATCACATCCTACCAGGGCCCAAGTTGTGGTTATAAGGGCCCCCCATATAAAAGAAGTCAGACTTTTCTGGGGAGATACTGCAAACTATTGTATTAAAAGGCCATGCTCTGATGAGGCAATATTGGGAGGATTCTACCAAAAGAGAAACTACAACCGTGACATTTTGGGATCTGAAACTAAAGATATCCTTCATAGAGCGACCAAGTATTTTCCAATCTTAAAACCAGGTCAAACCATCAACGACCTCGAAATTATGAGAGTTGTCTCTGCTCATAGGCCAGGAAGAGATGGTGGGGTTAGAATACAAAAGGATATAATCAATGGTACCACCATAATCCATAACTATGGGGCAGAAGGAAGTGGATATGCCCAAGGAGTCGGAATGGCCGAAAAGGCAATCAGATTGGCGGATTCCCTCAAACTATAATCTTGCATTGTTAAAGCGGAATTCCTGTATATTGCTTATCATTAAAATTTCCCTATTTCCGATTTTTGCAACCTTCCGCGGCCACTATATAAATTATGTATAAAGATTACCAAGGAGTATGTCAGGATTTTTAGGCGTAGTGAGAGTAGTCACAGAGTTTGAAAAACCGCCAGGTGATGGGGCAAACCCTGATTCCTTCAATTTTCCAATTAGAATCAAATGCATTACAGGATCAAATGTAGACGAACTTGTAGGTAATTCGAATAACTATAGCGAGCCTTACATCCAAAGAATAGTGGATGAATGTAGACTGCTAATTAGCGAAGGAGCTATTGCCATTATTACTACATGTGGATTCTTGGCTGTGATTCATGAGAGATTAAGAGCTGAGTTTCCCGGATTTCCAATAGGCACTTCAGCATTACTACAAATCCCTATTGCTAATAATCTCGTCGCACCAGGCAAAAGAGTAGGGGTGATTACTTTTGATGGGGATGTTTTAGGTGAGGCACATTTGAGAGGTGTAGGGGCAGATACTACAACTCCAATAGTAGGTGTAAAAAAAGGTTGCAGTTTTGATCAATTGGTGAGGAAAGATGCTCCTTATAATTTCAAATTACATTGCCAGGATATTATTAATGCTGCTGAGAACCTTCTAGAGAACTACGATAATATTGGTGGAATTGTTTTAGAGTGTGCAAATATGGGCCCGTATCGCCATGAACTACATAAGCATACTGGCCTTCCAATCTGGGATATCATAACTTTAGCCAATTTTGTGTACGATGTAGGATTAGCTAGATCATTTCAATAAATGAGCGGAATTCTTTTTTCTATATAAATTGTAGGATATCTCTCTTTTTGATTGCAATAATGGGTAAAGTGTTATACAGGGAATTAAAAAAAGATCCGATATTGGTTACGAATACCAAGGGTCTGTATATTTATACAAGTGATGGACATAAGCTACTTGATGCAGCAGGAGGTGCTGCCGTTACTAGTGTAGGTCATAGTAATGAAGAAGTTGTTAAAGCGATTTGCGATCTGCTTCAAACTGTACAATTTGCACATACCTCTTTATTTACCACCACTGCTGCTGAAGAATTGGCTTCCATTATCCTTAATCCTCCCTCATATGATGGCTTGGGATTAGCCAAAGTAACGTTTTACAATTCGGGTAGTGAGGCAAATGAGGCGGCATTCAAACTTGCTAGGCAGGCGTGTTGGGAAAGAGGTGAGCCACAGAGAATAAAAGTTATTTCCAGAGACATGTCCTACCACGGAAATACATTTGGTGCCATGTCATTGAGTGGTCATAAGATCAGAAACCAGAAATTTATTGACACTCAGGACCCTACAATTTTCCATAAAGTAAGCCCTCCATTTTACTCTCATTACAAGCATAATGGCGAGTCTGAAAGTGAATTTTGTAAGAGGATACTTGAAGAATTAGACGACAAATTCCAAGAATTGGGTCCAGATACAGTAATAGCATTCATGGCTGAAACAATGATTGGTGGTACTGTCGGTTGCGTCCTTCCACCTTCCGGCTATTTTGATGGTGTTAAAGAAATTTGTGAAAAATATGGTGCTTATTTAATCTATGATGAGATTATGTGTGGGTCTGGAAGATTAGGAAGTTTCTTTGCTTGGGAAAAGTTGACATCACAGGAGAACTGGAATAAAGTAACTCCACATATTCTGACATTCGGTAAGGCCATTGGATCAGGTTACTTGCCTTTGTCAGGCATGGTAGTTCATCAAAAGATATTGGACGACTTAAATAAAGGCAGTGGTTCAGTTCTTCCTCGTCACACTTATCAGGGGCATCCTGCTTCCTGTGCTGCTGGCCTTGCCGTTCAAAGGTATATCAAACGTAACAAACTCATGGATAATATAAACATGTTGGGTCCTAAATTAGGAGCTCTTCTCGAGCTGGAGTTGTTACCAATTCCACAAGTATTTGATGTAAGAGGATTAGGATTCTTCTGGTGTGTTGAGTTCAGAGATAAAGATCAATGTTTCTCCCCAGAAGAGGCGTTTACAGATAAGCTTCTGGGAGTATGCTTTGAGAATGGTTTAACCATTATTCCTTGCCATGGCTGTGTAGATGGTTTTAATGGTGACCATATTTTGATTTCACCTTCGTTTGATATTGATGAAAGTATTGTAAAAGAGATAGTAAGGATATTGAAATTATCTATTCTTCAAGTAACTAGTTAGTATATTCAGCGACACATTCTAGCTCTAACTTTATCTTAGCATTAGGGAAAGCGACGATTACACATGACCTAGCAGGTTTTGTTTTAAAATATTGCTGGTAGATCTCGTTGATAGTTGGGGCATATGAACCATCAGCAATGAATAATAAAACTTTGAGGACCCTATCCAAGCTTGAACCACTCTGTTCAAGAGTTTCCTTCAAATTATTGAAAGCATTGTGTGTCTGTTCTATTAATGATTCAGGATATAAAGAAGTAGCATAGTCAATTCCTACATTACCACTGGTGAAAACGAGCCCATTGGACTTAACGGCAGCAGAGTTGAACCCCTCTGGCCTTCCAATTGCAGTATTACTAACTCTAATTGCCATTTGTCTATCTCTAATAAAGCTGCCCAAGTACGGCCTGTTAAAAAACTTTTGACTCTTATATAGTTACTACCGGATCCCTACTGCAAAGTTCCGGTGTAAAGAAATCTCCAGCTCTTATCTAGTCTCTACCGGAACCTTACTGCAAATTTCCGAATCCATCATTTTGAATTTATCATTCTCACTTCCACACACAAGGGTGTAATATCATATAATCATATCTGGTGACATATTCGTGTGTGGGTATTGTTTCATCCTCTCTTACCTTCTTACTACCATATGTAAAGCGACTGTTCCTTTCATTAACCCAATCGCGGTTGCAAATTTCCGTATCTTATCAATTCCGCTTTGGTATATATTAGCGATCTTATCTGGATGGATAAAATATTTTGGAAAATATGACAGAGAAGTACCATTTGCTAAGAAGTACATTTGCATACAAGCCACCTACAGCAATTAAAGGAGAAGGTTCATATCTTTATATGACCGATGGAAACAAAGTTATTGATGCCAGTGGTGGTGCTGCAGTCTTATCGATAGGACATGGAGTTAAAGAAATAGCAGATGCAGTATATACTCAAATTTCTACGATTTGCTACGTAACTCCTTCCAATTTTACCAATCAGCCTGCTGAAGATTTAGCCAACGAAATCATTGGCGAAAAGTACGAAAAAATGGGTTATTCCAAAGTAATGTTTGTCAATTCTGGGTCAGAGGCTAATGAGAATGCATATAAAATGGCTAGGCAATATTTCTATGATAGAGGAGAACATAAAAGAGTTAATCTTATTGGAAGAGATATTGCTTACCATGGTAATACTATCCTTGACCTTGCTTTATCAGGTACAACACACAGGAAAGCGCCATTTGAAGATATTCTACCCTATGATAAGATTTCAAAAGTTTCAACACCACATTCCAGGCACCTCAAATTAGATGGAGAGACTGATAAAAGTTATGTCAGTCGTTTGTTAAAACAATTAGATTCTAGATTTCAGGAATTGGGTCCAGACACTGTAATGGCAGTATTTTTTGAGCCTATTCTCGGAACATCTGGTGGGTGTGCACTTCCTCCAAAGGGCTATTTACAAGGTGTAAAAAGTATCTGCAATAAATACGGTTCGTTGTTGATATATGACGAAATCATCTGTGGTAGTGGTAGATGTGGTAATTACTATTTTGCATGGGAACATTTCGTTGAGAATGGTGACTTTAAAGCTGTACAGCCAGATATAATCACTTGTGGAAAGGCTTTATCTGGAGGATATGCTCCATTATCAGCCGTTATTTCACACAGTAAATTAATTAAAAATATCGAAGCTACTTCTAAGAAATTCGTTTCTGGTCAAACATTTCAATCTCACATTGTCTCCTGTGCTGCTGGATTGGCTGTTCAAAAATATATCAAAAGGAACAACTTGTTAGAAAATGTTACCGTTCTAGGTAAGTATCTCAAAGAACAATTAGACAAAGCCATTGGTGATTATCCTTGTGTTTTAGATATTCGAGGAATCGGGTTTTTTTGGACAGTGGAGTTGATCAAAGATACAGCAACCGGAGAACAATACCCAAGGGATTATGATTTTGGAACTTTGGCTTATAAAATGATTTTCAAACGTGGAGTATCTGTCTATGCGGGAAGAGGTAGTATTGATGGTATTAACGGCTATTCATTCCTTGTTTCTCCTGCTTTCAATGTTGATAGGAAAGTTATCGATGAAATAGTTCTTGGTATACAATTAGGACTTAAGGACGCCATGGATATGGCTTCTGAAGATTTAGGTTAGCTAAGCTTTGCTTGGACTTTTGAGTGATGCAGCAACTATCGAAATCGTCATTCATAGCTGTTTAATATATAGAAAAGATCGGTTCCTGCATGAATATTTGACAGCCGTTTTGCTGCCATCTAAATAATATAGAAACATAAATAAAGTTAATACTGGAGGGGACTATGAAAATATGTATGCCGCTATAAGGGATGGAATTGAGGAAGCTAGAATAGAGATGAAGAAGGAACTTGAGGAATTGAAAAGAAGCTACAGAGCTGAAATAGGGAATTTCAGGGAAGAACTGAAGATTGAACTTGAACAAGTTAGGCGTGCAATGTTAGATGCTGAATCCAGTTTACAACCACGCTCACTACGCCAAGCTACAATGAATGTGGGTGTTGAATTTCAGCCAGTCAGACCTATTCGTCAACCCAGTATTCCGATTCCTACGAGTCTAGAAGAGCTCAATAATATGGGGATTGAAGACCTCAAGAAACTACTTGGCTCGTATGGAATTCCTGGCCTGAATTATTAATAAAACTATATATTATGTCAATGTATATCCTCCTCCAGCGACAATTTCTTCACCTGTAATATAACTAGAGGCATTTGAAGCCAAAAATACATATAACCCCTTTAGCTCATATGTTTCACTATTTCTCTGAGCTGGTATCATGGATGACCAACTGTCTTGCCATTCCTTAGGATGAGAACTGATCATCTCAGTAGTAATATACCCAGGTGAAACACAATTTACTCTAGCAAAATCGACCCATTCAACTGCCAAACACTTTGCTAATCTAACCAAACCTGCCTTAGAAGCATTATAAGGCGCTTGTCTTTGAGGATAGTTTACTATCAACGATGAAACTGAAGCAGTAAAAACAATCTTCCCTTGCTGTAAAAGTCCTTTTTCTTTCTGCTTTTTGAATGCATTTGCAGCTGCTTGAGCAGTGAAAAAGGCCCCATCTAAGTTGACATCCATCGTCTTTCTATAATTCTCAAGACTGAACTCTTCTGCATTCTCGTATATTACTATTCCCGCATTGGGAACCACCACATCCAATCTTCCCAAATCATCAACAACTTTTTTAGTCACATTTTCAATGTCCTCTTTGTTAGCAACATTACACTTATATACCTTAAACTTGTATTTTGCTTCTAGCTCCTGGATTTCTTCCGTACTGCTACTATTATAAGTAATTGCGACCTCAGACCCTGCCTCTGCAAGTCCGATTGCAGCTGCGAGTCCAATGCCTCTAGACCCACCAGTTACTAATGATACAGTCCCCTTTAAGGAGAACAAACTCAATACAGGACCATTTTCGGGTTGATATAACATTTTAGGTTATACAAAAATGGGGAAATCGTCTACTATTTATGTGTTTGACCAAATTAGGAAATCCATTTGCGCCCGGTGCATCATGTTCCATTAATCTATTATATAATCTATATGCAGAATAAGGTGTTGTAAAATATAATCACCATTCAAGGAATCGTTATTGTCGACCCTATTATATGCTGCCTCGATACTGGGTTCAATCCCTGCTTCTAGATGTCGTTTGGCAAGACGTTCTCTGGCTACGTCACTGTCTACTTTAACAAACCATGTCTGGTCTACAAGTTTGCTGATTTGACACCATGGTTCATCACTTAAAAGAGTATATAATCCCTCTATAACTACCACCTGTACACTAGGTCCTATTATAATATCATCGGGTGTGGGATCTTTGAGTTTATGGTCGAAAGAAGGTGCTTTGATCACCTGTCTTTTGCCTTCCTCCAAATTGCAACTCTCCCTCAATTGCTTTATGAACCCTACAAACCCATCAGAATCAAACGTGAATGGAGCTCCCCTCCTCTTGAATGCGTACTCAGGATCTTTCATCTCTGCAAGCTCTGTACGATACAAGTGGTAACCATCCATTCCTACTACTTTACACTGGACATTCTTATCATTGTTCAACGTCGAGGCAACGCTATTTGCCACCGTGGACTTTCCAGAACCGGGCACACCTGCCACTGCAATAAGTATTCGACTATGTTGTGATTCATGCAAACATTCGACCACCCTATCTACCAATTTATCGTGCCATTGGCTCTCTACCAGCATGAGGTAATCAACGAGAATTTCCCCAGAATTTTTGCGCGTTAACAAAAATGGTGCATCAAAGTCCGCTAATGTTAGTGATGGTTTGCGCTATTTAAGGCCAGCTAATTCCCCAATTTTTTTACATTATGGTTGCAATGGGTTTGACAAACCAAGCTTTTGTTTTAAATGGAGTTAACAAAGTCAACTTTGAGCCAAGATCAATTAGAAATCCCGGACCCAAAGAGGTTAAGCTTCATATAGAACAAACAGGTATATGCGGTAGTGATGTGCACTACTGGAAAAGGGGTAAAATAGGTAAATATGTGCTTCATCCAGGACAAAGTATGGTATTAGGTCATGAATCCAGTGGTACCGTTGTTGAAGTAGGAGAGGAAGTAACAGAATTAGAAGTTGGTGATAGGGTCGCTATTGAGCCTGGATTTCCCTGCAGATTTTGTGATCTCTGCAGGGCGGGATTATATAATTCCTGCGAAAGTATGTTTTTTGCAGCCACTCCACCTGATGATGGAACCTTGGCCAATTATTTTATAGCTCCATTCGACTACTGTTATAAAATCCCAGATCATATGGATTTCGAAGAAGCAGCTATGGTAGAACCAGTTTCTGTAGCAGTACAAATCTGTAAAAGAGCTCAATTAAGAGGTACTGATGTTGTCACCGTCTTTGGCTGTGGACCCATCGGATTGCTTTGCCAAGCAGTTGCGAAGGCATTAGGCGCAAGGAAAGTTATTGGAGTTGACATATCAGATGGAAGATTGAAATTTGCTAAAGAATTTTCTGCTGATGGAGTATATAAAATGCCAACTCGTATAGATGATGAATCTTACGAAGATTATGCATCAAGAGTATCGACTGAGATTAAACAAGAATTCGGGTTCCCAAGAGGTGGCTCAGATGTCATATTGGAAGCTACTGGGGCTGAGCCTTGTATTGCAGCAGGAGTGTATTTAGCCAAGCCAGAAGGTAGGTTTGTCCAGGCAGGTATGGGTAAAGAAATGATTAATTTTCCTGTAACTGAGGCTTTGGTTAAGCAATTGAATTGGACTGGTAGTATCAGATACAGTGCTGGGGTGTACCCAACAGCAGTCGACTTAGTGGCTTCTGGTAAGATCAATGTCAAGAAATTGATTACCCATAAGTTCAAATTTTACGAAGCAGAACAAGCTTTTGAACTTGTTCACCAAGGGAGAGAGGATGTCATCAAAGTCATGATCGAAGGTGTCGAAGATGCCTGATACAGCGGACCACTGATGATTTTTGTTAGGATAGTGTTGATTCTCGTATCACAACTTCAAGTGAACGTATGCTGCCTATTTGCAAGTACTAATGGCTGAGAAAACATTTTCCTAGCTGTTGGCGCTTTGCATATTGTTATGTAGATGAGTATTGAATAAAATTTGTTATTGTCAAAACTACTCTAGGAGCTCAAAGGAACGGGCCTTCGCTTATAATGGCAGAAAGGCCAACATCAATATCATGAGTTTATGAATTTATCTGATATGGAGTATAAGTGGGCTTAATGTCACATGAGGAAGAATGCTTGTGTTGCTACAGAGAAGTTGAAGTGCATAGAGGATTAAGAGCTCCTCCTGCATACACCAGGTGGCAACTTCTATCCACTTGAACATACAAGATAGTACCAAACAATCGCTTACCTGCCTGTAAACGTAGCTTTCGAGGTCGAATAACACTATTGACAACTTACAATTGCCTATTAATTCAGCGATGATACGAAAACCGCTTGGCTTGGTCACCTTACTAGGGATTACCAGCCAATAATAAAAAAGTTTAGAAGGCCACAACATCATGTTTGATTTGAAGAGATGCGGTTAGTCATTTCCTATGTACAACCGCTAAAATTCAATTTGGAGTGTTGCAAATTTTACCCTGCAGGCGCGTATGTGGCGGAAGAAGCAATTGAAACGTAGAAAGAGGTAGAAAGAGTAAAAATACCCCTGTCACTAGCTGAAAGTAACTATCTGACAACTGAAGGCGCTTCTTAAAGGTGTTGAAGTTCTAACTATAAAACTGTCTCACTTATGCCTCTTCTAGTTTTCCTTTACCCAGCCAATTGTTGATGAGCCGTTTAACTTGATTACATAATGATTTATATAATCCGAGAGGGGTAGTACTAAACAGGTATCGAGAGGCGACACAACACCACCAACTAAGGCGTTGAAAATAGTTGCTTCTAGTTGGAGTCATGCTAGCAATTCAGGGTTCAACTAGAGGCGGTATATGCACAAATGAACCCATTTATCCCTAACACCTTCCGACCCACAATGCTATTTTAGGAAAACCCATTCGCCCGCGTATAAAAAAAGAAAGTGGACAGGAAGAATTTTTCCATCGAGCCTATTATTCCAGGCTGACTCACGGCTTTAAGAGAACTACAACACTAGAGTTTACATAGAGAAAAAACCCTAAAAAAATATAGTAACCTGTCAGAGGTATGTGAAGCTTGTACTCTTTACTGGACGCTGGTTGTTTGCAAAGTCTAGAGTTACTGGGAAGTTATATAGATGAGCGGAAGACTCTGAGGCGAGCCAAAAAAAAAAAAAAAAAATAAACGAAATTACCCAATTATGAAAGTCCGCAAGACCGAGAATCTCTTCAGACTAAAACGTATATAAACAAGATAAAATTCATTCAAAAAAATTGTAATACATTCACATTAATCAACAAACACATACAATGGCCAAATTAACTGCTCAAGAAAAAGAAGCTCAAATCATGAAAGAAATCAGAGCCTCTGCTGTCAAATTCGAACCTAAGTTTGAAACCTCATTCTTTGGTCAAATTTTCGGATTTGCTGTCAAGACCAACTAATTTGATGAACTTACTTTAATGATAATAAATAATTAATAGAACTATAGATTAATATGATATAATTGAACCCTTTACTCAGTCCCTTAGTAATAATCTAAACTATCTACTGCTGTGATATCTTCAAACCATCTATCAATACCCTCTCTAGGAATAACTTGGTCGTGTGCACATTCAAAAAGGCATTGATTAATTTTAATATATTTTAATTTAGGGCTATTTTTCGTGTAGATCAACGCAACATGTTGAACTTTGAACCATTCATCAAATATACTTGGATGGACCATACCTAAACCTAAATTTGGACCACCACCAGCTTTTAAGCCAAAAAGATTGAGGTAACGTAATTCAGGTAATTTTTGAAGTAATCGTAGATTATCATATTCGTTGGTACTATTAATCTTCAATGATTGCAAATTTACTAAAAATGAAAGATCGAATTTCTTTAGATCTATCGGTACACTTTGGAATCTCAAGTCAGTTTCTGATTTGATTTCAACTGAAAGGTGCTTTAAAGTATTATGAAAACTTTTAGTATATTCTTTTTCATTAAATTGCTTAGTGTCATTATTGCGTATAATTAAATCTAATTTTTGCAATTTTTGCAATTTTGTCAAGAACTGAGGAATATTATCTTTATAACTTTCTCTATAATCTAGGTATAATTGAACTAAATTTTCTAAATGAGAAGCTAATAGGGTTAATAAACTAGCCCCACTTCTAAATTTATATTCTGATATATTTTTAAACTCTAATTTAGTCAATTGATTCAAAGTGAGTGAAGACTGAAAATTGGGGAAATCCAGTTCCGAAACTAAAATACCATTCAATGATAATTTTGTGATATTCTTAAGGGTATTGTGAAGTATTCCAGATACATCTCTTAAGTCATAATTCTGCAAATCCTCAATATTGTCACATAGTAAATTTTTGGCTGTAGGATCAGGTAGATTTGACATTTTCCTGAATTTAGTTAGTTTTAAAATCTTTAAGTGATTCAAATTTACTAGTTTGAGGTTATCATAGTTTAAATAAGGATTAAGCTGGAAATTTTCCAAACCAGTGAATTGCAGAAGTACTTCATAATTCTTCAGACTCACATTCAAAATGAGAGTAGATAAACAGTGTGGCTTTTTTAAGTGGTTAAGAAATGATAAATTGAAGCCTTCAGGTAGCCAAATTAAATCGTTTAATTCTGAGCAATTATTGAAAAAATTAATTAACAGATCAGTTGTTTCAGGATTATATATAGTGATAGAATCAGGTAGCGATATACATTGAAACCTGTATATTCTTTGATTTGGATCAAAATTAGCAAAAAATTTCTTCAAATTGAAACTACTCTTTATAAAGATAGTATTGAGGGTTTCCTTACTTGAATTAGAAATATGTAATTGATTCTTATAAATACTAAATTCAGTATTAAACTCGCTATAATTCAGGTCAATAATGATATTTTCATATAGCATTGGTTTAACTCTTGTATACATGGCTCTATCAGTTTGTAGTAGCTTGAAGAGATCAGACTGGTTCAAGTAGTGGAATATCTTGTACACCACATCGGGCGCCAACTTGTCTATCGACACCCCTTTCACTCCATTCAGCTCGCTCAGAAGCCCGTTCAGCCCATTTAGTGAGTCTTCTCCAACGCCACACCGCAAGGGACTATAGCCGGGGTTCTTGCTATAGCCGATAGGAGTGTTAAACATCTTATCGCGAGGTTTCAAGAAAATATTCATTTCAAACATGACAGAACCAGATGATTTGGCAGATAGATTGACTGAAGAAGTGACATCATTAAGTACCAAGCTTGTTACTGCTGTTTCTAAGCAACTGGAGTTAGAAGAAAAACTTTTTAGAAGTCATAAAGAGAATCATCAATTCAGAACTCGATTGAATGAATTAGGTGATTTAGACGCTAAGTTTAATGATATACAATCAAAGTATACTAAATTGAAACAAGAGTTTGATGAAACCACCAAGAAGAATAAAGAGCTAGACGATGAAAATAAAAGATTGAACTCAGAAGTAGAAGAATTGACTGCTTCATTGTTTGATGAAGCTAATAAAATGGTTAGTGATGCTTCAAGAGAAACTTATAATTTCAAGATCAAGAATAAAAAATTGTACGAAGAGATCGATGAAAAAAATCTAATCATTGAAAGTTTACAAAAAGAATTAGTTGAGTTGAAGATACTTTTCGAAAATCTCGAAATTAGTAATAAATCAACTCCAATTATAGAATCAAATAATGAACTGGTTTTAGGTCATCCAATCTTTTCTCCTAAATTAAAATCTATAAGATTAGATTTATCTAATTTTAAAGAGTTCAAGGAGTTCGTAAAATTGATCATTCAACCTTCTTTCACCTTTGATCTTAACAACTTGAAAATCAATAAATGGTTTAAAAAAGTTTGGCTTGATGAATTTGAGAATTCTCTTGTCGTTCCTTCAACTAACTTCTTGACTCGATGGCAAAAGGGTAAATACTTTTGGAACGTAATAGTTGATGGAAGACTCAAAATTGCTCCCATAACCAATATCAATGATAACATTGAAAAGGATAAAATTCCCTTCAATGGTGTTCCATGTGATTTCTGTCAAGAATCAAGAAACCATTTAGAGTATTTGAGATTGCATCAAGTTACTTTGACCGACCCTGAGAATATTGGCGTTGCTATAGGCCACCCTTTATGTAACAATTGCTTGGTGAAAATCAGAAATGTGTGTGATTTCTTTGCCAAATTACGTTTAGTCAACAAGAACTTCTACAAGGTCAATTTCAACGAGAAAGACAACGACTTGAAACTCATCAAGATCTATATGGTTCTCGTTCAAATCAGATGCAAAAATTTCTGGTGCTCCATTGGCTATTATGACAATGCTAATGAAGTCAACTCTTTGAATTTCGACGAAATTCCTATTGATGACTTTAAGTTGTTGATAAATGATGATTCAGTGTCCATAGGATCTAATGAGGCGGTGAAATCTATACATGAAAGCACGCCAAAGACACCAAAGTTGCCAGAAAGGTCGCTAGTTGAGCCAGTTGACCTCGAACAGTCTGAAGAGCGCCAGCCAGTCAGCTCTCCAGTTCAAGAAAGGACAGAAACTCCAGAAGCGGCAAAAGATCCAGATGTGCTGGAAAACCCAGAGGTTGTAGGAGATGCAGAGGTTGTAGGAGATACAGAGGTTGTAGGAGATACAGAGGTTGTAGGAGATGCAGAGGTTGCAGAAGATCCAGAGACGGTAAAGCCAGAGGTGGTGGAATTTCCAGGAGCCCCAGAAGATCCAGTAGAATTGGTAAAAAATCCAGAGGTTTCAAAAGATCTAGCAGCCCAAGCCCCTGAAAGTCAATTCAAAGAAGTGGAACCTAAAACCCTTGAGGAAGAGATAAAGCAGGAAATTCAACAAGAACTGAAGCCCAAAAACAAGAAAAAGAATAAAAAGAAAACTAAATCTAAAGTAGCCCAACTCGCTAACGCATTCGAACCAGAAGTAGCAGACAATAAGTCCAGTGAGGAAGAATTTCTCGATTCAATGGAACAAACCGAACCATTTGAATTGACCAGAAAGAACTCAAAACTGAAACAATTCTCAAAGAAGATAAATAATGATCTAGAAGATACTCTCAAGATGCTTGAAGAAAGTATCCATGAGGATTAAGTAGCAACAATTTAAATATTTTTAGACGCGTAGACATGGCTATACATACAGGAGTGCGAATTATCAAATTACACTGGTACCGACAAAAAATCCACAAATAGGTTAATCATACAGGTTATCAATCATTAGTGATTGAATTTTTAACAACTTGCTGACCCTAGACAGTCCATCAATTAGCTACATAAAGACAGTTTTGTATATATTAAACCCATTTCCGAAAGTTCCGGATCTTTAAGATAGCAATTGTCGAACTAAAACTACCACACGATGAGAAAGAAACCTACCGAATCGTCCATTCACCCACTGGTAGATGAAGAGCTTAGGAATTCCCGACCCTATAGTTCCTATAAGTCTGGATCATTAGCTTCTACTTCCGGAGCTAGTGCGTCTGGTGGTGGCGGCCCCAATGCTAAAAGTCTTAATCGAGCATCTTCTGGCTCTATATTCAGTCTTCGAAAGTCCAGAGATAAAGATAAAGATAGAGATAAAGACAAAGATAGCGAGGTGTCGTCCTTAGATTCTGCAAGTATATTAAGTGGAGGTAGCGGAGGAAATAGTAGTAGGAGGAATTTATCGGTCAGTTCTACAAATATTGTACCTAACCCCCAAATCACTAACTCTAATCATAACAGAAATGCATCATCATACTCAATAGCTACAGTTGCCAACCCTTATGAGGCAAAGACTAGCAGAAGCAGTGCTTCAATCAAAGGATATGAATTATCCAGAAAGTCTACAGCCACATCAATTATATCAAGACCGTCATTATCTCTTGCTCCTACTAATGATACGTTGACTAGCATACAAGGATTCAGTCTAGAGAAACCAAGTTCCATTTACGAAATTGATAGATTGTTCAGAGAACTTATGGATAAAAGAGATTTTAAATCCTTACCACCACAAGCAAAACAAGAAATGATAAACTATAACCCTGATAAAAAATGGATGTTAATTTACCAGGATGCACTAACTGAATATAAGCGTCATGAAAGAGTAACGAAAAAGGGGGAGGAATCAGCAACACCTGAGTTCTACACAAGAAAGTTACTTGGGAAGATAATAACATCAAATGAATTAAAGAATCTCTGGGTTTCTTTGAGAACAGAACCTATAGACTGGGTTAGAACATTCATCTTTGATTGTCAAGGTGATGTACTCTTATCTACTTACCTTTTGAAAGTACAGGAATCCATCAATCTGAATGAAACCAACGATATTAATGATGACATTTTTGATAAGGAATTCAATACCCTTAAAGCTTTAAAATCGATGATGAACCAAAAGCTAGGAGCAGAAAGAGTCAAAACAGATGTTAATACGTATGTTAATGCTGTTACCGGATCTTTAGTGTCTCCAAGACTTTTGACAAGAAAGATTGCCGCAGAGTCTTTGACCTTCATGATTGCTTATTACAGTAATAATTCCGTCGATGATTCTCATGGTAAGTATCACAAGATATTGAAAGCTTTAGATACTATCCCCACAAGGCCGTACTTTGAATTTGAGAATTCAGTACATAATAATTCAACCACTCATAACAGAAACAGTACAGACCAGTATATTAGTAATACAATGTCCGGTGGATCGTCCCCAAGAAAAAGGTTAATTAGAAAACCACCAGTACAAGACTCATACAAAAGATTTGAATTGTGGTTAAGACTTGTAGAGAAGACATTGGATGGACGTGGTAAATACTTGAACTCGTTGGTTGGCGCTAGCGAGGAATTAAAGTCTGCTCATACAGGGAGCTCATCGAACCTTGAAAACCATTTATTGGAGTATTGTCTTGGTACCATGTTGTTAATAAATACTATCATTCACTACGGAATTGATGTCCGAGTGAGAGTTCACCTAAGAGCTCAGTTCATTGCTGCTGGTTTGGATAGACTTATTGAAAAATTCAGAAGTTTGAATTACGATAGCCTTAATCAACAGTGTGATCAATACAATGAAATGTCTGAACATGATACACGTGAACTCACCAGTTCTGATAAGATTGATGAAAGCCTTGATTTCAATAATCCAGTGGACTTAGTGAGGTCGTTATGGAGCAACGTTAAAGATAGCGAAGCTCAAGGGTTCTTTATAAGTGCTTTACAACATTTGTACTTGAATCAAATTGAAAAGAAGGATAATACAGAAGAGCTAACCAGAAGTTTGAGACTCTTGGATGGCTTGATTCAAAATGTAACCTTGGCACATACTGCTGATAGTGATTCAGCGGTAGGGATTGCAATCAATAGATTGTATTCCAGTTTGAGCACAGATGAAATGTATCGTAAGGCAATAAATGAAGTCAAACTTTTCAAAAAGATTGCCCAAGAGGCTACTGCTGAAAGAGATGATATGTCAAGGCAATTGTCGATGGGCACGGACGGTTTGATTCATAGCTTGCAGAACGATGTGAAAGAACAAGAAACTGTTTTAATGAGAACACGAAGGTTAAATGAGGAGCTTTCTAAGGAATTAGAAGATCTCAAACGGAAGCATTTGGTCGAAAAGCAAGAACAAGAGCTTGAAATGAGAGAATTATTGATTATGTTGAATAGTAATGCTCAGTTCGAATCTAAAAGAGGTGATGGTAAGACAACTGTTTCAATTCAGACTAACAATCAGAACTTGATCGAAAAGCTTCAAAAACAGATTCACAGGAAGAAAGCAGAATACAAACTAGACAACAGAGCTTTAGGTACACAGGTTGAACCAAGTTCTAGACTAAGGGCCTTGAGGGATCAAATGGCGGATATTGAGAATATGGCCAGGGAACTTGAAATGACAGAGTTTGAAAATTATGTTGACCCTGGACAGGAAGCCGAAGCCGATGAAATACAAGAAGCAAGAGAACCAACTACAAATAAGGCTGACGGAGTACCAGAAGAAGAGGACGAGGCTGAAGAAGAGGACGATTACACGTCATCAGAGTATGAAGAGGAAGAACCCATTATAACTTCAGTACCTACCGGTCCACCAAGACCGGCGAAAGAGGATGATCTTGAGAAGTTAGATGTCCTCCGTAAGAAGCTTTCATCCTTACAAAATGAATCCAATGATATTATAAAATTCAATAATACCGCTATGTTTACGAGACAGAAGTACTTGGCGATGGAGAGATTAAGAGAACTCGAGAATAACTTCAAGGATTTCAATATTGTTTTTGACCTTGACGATAGCGACCTTAATCCTGTTGACTATAATTCCATCGAAATTGTTGATCCTTCTATGAAATCTAAGATCCAAGAGGAGCTCGAAGAAGTTCAAAGACTCAAAGCAAGTCTAGAGAGTAAGTTATCTACAATGACCAAAGATAGCGACAAAAGGAAAAGTAAAAGAAAATCTTCCAAGAATTTGCTCAGCAAACTTGAATCTAAATATGCTACAGGAAAAGTCTCCAATGGTGTTGATAATCATGATGTCGTCAAGAGTTCTATCACCACTAATAAAGGTTATAAAAACAACAGGAAGACTACGATCGCTGGTATGAACCCAAAGTTCTTAAATGAACTTAGCCAAAAGGTTAATAAAGTTGGTGCAATAGATGACCAAAGTAGTAGCGAAGATAGATTCGAAGATGCTTTAGAATCAGCAAATAATACTGGATCCACGGGAACGCCTGTCATAGCAGCGACACCTCCACCCCCTCCACCATTACCACCATCATCAGGAAGCGCACCACCGCCACCGCCACCGCCACCATTGCCACCATCCTTAGGAGGGGCACCGCCACCGCCACCGCCACCATTGCCACCATCATTGGGAGGTGCACCACCACCTCCACCGCCCCCGCCTCCTCCAGGGTTATTTGGTGGTGCACCACCTCCACCACCTCCAGCACCACCATTACCTTCTGGAGAGAAGAATGTTGTTGTAAAGCCAGAAGTCATTCAAGAGGTGACGCCAGCATCACCATTCGATAATTACCCAAGACCAAAGAAGAAGATGAAGCAATTACATTGGGAAAAATTCGATGATGTAACCGAAGATTCGTTTTGGAACGAAAGTAAAACGCATACGTTGGCAAACGATTTATTATCGAAGGGTGTATTTGATGAAATTGAGCTTATTTTCGCAGCCAAAGAAATCAAGAAAATTGCAACTAAAAAGAAAGACGAAATCGACAAGATCACCTTTTTGTCAAGAGATATTTCACAGCAATTTGGAATTAATCTTCATGCTTTCAATAGTTTTAGTGATGAGGAATTAGTACGCAAGATTTTAAGATGTGACAAAGATGTAATCAATAACATTGCAGTCCTTGAATTCTTTGGCAAAGAGGAAGTTGTGGAAGTATCAAATAATTTAGCAAGGAATTTAGAACCATATTCGACTGACTATAAATCTGATGAGCATTCTAAACCAGAGAAAGATCCAAGTGAATTACAGAGAGCAGATAGAATATACTTGGAGTTGATGTACAATTTGCAGCATTACTGGAAATCCAGGACTAGGGCACTCAAGTTAGTCACAACATACGAAAAAGATTATGAAGACATTGTGCACAAGTTGAGAGCAATTGATGATGCCGTTAATAGTATTAGAGACTCTGAACATTTGAAGGGTGTTTTCGAGATTATATTGACTGTTGGTAACTATATGAATGATTCCACCAAACAAGCGCAAGGTTTCAAGTTAAGCTCTTTGCAGCGTTTGAGTTTCATGAAAGACGACAAGAATAGTATGACCTTTTTGCATTATGTTGAGAAGATTATAAGATCACAATATCCTCAATTCCTAAGCTTTATTGATGAGCTTCAACGTTGTATTCAAATTGCAAAGTTTTCAATTGAAGGAATCCAAAATGACTGTAAAGAATACGTACAAGCTATTAAGAATGTCGAAAGCTCTGTTGATGTTGGCAATTTGAGTGATGTATCAAAATTTCATCCCCAAGATAGGGTATTGAAGGTTGTGATTCCAAGCTTACCAAAAGCGAGAAGAAAAGGCGATCTTTTGAAAGATCAGTCCTATTACACATTTAAGGAGTTTGATAAGGTTATGAGATACTTCGGAGAAGATCCCTCAGATCCATTTGTGAGGAATTCGTTTGTCTCCAAGTTTGCCAACTTCGTAAATGATTTCAAGAGGGCTCAAACAGAGAACTTGAAGCGTGAAGAAGAAATGAGATTGTACGAACAGAGAAAGAGGCTATTAGAGGCTCAGCAACGGAAGGCACAACCGAAAGAGGGTTCTACTGAAGAAAGCCAGTCAAATGAAAATGATGTTATGGATTCCCTACTAGAGAAGCTTAAGGCCGCTGGACCGAAAGGTGAACCTTCATCAGCCAGAAAGCGTGCCTTGATGAGAAAACACTTACTTGACAATACCAAAAAGCAATCGTCAGGTTCTGACTTAGAACAATTAGGGGAGGTGACTTCACCGACGCCATCAACAGTAGTAAATGCACATTCCACTGAAGATGACGAGCCTGTTCCGGAAGATCTAGTTGGAAATAGAGCAAGAAACTTATTACAGGAACTTAGAGGTGCTAATGATAGCGATTCGTCTACAAGGCAATCCGCAGCATCCAAATATAGGCAAGAAAGATTGAAGAAAAAAGTTACTTCTGAGGATGATATAGAATCCAACTCTCTCAAGACAGACGAAGATGAGTAAGTTTAGCATTATATACTATTAGCATGATTATTTATACAAATATAAATACACAATTGACGTCATATCTAAGTGCTGTTTCACAATGCGCTATGTGATGAACAAGAACGAGAAATTTCATAAAGGTCGTAGTCAATAAGACCTTCTTTATTGTCCTTGAATCGAAAATAAGGCTTATTAGTAGATTTGAATCCCTTTCCAGTGACTCTGTCCATAAATTGGGCGTCCCACCAGTTTGTTGATAGATTATTTCCACCTTTATTTAGTGGTATGAGTTTAGAAAGTTCATGAAAAATACTACTTTGATCATTAATTTGTTTCAAATATGTTACCTGTCCATCTACTGAGACAATGACAGCCCCATCGTCGTCGTTGCCTGACCAGAACAGATTGAAATTACCCTTAAAAACGCTAGGAATTCCTGTGGATTTGAATTTACTCTTTGTTTGAAAGGACTTATTGGTGCGATGCATTATTATGATGTCAGAATGAACCTTATCAGTAGCAATTACTTGATCATCAAATATGACATGATTCATTATAGCTTTTGGGGAATGATCTCTAGCTCTCAAAATCAAACATTGATCATAAGAAGCTGTTGAAATAAACTCAAACTGATAAATTGAATCTAACTTGGTAGTAACTCCAATTATTCTGTCGTTTTGAACGTTCAATGATGTGATATCACTCGTCAAAGTGACTAGTGGTGCCAAAGGATTAAGCCTTTTTTCTTTGAGGTTATATACAGTGGAATATATGGACTTACCACTGGAAAACAATATAGTATTTTCAACTTGCTCGATGCACTTGATCGGTTCCTTATGCTCAAAAGAATTCAATAAAGTGACCCTTATAAGAGGCTTGTTATCTGTGGTTATCAGCTTTGAAATGTCTAGAACCTTGAAGCTTCCCAACGTATCGTTCTGTTTAGAGCAACCAATCAATAACTTCTTTGACGTCTTTCCTAGCTTATCCAAACTCCAAATTTTACCACATATTGGAATCTCGTCGGAGGAAAATAAAGAGGCACCATCTCCAAATTTTATGTTTTTGGCATTAAATTCAGAATGAGCCAATAACCTAAAAGTCTTCCTATCCACATATCTCAATCTAGAATTAGTATCCTTTGATTTTGATAATACAGCAAAGGTACAAAGATATGGTAAATATATGAATTTCTTCGCTGAATCACCCAAATTTATCTGCCTTACATTAGGACTTTTAAATAGCTGTACACTAGCAATTGATACACCCTCATCCCTCACTATGAGCATTTCAATTTCACACTTTCTCTCGTTAGTTTCTAAGAGTAATATTGATTTCACAGGCTTGTCATTCTTCTCTTCAAGTAAAACAATTTCGGGCATCGAGACTCTGTCGAAGTCAATTAACCAGAGTGATCCACACACAACAAAAACAATGTTACTATTAACACATTTGCTAAATTTAACGTCTGTGTCTCCAAGGACAATTTTTTTCTCAAATTCAAACCCTATCCCATTAGGCTTAAAATAAAATAGGTAACCGTCTTTTGTACCAATAATCAAATAACTTCCATCTTTGTTTATGAGGGCATCATTTGGAACTAGCTGAATTTGATCGATTTCCATCTTGTCCACCGAGAAAAAGTCAAATAAAGAAATCAGGATGAGCTGATTTAATTCTTTATCGTAGGTGAGTAACGAGCCTTCAAAACTTCCTAATATTATAAACAAATGACTTTCGAGAGCAATGAATTTAGCAAACGAAACTTGAAAGTCAATAGGTATCTTTTTTAGGAGTTCAATTTTTATGCTATCATATTCATCTTGCGATACCATACTACTATCACTATCAATAGCGTCTTCCAGGATGACTATCTCTGCGAGTTCAACCATACAAGACTCTTCTGTTTGAGTTACCGTCAAAATAACTCGATCAAAGATATCTGCAAAAAGAATGGCACCAGAGGAGCATTCTCTCCTGGTTATTTCGTCTTCAATAGAAGTTAGTAGAATAGAATTTGATGTGACCTGCACACATAATTCCTCAGTAACCATTTGCATTTTTATTGTGGAAGAATTATCATCAATAGCAGCTTCAGCTATTTCTACAAGTTCTGGATCAACACCGGTCTGCTGAAGTTCAAGAAAAATGCTTTCAAAAGGCAAGCTACAGCAAATGTAGAATGTTTCTCCAATTAGCAATAAATGCATCTCTTCTACCTTCCTAAGTGATGGATATGGATCTCCTAACTTCGTAATGCAATAAGCACTTCTAAGTTGTGATAATCGTGCTCTTTTGTCTGTTCCTGAAATACACCATAGTTCTTGTTCACAGTTTTTGAATGTATTTTTTGTTTTGAATGCATCAATTACCTGTACATCAAGAAGAGGAGCCCAATTTTTATAATTATCCAACAAAAGGGACAGACTATATGGAATGCTTTGAATATCTGTATCAGTTGGAAGAAGTTCTTCAATAAATAATTTTCTATTAAGACCACTGTTACTACCATATGTTAAATCAAAGCCATTTGTTTTTTTTTCAATACAAAAAACAGATATAGGATCAGAAATTCGAATAATTGGCTTCAAGGAAATTAGTGTATCATTCTTTATCAATACAGATATTATAGTGCCATTATCCGTAGAAATCAAGACCTCATCATAGTTATCTTCTTCTACATTGAAAATGGCTGATTCAGGACAGAAGAAGTTGGTAGGAAAACTACCTTCAAATTTGTACCTCTTGAAGTTGTAATCTGCTGAGGTTATGTCATGTACGGAAATTATAAATAATTCACTTGGAAAAACGAATAAAAAACTACCATTATGCCTCAAAGGCGTGACAAAAACCGGTAGAGGAAACCCACCTTCGAGTGGCATTGTACTCTTCGTTAGAGAATCGCTAATCGACTCTGTAGTAGTCCAAGAGTAAAGATTTAAGTAAAGCCTGTGATCGTTTGAAAGAACCATTGTAAGTAACATTACATGATTTGTTAGAAGACTTCCTTGTAGAGGATATGCAAAACAACAGTGAAGTATACAGCCATCAACAGGGACAGTATAATGCAGGTTAAAAATGACTCCTTTATCAGAATGGTTACAATTATAAATTCTAAAGGCACCAGATGCTGACGCAGACACAACAGCTAAACCTCCTATATGCGAGGTTAAAATGTAGCCAGTTGATACCAAAGGAGGTATATTGACTGAGCTAGAAGTATCCCACCACTGAACAACAAAAGGTTTATATACCATCCTTTTACCTTCGAAGTTTTCGTCAAAGTCGTCATCTCCAAAGTCATGCGGTACATAAAATATCCGTATTAGTAACAAGAATCCTGACGTCAATGATACGAGAAGAGAGTCTTCTTCTTGTATATCATCATTTCTAATTCCTTCGATTATAGTAGATGACCTGATTGCGGAATTGAAAGGAAATTGTAGCCCTTCCACTAGTAATGATGTGTTTCTAACGATAACTTGAATTTTTTCAAGTTTTGAATTCAATTTGGGGGTTTCCAAAGATTCTTTGGCTGTATCGTCATCAAATAACATATCATCATCACTAAATACTCCAAATTGAGAGTCCTGTTCTTGAAGAGCTAAATATTGATCAGCATCATCTTGTAATGATAATTGTCTTACATTTCTAATACTCTTATGAAGTTTAACATGAAATCCTTGAAATATGTTTCGAAATATCGGAGAAAACAATAATGTCTCTTTCACAAATACATTAAAGCTCTCCTTCTTATCCTCCTCCTCATGGCCGATACCAAGATTCAAGAACTCATCATCATCTATTTGCATATTCTTGTCAAAATATTTAAAGGATCGCGATATATTGTGCATGTCCACAAAAACGGTTGCAAAAAAACTATGAATATAAAGATAAGAACATATAATAGCAATGGGATATTGGCCATTATTGCCATATCTGGATTCTTGATAGGGTCAGAGGTTACATCTTTCAACTCGTTTCTTTCAACTACTAATTTCAATCAATATTATGGTACCTTAATTAAAAGAGAACATGCACTTCTTGCTGCAAGTACTTCTGTGGGTGCAGTTTGTATGTATAAAGTTATATTTTGAAGGTTATTACTAACACTATAGTGGGATGTGTAGTTTGTGGAAGCTTTTGTGATTTTAAAGGATGCGTCTTAAGCTTTCAAGTTGCCAATCTTCTTTGGATATTTGGTTCAGTTACTGTCATTTTACTGAGATATGTTTATGTGTTATTCTTGGGAAGATTATTGAAAGGTGCTTCAATTGGATTCATAACTTGTATTGTTCCTATCTATATTTCAGAGGTATTTCCATTGAAACGAAAGGGTTCTTCTATTTCAGTATTCCATTTATGTGCAACTTTAGGAACGATATCCATGTATTTCATTGGGTATTTACTAGAGAAATTTTTGATATCATATTACCCTTTCAAAGCAGCTTGGATCATCGAGTTAGTTCCTTCATTATTCTCATTACTATTAACTTTACTGTTACCAGAGTCTCCAAAGTGGTTGGCATCAAAGTCAAGATGGTCAGAAGCAGCAAAAACTTTGGAGAGAGTCCGAACTGTTAAAAAGAAAGGCATGCATATCGATGACCGGAAGTTTGTAACAAAGGCATATACATCAGGCTCAGTTATCACTTATTGTACTTATTCGAATTTGTTTGGAAGATCTTATTGGAAAAGTACCTCAACTGGATTACTACTCCATCTTTTCAGTCTGTTAACTTCTGTTACTTCTTTAATGTACTTCTTTACATACATCTGTGATATGTGTGGCTTGGAAGGTGAGTTTAGAATATTTGCTGTTTCCATTCAATATGCACTACTTGGATTATTGACTGTGATTCCGTTAATGGTACTTGATAGGGCCAGAAGGGTTGACTTTCTTTCTTATGGGATGATAGTAATAGGCATTTCTTTCTTTGCAATGTATTTGATTCTGGCTCTTTTTTCAAATAACTTGTATATTTTGGAAGTCGATTCACCGTTTGATTGGAGTTTAGATGAGGAGCCGGCTTCAGCTCTTGTTGCTGTCTTTCTCTTTATTGTTTCAGTTTACACTTCGAGTATCACATCCGTGAGCTGGCTTTATACTAGTGAAATTTTCGATGATGAAGCCAGAGCTAAGGGTACTTCAATTTGTATGGGATTGTCCTGGGTTGTAAATGCTATAACCACTTTGATTTTACCATTATTATTTGAACATGCCAACTATTATGTTTTTCTAGGATTAGGTATAATTTCTGTTATCTGTGGTGGTATCACTCTGACATTCCCAGAAACCAAGGTCAAACTGGAAAATTCCGACGAAATTTATGTTATGTCAAGTTACTTCAGTCTGTTGCCCCCTAGTAAATCATCCAAATCTCCGTCAAATGAGTCCCTTAATATACCATCCGCTGAGAACGCAAGTGTTGCAGAGCCTAAATTGACGTCTGAACTTTCACAAAAAACAGTTAGTCCACCAAAACCAAAATCAGGGAAATCTCTGCCAAGTGAAGAATACTCTAAGTTTGACTCAGATAACTCAAAACTGAATATCGATCCTTTTGAGCTTAGCGAGGAAAGTGGAATTGTTCTTCGTGATATGATTGATGCATATAATTCAGGCGAAGACGAAAAAAGTGCTGAAAGTCCCCAGCGTCTCCAGCCTTTGAGTGCAAAGCCTTTGAGCCCCCCGCTTTTGAGTCCACAGCACATTTCAACCCCAGTGGCTACTGACATGTACTCTCCATCCCAGGATTCCTATTTTTCCCATGATTGGAACTCACATGACATCGAAGAGTATGGGCCAACAAGTCAATCATCTGAGATTATCATCAATAACAGCGATAGTGAGTCTATCATTATTGATAATAGAGGGAAATTGGTTAGTAAGAAAGAAGTCCAGGCTTCTTCTTATCTTCAATTCGATGGCTTGAGGGTCTCCCTGAGAAATTACATTCAAGGAAAGAAGCCTATTAAAAAAAGTAAAAATTTATTAAGAAGTGTATAATTTTGCAGCCATAAATGTAGTGTCGCGATAAATTTTTCTCCTTCATTTGAACATGTCATATAACAAAGTAGGAAATGATGCTGATGTAAGTGTGGTTTTAGACCTAGGTCATTGGACGAATGTTACTAACTTTTATTAGACATCATTAATAGATCATGATTTCATTGAAAGTGATGAAATTCCCGCTCAACAACCCGTTGCTTCATCTAATAGTGAAACTATCATCAAACCTCAAATAGTTGAAACTAGATCCCATATGTTCCAGATAAACTTCTATAGACAATATTTTGATTTGAATACCGAAGATTTCTTCTTCAAAATCAAGAATGCATTGAACATCTTTGATAAGACTTCAGCGCCTGTTGAGAGTGAATCAGATGATAAGGCAACAGAATTATATGGGTTCGTATGGATAACCGGTTCATTGATATTCTTGATGTTTGTTAGTTCTACAGGCTCAAACTTATTGGCAAACTGGCTTCATCCTAAAAAAAAACATACTAAATATGAATATGATTTTGATTTATTAATCCTTTCCCTGGTTTTATTTTATGGATACAACATATTTGTTCCATTGGTGTTGTATGCAGTAACTTCCTGGGGATTCAAGTTTCCACATAGTTTCTCTTTGACGAAACTTGTATCAATCTTTGGATATACCAATATTTTATGGGTTCCTATTACAGTTATAAACGTATTGATAGTACTTTTGATTAATAATGAGAAACATCACAGTCTTCTTAACATTCTAGAATGGATAATTGTGGCATTGAGTGGTATTATTACTGGTATCAGTAATATTACTAAAATCAGCCCAGTATTAGAAAGAAACTGTTTAACAGTCTACGAAAATGACTTACCAAAAGCCAAAAACGTCCATAGATTGTTATTACTTGCTTTAGTAGCTTCCCACGTTGTCTTTACTATCGTAGTGAAGATAAGCTTCTTTGGCATTTCTGTATAATAATCAACACTCCAACTCTGTTAATCGTAACTCAACTCCAAAGTCGTGCACATCCAATTTCTTCCTATAAAAAATGAGAAGGCCAAAAAAATTTTCTTCTTAACCAATACTCTTCTAAAGGTATGTAGTAGAAGAATGTGGGCATTGCTATGATTATTTGCTTTTACCAATTGTTCCAACTGAATTATCCGGGTTGACAAATGCATTATCGTTAAGTTTCAGCCTTGTATGAGCATCGAGCCCACAAATCTATTCATGATTAGTACTAACAATTAGGTATGTCCAATGCATTGATATTCTAATGATTAAACTTGTCGACCGGGCGGACATATGGCTTGGTTGTCCCTCCTTTGTACAATAAGGGGAGGAGTCGCAGTTCTGTGTACAAATTATGAGCTGTTGATGACTAAGAGTTGATGACTGTCGTTTGATGAATGAATATTCGTCTTCAGGACTTTACTAACGTACAGTTGCTTAGGATATTTGCTGTGGGTATATACTTCTTTGCCCTGGGATCTAGAGAGATCTCTGATGCAGAGAGCGTAAGATTTCTTCTCATTCAATTAGATTGGTGAATTTATGATGATTTTTTTTATATTCACACTGTACGAGGAGCTACGCTTCATTGACTACACAATAAAAAAACTGATTTAATGACTCTGAGATTCATCAATCTAGTGGAATGGGAATAATTCTTACATCTAAATTAATGCTTCATAGTTAAATATACACTATTGTGCATTTATACCGCCATATACTCCACCGTTCTGCTCTTTTATTGTATTTCTTTATTCGACTCATCAATTACACGAATTGACTCAACTTTTCATTGCACTGTACTACTGCTCTCTACTCATCTATTATCCATCTTCGCTCATCGTCGCTCATCGTCGCTCTTGATGAGCAGACTTTTCAATGCGCATTTAGTAGTGAATTTTCAGTAGCTGAAAATTACAAAACCTTCAAATATCCACATTATCGGAACAGCAGAGGCATTATTCACATAATGATTATACGGCCGACATTCAATAGACTATTACTACGAACGTACGCTCCTTTAAAGTTAATAAGTGGTCTTGTTTCTCGGCATCAGATATCATATTCGCATAAGACATTAACAGATGTAATCACACCATTTGATCCATTAGCAAGCTTCAAGTCCAAAAAGTATGAAACTGTCAAGCTTGATGATATATATAAGAATTTAGAAGTTTGGACAACAGACAATAAACATAGGGAGAGAATACTAAGATCTATTCAAGATGGCGGATTCGATGAAGAACCAGAACATTTATTTCACCTATTTAATCATTTATTGGATCTTTCTACAACAGAAATGCATAATGATGAATTTTTATCATTCCCGTATCAGATATGGCATATTGTTTTTCAGGACTTCAATAAAGATTCCATAACTAAACTTCAACGACTTTTCTTAACTAGAAGAAACATACTTGTACATATTACTATGAATAATCAGGAATATTCTGTATATAAGACCATCATGCAACCCTTATTGATAGGAGAGAATTCAATCAACCGTGAGTGGTGTGATGTTTTGGCAGAGACCATCCAATTCGAATATAATCATTCTAAGAGACAACTCGACTTTAATCAAAAAAATATAATTGATTACTTGAGAGACCCACAAAATTCCAAAAAGAATAAAAGACTTTTAATATCGATATTTTTAAGGAAAGGTATTCTATATTCAATGAATCATAGTAGACCTATAATTGTACAGAATGCTATAAAGTTCATATCCATCTTAGAGGACGATAACTATGATTTTATAAATGATAACTTCGCCATCTATAGAACTGCATTTGTTGAATTGATACGATATCTTGAAGTGGAAAATATTTCTATTGAAGAGTTACAAGACTGGTTAGAATCTGTTAACGTTAATTTGGAGAATTTCAATACATTATTATCAACCTTCATGAAAGTACTGTCTACAACCGTTCCCTTAATGACAGAAAAATTTTGGGAATATAAGTCCAAGAGCAGCACTCTCTGTCCTGCTGATTTAACACACATAATGACTTCCTTATTGAAGACTAAAAAGTACAATTCCATATTAGAAGTCAGTAAAACACATACAGAGCTTTATCATGAAGATCAATTGAGAATTATCTTGAAAGCTTGTGAAAAACTCAACGACTGGAAATCTATGAGGCAGCATTTCGATGATATGTATGGCCAAGGACAACTTCCTTATGTTGAGCATTATGCCATTATAATGAATGCCTTAATTTCAGTTGGTGGAGTGAAAGACATAGACAGACTTTATGCTCAATTGCTAAGGAGAAATATTAGTCCTACTCCAGATATATTTGCAGCTTTAATACGTAGTAAACTACTTGATAATAATCTATCTGAATCTTATGAGATACTTGAGCATTATCTCCAGTCTACGAAAGAACAAAAAGAAGCATCGGAATTATTCAGAATAATATTTGGTCATTACTTGAAATCCACCGATAAAGAAGCAGTAATGCAACAATTCCATCAAGCTCTTCAAAAACAAAAAGAAGAAGGTATTGCTTTTATCGATTCAAAAGTGGTCCTGGATCTTATCGGTTATCTTGAAGAATGTTATGGCCTAAAAGAAGTTGAGCTTCTTAAGCAAATTGCTGAAGAATTGGATCTACTCGATGAATCGGTATACTCCAAGATCATGAGGGCTTACATCAGATTCAGTCAATACCAAAAAGCAGAATCTTTAGCTTTCGAAGCTCACCATATTGCATTGGTTCCCTTCACAAATTCGCTTTTGTTGTCACAACAGCTCAGAAACTACAGGTTTTGGTTCAGAGATAGTAACAACAAGAAGACTCATGAGTACATCCTGAATAGAAGATCTCTGATCATAGATCGTGTTTTCGGTCACAAAATAACGGAAAAAGGTCGAAACGTTCTCTACGCTGAACTTATCAAGTTCTTTTTAACCAGAAAGCAGATTGGAAAAGCTTACGTCATATTAAATAAAGCCCAAAGTGCACTCATTTGTACAGAAAATACCTACTTCCCATTCATGAAATTCTATTCGGAATCAAGTGACCTCAGATTGCATAAGAAATGTGTGGCGATGTACCGAGAGATAGTAGGGTCGAATATAAAATTAACAATGAAAACTTATGATTGCTTATTGAATTCGGTGTTATTCTTGGATAAGAGCAATGATGTTGGATTCCACAATTCTGATCAGCTCTTAGAGTCTATATTTGAACTTAACGACTTGACCTTACCAAAGGTGCTTCAAAGGCGAATCCTAGGTAAGGAAGATGACAAAGAAGATAAGCAATATAAAGCAGATCTTTCCAAGGAAGCTGTGTCATTGTGCCGTATTGTTTCTTCTTACCTCCTTACCAAGCCTGGTTCACAAACTGAAAAGGCATCATTCTTATTGGAATTTTTGAGTCAATTGAAATCGAGATTAGATGATCAGATGAAATTACAGTTGAGGCTAGCTATTCACACTGAGATGAGTAACCTTTATAATCAGATGGGCCATTTGTTAATGGCGGAATCTGTTATTGTAAACGGAATCAATTCGTTGGATGAGTCTATTAGATCCTTCAAGTCTGAATACCCTTATAGTGAAGAGATTATAATACCACAATCACTACGGGTAAACTATAGAAGATTAATGGGCTACAGGTTGAAAATAATGTTATCCAAAAGAGCACCTTCTTTAGATTTTATCAAAGCTTTTGAGGATAGTGAAAGAAACAATGTCCACTTGAGAGGAAATGATTATTTGTTGCTTGTTCAGAGATGTATTCACTACAACAAATTTAAAGGGTTGAACACCCTTATGACAATATGTGAAGAATATTTGGCAGCAAGCAATCTTCATGAGATCAACCTTTTTCGCCAACTTCGATACACATATAAGATTTTTCTACTTGACAGATCGAAAGTCATGTCCGAATCCCGATTACGTCTGATTTTTAAAATATACCATGAGTTTTACGGAATTACAACTCAAGAGCAACTCCAAAGCGATATTCCTAATAATGAAGATACGCAGAAACTAATTGGACATTCATTAAAGATACTCAAAGAAGAGTACCCAAATGTCAATGAATGGAGTAGCGAGGTATTGGCTACAAGACCATTCATATTTTTTCACCCAGAAAGGCAATTATCCACCAGTACAAAGATAACCCCTACTCTTGCTGACATGTTGATTGCTTATCTTACGACCTACGGAAGAAATGACAAGACAAAGCTTTACGAGCTTTACTATAGATATCCATTGACAATGGAAGTTCTCCTATCGCATAAATCAATGAAGAAGAGACTTGAAATATTCAGACGTCATATTAATAAAATTATTGGTCCTCCTGAAGATAGAAAAGAATCCTTACCACAGAGGCGGCAAAGAACACTTCGTGCTCTTGCAAGGCTATATAGACGAAGAAATAATTTGTAAATAGAATTGTGTATATAGTTATATTAATGCATTTAAGAATCCTTCTTTTTATACTCCGCAAACTTAAAGGGCTCTGAGGCCAATGTCGAACCAAAAAGAAGAGGCCCTACATGAGGTTGGATGTTCCACTCTAATTTGAGTATAGCATCCCTTTGTCTGAATGAATTCTCCACATCCCAAACACTATACTTGGCTCTCTGATTCTTCAATGAGATTACTGCATCTTCTTTATTCTGAATTATTTTGTCCCAATAAGTGACTTTATTTGAAGATCCATCGCTCTTACCAGGGTATTCAGCTGTTAAGTAGACAAAGATCTGTTTGGTATTCCAGTTGAATAAATCCGTCAAATCTGCATCGAGATCGAACTTTATCATTGAATTTTCCTTTGGCTTTCCGTTCTTAGCTCCATAATGGAACGAATTTTTCAACAGTGCTTGGGCCTTGACATTGCCAATACTAACTGTGCTCAATGCCCATATATCGTTACTGTAAAATTGTAATATCGAAGCTATTGATACCAATACCCCTAATATGATGGAACAGGTGATGGCATGGTTAGCTACACCCTGTGCTCTAGTTACTAAATTAAACATTCGTGTTATTTTCTGATCGAGATTGGGATTTTATGGGCTGCGAATTTCCTCTCTTTTAACTGACCCAATATCCACTTGACTGGGAATGAAACTATGATTGAAGGAGATGGTGCTACTTTAGTAAAGTCGTTTTTGAACTGTAGAAGCTGTTTCTGAAAGCATTCATTTGGTGAAAGTAACTCCAATATAAAATTCACTCTCAGATTCCTACTACACAAATTTGGGGTCCAAATTAATCAGAAATGGTCGCGTGGTCCAGTTGTCAAGACCATAAGAGCATCAGAGGTTCCTTGGTTTAGTCGGTCATAACGCATGCTTAACACGCATGAGGTCCCCAGTTCGATCCTGGGAGGAATCATTTTTTTGCATCGGTAGGGTATGTCAGCATGTTATTCGATTATTCACTAGAAAGTAACAGTGTACTACTCATTGCAAACATTTTTAGTTATTCTTGAAAATTGTGTAATTTTTGCAACTTTTTGATAGTGGTAACGATTATAAAAGTATTAACATTTCAAAGCAAAATTCCCTTGGATTTTTCTTAGTTGATGACTTGATAACCAAATTATTGAACTAGAATGGATTTGTATATTATGTATATATCTAATCCCTGAAAATGAATAGTACAGCAAAACAAAAGCTTACGCAAAATGTCCCCTGTTCAATCCTGGAACTTTTTTTTTTTCTTTTACTTTGAAACCCTTCCCTCTCAAATCTCGTTCATCAATCCATAGGTCTTTTGTTTTATCTACTCACCTCATCCCCATGTTAATAACATTTATACAATATCTCTACCTACAAAAATATCTGGTATTGCACGACTTCTCAATCGGCTTTCGCTCTCGACCAACCACATTCTCAACATTGAATCGAGACAGTTATAACAACTGAGTAGTTGAAGCAATAAAGAATAAAGAGTATGTGGATATAGTGAGTGTGATTTGCCAGATATCGAAAGAGTGGAGCCTAAGCTTAGGCGAAATGGTCTTCAAATAATTGAGGTGGAATTTGGCAGTCCAAATGAGCACATAATTTTTCACTTATACTAACTAATATAGACATGTCTGCTGAACAGAAAGTAATTACTCCATCTCAAACTTTATTGAATGACAAGGTATGTATTATTGTGTGACTCTGTGACCTCCACATGATGAGCTCACAATTCCGTGACTCCTGTGACAATTTACTAACAAAACCAGTGGGATGTTGTCTTATCTAATGCACTTATTAAGACCGGCTTAGGATTTGGTGGTGGTGTATTGGCCTCCGTCCTATTATTCAAAAGAAGAGCCTTCCCTGTTTGGGTTGGTGTAGGATTCGGTTTAGGTAGAGGTTATGCCGAAGGAGACGCTGTTTTCAGAGGTAACTACGGTGTAAGGACCGTAAAAGCTTAGATATTTATTTCTAGACTAAAATAAACGCATATTGAACTCATCCATGCCTTTATGGCTTATTATTAATACTATGCAATACTTTGTAACTTTTTTGCATTCTTTCTCTTGGTATTTAATACCTAAAGTAAATCTGTGAAATTCGCAATCTTATGACAACTAGAGAAGATATCATTAATGGGGCACTTGACTTATATAAGTTCTTAGAAGTTGACCCCAAAGCTGATTCTAGTCAGATTAAACGTCAATATAGGAAAATTGCTTTATTATATCACCCCGATAAGAATAATTCTCCAGATGCTGCTGATAAGTTTCAGGTTCTTTCTATAGTGTATGAAATTCTAAGCGATGACAATCTAAGACAAGAATATGATAGTATAAGGAATTATAAAAATGATAAGAAAGCCAAAGAGAATGAACTAAATGAACAAACTAAGAGGTTTAGAGAACAACTAATAAAACAAGAACAGGATGCCATTAAAGTTTTTGATAGCGTTAATAATGAATCAAATCTTGAAAAGCTCCGAGAAGATGGTATTAAAAGACGCCGTTTGATGCAATTACAAAAACCTTCTACTCCAGGTTATAAATCATATAAAGACATTAAAATCAATCAGCAGTTTGATTTACAACCTGATGAAACTAATAATAAAGTCATAATTAAATGGAAGCATAGACCTGAACTAGATGAGTTACCATTTTTGGATATATTGAAAGATATCATGACCGTGTTTGGACCCGTAGTCAGTATTAAAGAAATTAATAACACAGAAGATAAATATAGAGCAGCACTAATAGAGTTTCTCAAGCCAGAGAATGCAGATATTGCAATAACTCATGATTATCGAAAGAGTGCATCACTTTGGGATGGTACTGAGTACCGAAAATTGGCCAGTCTTTTGAGAGAATGTAAACTACTTAATGCAGACTTCGGGAAGTCTATTCCGCCAGAGGCACAAGAGAAATACAAACATATACTAACAAATAACCAGCAAATTAATAAGGCTATTTTGAAATATGTCCAGTCCGTATCTGACTTGGAAAAGTGACTCTGCTATTTCCAAGTCCTTTAAAAACCGTAATGATTTATGACAGTTGCACCTACCAAGCACATCCTGTGCCGATACGAACAACGTGTCAAAGAAATAATACAAGCATTTATTGAGCATCTCTCCATGCAACTTGCACTCTTTATATTTAATCTTACTCTACTATCCTCCAATCTTAATCATCTCTCCAGTTGACCCAAACTTCGTCAGTTCTGAATCTTTGTGTACAAACCGTATGTTCTAGTTTGTTTGTTTGTCCCATTCTGTAACTCAAAAGTCCAGCATGAGCAATCATTATGCCGTTATCTATACAAAATCTTTCATCAGTGGCGTGAATAGATCCATTCTTGCGTTCATTCACCATAATTTCCATCATTTGTTGAAGTCTTTCATTGGCACCAACCCCTCCTACGATTAATACCTGATTACTTTGTACATGTGCCATAGCTCTTTCTGTAATTTCCACTAACATGGAGAATAATGATTCTTGGAGGGAAAAGCAAAGATCTTCTGGGGTAATGAGTTCACCCAGTTCGTCGTCTATCAAGTTCTTGTTCTTTTTAGGGTTATCAGAGAATAAATCTTTGGCTAATACTTCCACATATCCAAGTATACCTGACATTGAAAGATCCATACCTTTAACAGTATAAGGAAGAGTAACTAAATGTTTACCTTTTTTTGCCATTTGTTCGATATTATAACCAGGAGCTGGATCATTTGAAATCTTTAGAACTCTAGCAAATCTATCAAGACAATTACCTATGGCTATATCTAAAGTTTCACCAAAGATTCTATAGCGTTGTCTTGAATATGCAATAATCTGAGTATTACCTCCACTAACATATAGAACAACTGGATTTTGTGCCCCAGTGATTTCTCTTCCCATTTCTATATGTCCAACACAATGGTTAACTCCTACAATAGGTAGATTCCAAAGTTGAGCCAAAGTTCTTGCTGCTATTACAACACTTTGTAATGGTGCTCCCATACCAGGGCCTTGAGTAAAACATATACAATCCAAATCTTCGCCTTTTATACCAGCATCAATCAATGCTTGCTTTATTATACGGACTACCCAGTTCCTATGGTGACGTGCAGTATCTCTGGGAAGAAACCCTTCACCTGGTGGTGTAATATAAGTATCTCTTACATTGGATAAAACCTGTGCTCTATTATCCAGACTCAACGGCCCTACGTTATGTTTCATTATACCAACTCCTAGCTTATTGGCCGATCCTTCAAGCCCGAGCGCAAGATAATAATCCCGTCCTGGCTTCACATACTTATCTAAATCAATCATGATGAGGCAAGAAAAAAACTCTCAAAGCATATCAAAACAAAACATGTCAACACTTGATTACTTCATTGATACCATAGAGAAGCTGAGTGAACAACTCAGTGCCCATAAGTTCAAAGCACCTGGGATGTTTACTAATGCTATGGTGAATAGTGCTGCTATAACGGATTTACTCAAAGATACTAATGATGCAGAACTGTCGTTGTATCGTAAAACTAATACTTATTACACGGTGAATGAGAAGTTATTTGAAAGAGTTGATGGGAAATCATATTTCATTGATGATGGTAATGCTGAATATATCAACTCGGAAACTCCAGATAGAAGAGCTGTGGTAGTTCCCAAACTTACAGGTCCACATTCAAAGAGTTCTAGTGAGATCAATAGTTCTCCTACTAAAACCAGACCTGAGATTCACGATGCAAGTAAAATATATGACTCGTTAGTACGCAGTATCAATAAACTCCCCAACCCACCGGAGGACTTCATAGATCAAGTCAGGAGTATGAAAGTGGAGTATGACGAATTGCAGCGTGAAGTGAGTGAATTGGAATCCAAATACGAACAACAAAGAAGGATATCTAACAATGCTTTGGGTACTAGTAGTGACACAAGCACAGCCACTGATGAAATGGACATTGATGAACTTACGAGAATAGAAACCGAGGAGGTGGAAAGGCTAGAGCGCCTTTTACAGCAGTACAAGCAGCAGGAGCATGTATAGTAATAAACGGAACAAGAGACGATCCAAAGATGTGTCCAGCAGAGAGGAGGCCAGCAGAGAGGGGCCATGCTCCACTGGACTCCTCTAGAGAAGTTGCAGAGATCAGATTTGATGCAGGGGACTCAAGCTTCTCTACGAAGTGCCACACGCCTCCAAAAGTGCCCACTCCTACAGGAATGTAAAGACACATCAACAGTCAGGGCTTCGAGCTCAGTGTTAGGTTAATTAATATATTATACTACATTAAGCCTTGAGGGTGTCTAAGATATCGGAATCACCAGCATCTAAGATAGCCAAAGTACCGACTCTGAATAACTTACCACAGACAGTACCTAACTCGTTGTTACCACCTTGGAAGTAGTAAACTTGGGTCTTGGACAACATGGCGTAGTATTCCAATTCAGACTTTCTCAAGACTGGGGTGTTACCAGCGATGATAATCAACTTAGCCTTACCAGTTCTTAAGGACTTAACAACGGATTTGTAACCTAAAGTATACTTACCGGACTTGATAACCAAACCTAATTTGGAGTTAATGTTTTCTTGAGTTCTTGGGGCCATCTCTGTGTTTTATTTTCTTACACTCCGGTCTTTGACTGATGTGAATAATAAGTTTTTTCTCACCTCTGAATTTTTCACTCCATCGCCAGAACAAAAAAAACAGTCACAACTGTCAGGTGGTCTGAGAGCCGGGTGTCGTGCGAAACCCACCTTTTGTTGGCACAAAATTTTTCACCCAATTTGAGACTGATAGAAAAAAAAAGTTGAAATTATTACAACTATAGTTTAAAAGTATGTACTGACAAACGATTAAACAAGGCGTTCTAGGAGGTGGTATTATCACAGATGAATTTTATGAAATGGAAATGCTTGTTGAAACTTTATCCCCATGAATTACCGTACTAACATCATGTAGTGAAGGTTGAAATTGATTCATTTTCAGGTAACAAAATCTACCCAGGTAGAGGTACCTTATTCGTTAGAGGAGACTCCAAGGTCTTCAGATTCCAATCCTCCAAGTCTGCTTCTTTATTCCACCAAAGAAAGAACCCAAGAAGAATTGCCTGGACCGTTTTATACAGAAGAGCTCACAAGAAAGGTCTCTCTGAAGAATCATCCAAGAAAAGAACTAGAAAGACCGTCAAGGCTCAAAGAGCTATTGTTGGTGCTTCATTAGACTTAATCAAAGAAAGAAGATCCCAAAAGCCAGCTGACAGAAAGGCTGCTAGAGAACAAAAAATTGCCAAAGACAAAGAAGCTAAGAAAGTCGCCAAGGCTGCTAGAAAGGCTGAAAAGGCTAAGTCTGCCGCTAACACTGCTCAAACCAGAGTTTCCAAGCAACAACAAAAGGGTGCTTTCCAAAAGGTCCATGCTACTTCTCGTTAAGTTCCATTTATTATTTACCAGATAAATACATATTGTAATTAATAAACATTGTAACGTAGTAGATATTCTCCTACAATGTATGGGTATTTGTTACGGTGACTTTGTATAACTTTTAGCTTGCCGTTGCTTTCAAACCCCCAGTAAAATGTCTCGGTAGTGTGATAGTAAATTATCCTTATAGTTAGATCGTCTTTATCTTTAATCACTATTACTAACCCCACATAAAGTTGGGTATTGCCTATTTGCGCATACTTGGTTTGTAATCTCTGGTTTATAGTGTCTATTTCAACCAAATTGTTTAGCCAGTCATCGCATACCAGCTTAGCTAGATTCATACTAATTATATCTTCTCCTGTACCACTACACATACAACTAATTTCGAACTTTTCATTGTAAACGTGGCTTATTGCACACCCTATTATACCAGCACATCCCACACGACCTGGTAATTTCATGAAATTACCTCCTGAGGAAGACGCTATCGTTGTAGTATCATCATCTATATGTATGAAACCTACGGTGTCAGTCACTTCTTGTTGAAATAGTCCACTTTTATACCTTTCAAACAACATAGCTTGTTTCGGCAGAGGAGTTGATTCTGGTTCCAAGGTCAATTTCAACTTATCATAGATGAAACCTCTACTTGCATAGTCCAAGACTTTGGGCTTTACTAGACCTATTCGCTTTAGATCATCATCGAAGAACTCATCAACGTGATCAAATAACTTCAATGTTTGACTTAGAGGATAGTCATGATCAATATTGTATGCACATACGTTTCTTAGTACTTTACCCTGTCTACATTGTAAAATACTAGCATCATTACTTACTTTACCTACCATATTCAAACAGGATCCATAACCACTATTAACATTCTCATTATCATCAACAATCTTACTACTTTCAATGATTGCTTCAATTCCATCAGCTCCCCCCGCTTTCAATGCCTTTCGTAGGACTTTGTTGTATTCACCATATAGCTTAGGAGAATGGTTACCTGCTCCTATGTGGAGTACAAGCATCGCACTTTTCACTCTACAACTAATCAGTCACTAACCAGTCACTAACCAGTTGCTAACCACAGTCAACTGTCAATTCCAGTTCTACACATAGAGACTTCCATTATTTTTGGATATCCGAATCTTGAAGAATTGGACTGCTGACGCTTCCTGCGTACATCGTTTATCTTATCTTGTACCTCAAAAAGCTGCACGATGACTCGTTTTAAGAGTCTAAACTACTGGGGCTATGGGATATATAATGATATTAAAAGTAGACTACCCTACTATGGTAGTGATTTCAAAGATGCCTGGAACTATAGAGTGATTCCATCTACTGTATTTATATTTTTTACTAATCTATTACCCGCTATAGCATTCGCTCAAGATATGTTTGATAATACTGAAGATCTGTATGGTGTGAATGAAGTATTGATGAGTAGCGCTATTGCAGGTGTTGTATTTGGTTTAATAAGTGGCCAACCTCTCTGTATCGTTGGTGTTACTGGTCCTATTTCTATATTTAGTTATACCGTCTATGATATAATGAAGCCAAGAGGTACTCCATATTTCCCATTTATGTGTTGGATATACCTATGGTCGATGGTCATGCATCTTCTTATTGCTATAAGTAATATGATTGCACTACTAAATGTCATCAGTGAATTCTCCTGTGAAGTTTTCGGCTTCTTTATTTGCATTGTCTATATCCAAAAAGGTATTCTGATACTAAGTCGTCAGTTCAGTGAAGTAAGCGTGGACAGTGGTTACTTGTCTGTACTCATTAGTATTCTAATGATAATCTGTGGCGTTGGATCTCATTTATTTGGAGAATATTTGCATTATTTCAAGCCCTGGATAAGAAAGGTGTTTGTAGATTACGGTGTACCATTATCAGTCATCTTCTTTACCGGATTCATTCACTTCGGGGGATATTTAGATAATACAATCACTGCCAAATTACCTGTCACGGATAGTTTCAAGCCAACAAAGGACGGGTTTGCCAGACCACATGGCTGGTTTATTCACTTCTGGCCCAATGAAAATATTCCACTAGGAGACGTCTTTTTAGCAATTCCATTTGCAATCTTGTTGACTCTTTTATTTTACTTTGACCATAATGTCAGCTCATTGATGTGCCAATCAAAAGAATACCCTTTGAAAAAGCCGTCCTCATTTCATTGGGATTTTGCATTATTAGGGATAGTCACTGGAGTCGCTGGAATATTAGGATTGCCAGCACCAAACGGGCTTATTCCCCAAGCTCCTTTACATACAACATCTTTGGTAGTTCATGACTTAAGAACAGGAAAGGCTCTTTCTGTTGTCGAGCAGCGAGTCAGTAATACACTTCAGGGATTATTGACCTTTGTCATGATGACATCGCCGTTCTTAACAGTTTTGGGATTAATCCCTCAAGCGGTATTGTCAGGTTTGTTCTTCATTATGGCAATTACAGGACTTCATGGCAATCCGATAACCAATAAACTAAGATACATATTCCTCGATAAGGATTATGTTGAAAACGACCCTACATGTCCTCAATATTTCAAGGACTTCCATCGGTTCCCAAAAAAGAAGTATTTTTACATTTACGTATTTCTTCAGGTTATAGGGGCAGGAGCAGAAGTGGCTATAACAATGACGAAGGGGGCAGTAGGATTCCCTGGTGTACTATTATTTTTTGCATTTGCTGCCAAATGGTTATGGCCGTATATAATTCCACAAGAGTATCTTTCACAATTGGATTCAGAAGTAGCAGATGAGGTTATAATTAAGAACTTGAAAATAGTAAGTGAAATTAAGCGGAAGCAAAATGAAAGTTCAGAGAAATCAGATGATGTAACCCTTGGAGACTTTGAAGTACACGATAGGAGTAATGGCCCATCGGTACATTCTCGAAGAATACAATCTGAGGCTTAGCTGAGGTATTTTCTACCAATCTTGTCCCGTTAATTTTGAATTCCAAAAGGTAATCTATTTACATCATATCGCGCCGTACACATTATACCAGCCATTCCCCTTTCGTCCTTCAGGCACTTAATTTTTCATAAACTTAATTTTGTATTTTCAATTTTTCAGTAAGGAAGTTTTTTTTGCAGCAATGCGAGAATCAGCTGGGGCCTCATTGAATACTATGGCACCCAATTCGAATATTATTGGGGATCTTGAGACCTGAAAGAGAGAAGTTGTATTAATGAGGGATTTAATTACTGGAATTTTTATTTACGGACGACTACGTTAATTGCGTTATTTTTTTTTGACTTTGTTGTTTGAGGGATTTTTGAAAAAAGTTTTTATTGAAATTTTTTAAGATATTTTGCAGCATTGATTGTTACAAGGATGTACGGCAAAAAAATATTAATATAAAAGTAAACTTGTAGTCTCTTTTCTGTTCATCTATTAATGAAGGAAGATATTGAAACCCAAAGTATTAGCAGTTCAAAATTTGAGACGGAATCTGAAGTTCCAACTGAGAGAGTTAGATTTGAGTCTTCTATTAGACAGACTCAAGGAAAATACAATTCAGGGTTAGCCAAGATCAAAAGTAATGCTTCAACTGTTCTTCCAACGACTTATAAGACTATCAGTCATACCATTGACGATATGTTATCTCAGGACGATAGGTTAATTACTAGAGATGACCACCAAGTTATTATGGATCTCACATGGCACGTTGAAGACATTGATACCATTGCTGGCGAATTTGACTCTGACTTGAAATTAGGTTTATCTGATTCACAAGTTCAAGAAGCCCATAAGAAATGGGGTCAAAATGTTCAAACTAAGCCTCGACCAAATTTATTTAGAAGATTATTCTTTTATTTCTTCAATGGCTTTGGTGGGTTATTGTTGGTAGCAGGAATTTTGGTTATTATCTGTTACAAACCCTTAGGAGACCCTCCATTGATATCGAATTTGGTCTTGGGTTGTATTTTGTTAGCTGTATTTTTACTCCTGGCCCTTCTTAATTTTATTCAGGATTATTCAAATTCACAAATTTTGAATTCAATTACTCTGCTACTTGCTAATGAGGTAAAATGCTTAAGAGAAGGTGCTGTAAACATAATTGATAGTTCTGAATTAGTACCTGGCGATATTGTTTTCATTGAAAAGGATTCTAAAGTTCCAGCTGACCTCAAGCTCTTCGACCTGAGGGGGTTGATCTTTGACAAGTGTATTTTGACAGGTGAATCTAAACCCTGTAGAGGTAAGTTGGTCAGTTCTAACTTGAACTACTTGGAAAACGAGTCTATTGCTATGCAGGGTACTTCTTGTATTGGAGGCCGTGGAAAAGGATTGGTTTTGAGTACTGGTGATAACACCATTTTCGGGAAGATATCCAGATTATCTTCTACTCAAAAAGAATCATTAACTTCTCTTCAGAGGGAATTATTCAGGTTCATTCTTCTCATTGCTATTGCTATTCTTATTATTGATGTAATTATCATCATTCTATGGGCTGCATGGTTGAGACACTCATATCCAGATTGGATCAATGTTCCTGCTCTTGTTATAGATGTTGTTTCCGCTACTGTTGCTTTCATTCCTGAAGGATTACCGATTGCTTTAGCTGTGTGTTTAATGGTTACCGCCAAAAAGATGAAGAAAGTAGGAATTATCTGCAAATCATTGAATATTGTTGAGACAGCTGGTTGTATCAACATCCTTTGTTGTGATAAAACAGGAACCTTAACTACTGGTAAAATGCAAGTTAGCAGAGTGCACGGTGACGAGAAGAAGTTGAAACTCGTAGGTGGGCTTTGTAATGAAAGTGCAATTACTGAGACCGGTGAAGTCGTTAGTGGAAACCAAACTGACCAGTCAATTATGCAGTATGTACATAGTGGGGAACCAATAGAATTTGACGACTACGAGTTGGTTCAAGAATTGGGATTCAATTCCAAAAACAAGTACATGATCAAGATCTTTAGATGCACTAAAGGTTGCTTCTTAACGGTCAAAGGTGCACCCGATATTTTGATGACTAAAGCCAAATTCATTACTGGGTCAAATGGTGAACCTGTTCCCTTTACTGACTCATTGAAAAAGCATTTGACAGGAATCCAGAAGCAATGGAGTTCAGACGGAGAAAGAATAGTGTTGGTTGGTTCAACTTTCCTCAAAGATTATATTATATTTGAAGAAGATGAGCTGGAAATCAAAATCGAAGACTTCGAATTCTCCATCGACGGACTCTTTGCTATTAGTGATCCTTTGAGGCATGACACTGTTGCTGTGGTCAATAGTTTGAAGGGTGCTCATATTCGACTTGTAATGATCACAGGAGATTTTGAATTGACTGCTAAATCAATTGCAACCAAGTGTGGAATCTTGAGTGAGAACTCCGTAGTTGATACTATTGATACCATCGGAAGAGGAACGGAGGCTATTGTTGTTAATGGAGCAGAACTTTCGAGGCTAAGTGAAATTGAGTGGGATAAAATCAACCAGTATAAAGAGGTAGTATTTGCAAGAGCAACCCCCGAGCAAAAGTTAAAGGTTATGAAAGAGTTCCAGGCAAGGAAGAATATAGTTGGAATGATAGGAGATGGTGTTAATGACTCGCCATCATTAAAACAGGCTGATGTCGGAATTGCCATGTCAAATGCCAATGAAATTGCCAAAGAAGCTGCTGACTTGGTTCTATTACATGAACTTAGTTCTTTAGTTCATGCTGTCAAGTATGGTCGTTTGGTATTCGAAAACCTTAGAAAAATTATCTTTTATTTATTACCTGCAGGTAGCTATTCTGAATTATGGCCGGTTTTATTGAATGTTATCTTCGGATTCCCCCAGATGTTATCCAATTTTAATATGATCATTATCAGCATAATTACAGACTGTATTGCTTCAATGACAATAAGTTTTGAAAATGAGGAATTTGATATTATGGAAAGGTACCCTAGAAGTGTAACTGGTAGGCATTTGGTAGACTTCAAGCTCATAGGTCATTCATACTTTGGTTTGGGAAATTTTGATACTTTCACTTCGATGCTTTTGGCTTTCTTGAATATGACCAGAAACGGAATCCCATTCAGTGAAACACATCAATATTCACTTACCCCAGCAGTTTCAGCACAAGTCAACAGATCATCGTCCATATACTTTGTCAACTTGATTATATTACAAGCATTTAATTTAGTATGTGTAAGGACAAGAATAGTTTCCGCTTTCAGAAACTTCAGCTGGCGATTATTAGTTATTCCACCTATATTTGCTAGCACTTTCATTTGGAATTATATTCCTGCCTTACAAAAGGCTCTTGATAGTGACACTGTACCTGTTGAATATTACTTTATTTCCCTCGGATTTGGTATCCTTTTCTTCTTCATTGAAGAAACCAGAAAGTACTTTATTCGGAGACAACCTCAAAGCATGCTAGCTAAAATTGCCTGGTAGATTCTGTCATTCATACGTTTATTATAATGTACATGAACAAAATTTGACTATTTATAAGATTAGCTATGTCACTAATAAAAAAAAAAAAATTAGGTAGATCTATTCATTTTAAACATTTGACTTCATTTACTTTTTTAATCTAAAATCCATTGCTGGAAGTTTCCTTTTACTCTTACTTCTATATTTGACAAGTTTTCATCCTCATTCTTAGTTTCAATGTTAGCACAACTTTTGATAGCATCTAAAACTGCTCTGTTATAATCAACATTTGGCAAGTTCCTAATCTGGTTCAAGATGATTTGAACTCTATTAAAGTTCAATATCGTGTCTAATTTGATATAACCAGTCTCTTTGTTGAAGGTTCTTCTCAAGTATGCATCTTTAATCAAGTTTTGGAACGAGAAGTAGTAGTCAACTTGTTGAGATAATGCACTAATAGGGTCTTGTTTTGGAGAAATTGGAGGAGGAATAACAGCTGGTGGCTGAGCAAACTGTTGAGCATACTGAGGGCTAAATGCTTGTGGTTGATATGCTTGAAACTGAGGTGCAACAGGAATACCAGGGTAATAGTTGCTTGGTAATGACTGATGGTGGTATGCGGGGTATGGAATAAAACCATTGTAATTGCTGTTTGGTAAGGAATAACGGTTCACATTTCTGTAGTTCACTTTGTATTGTCTGTTATAGTGACCAGGACCATTATTGTGACCATTCAAGTTAGAACCATTACTTGAGGAGGCGAAAGAAGAGCCAGTGGAAGCACCTGAAGAAGGAGAAGCAACAGGTGCAGATCCAGTAGCACTGGTAGAAGCTTCAGTAGGTTCCTCACTGTTGATTTCAGGAGATTGTGCATCTTGTTTCTTGATTTCATCCTTTTCAGACTTTTCCAACTGAATGTTTGCAGTTTCGCCCGCCAACTTTTCAACATCCTTGTCATCCTTTTTAACTTCAGTTTTACCATTGGTACCGTTGGGCTTCTTGTTAGCGACACTGCCTGACTTTTTATTATTTCTATTATTATTTTTGTTTTTATTGGTGTTTTTCTGATTTTTTTTGCTGGTGGTAGTTGGTGGATTACCTCTAGTATTAGGAGGTAAGATGATTTTTGGAGTGATTGGCACCCATTGCTTCGTGATAGGCTTGATGAACTTTTGAGATTTTTGGGTATTTTTGGAGTTTACCACATCATTTTGCTTATCAGGAGTAGGCCATTTATATTCATCAACGTTAGAAATTGAGATAGATGAACTGCTAGTACCCCATGCATTAGTGGTAGGAATAGGGGCTGGAGCCAATTTCTTTTCCTTAGGTGTACGTTGATTTGTCAGCTTCTCCTTTAAAACAGTTGATTCGATATCATTGACTTCAATAGGTTCAGGAATCGATTCTTGATCCTTAGAATCAACTTCCTGTTTAGGCACAGAAGTTAAAACTGTGTTATCATTAACAGGAGAACTGGGGTTAGAACTTGTTGCCGAGTTGTTCTTGGTGCTGGAGTTGGATCCATTGGCAGCTATATTGGCATATGAAATACTGGACATTGATCAAATTGCTCTAGTCTTATATTTGTGAAAAATTTTTTTTTCCAGAGTATATGAGCCTTAAGGGGTATTAATCAAAGGCAAAACTTAAGGGTAATCAATAAATATGTGCACTTGAAACGCTAACTACTCTGATTTTTATTCCGAGAATATCAATCAATCAGCTAACGATAGAAGTTAGACACTGGTAGGAAGTGGTGGAAGGTAGAAAATTTTTTTCTGTGTAAAATTTTTTTACGTTCTCAGGAAATGGTTATGACACAAAACGGTTGAGAGGCTGCAAATGAATATGGTATGGATGCATAAAGGTTTATGCCTGAGGGGATAAGGAGGCTGTTAGAAGTGATGAAGAGTATGGGAATGTAATGAAAGGTATGATGCGTGGGAATGTAATATAAAGTATGAAATGTGGGAATTGACAGTGAGGAGTGGGTAGATAGGGTATGACTCAATACAAGTAGAACATGAGTTGAAAACTGTGTATCACGAACAAGCTACGATACGTGGTGTCAAAGAAGAATCAATAACAAAAAGTTAGAGGTCCATTTTCATCGGTTTCAGGTGTTCGCATTGGCTGCAAATGGGCCAAAATACGGACAGGACATCCAAACATATAATCCTTTGTGCATATAGTCGTCTCTGAAATGGATACGTATCTCCAACTCTTTATTCGTCAAACTTTTACGAAAATCTCTTTGAGTGGTGCCCACCCTTTTCTCCTTTTTACCTTTATTTTACAAAATAAATTATACGACGAGATTGTGGGGCAGACCTCGTTCTCTCGAACACCACATTCTTCAGAATATTTCCCCTTAAAAATCCTCCCCAATTCAGGAAAACTTTCACCTTCTCTTATCCACTCAACCTCAATCATACCTACCCTTACTCTAACTTTCTTCCCCCCTTACCTTTCAATTAAACCCCTGCTTACATCAGCAACTGACGCAGGTTACGGGTGATGGGAAAATGCTCACTCCACAAACTACAATTTCAGAAAATTGTTTTTAAACATAGATGTCCGTGTTGAGCAACCCACTCTACCGGCCCTTATTGGAGATCTTGAGGTCTGCTAGAAACGGTGTTGTTTATGGAGGAAAGATAAGGTTCAGTCATGCCTTGGTTATAAATCTTTTATACCGGTCAGGCCCTATGAAGCCACGATTGATTGAGGTACTTAAAGCGACCAGAAATCATGCCGAGGTGTTGGCATCGTTCGCTATGATATATAAAGTGGCACTCAGTGTATTGCTTAATGAACAGGTGTTGGGGTCCAGCTCAAAGGGCTTAAGTAAGTTCCTTGCTGGTGCGTTTGGGTCGTGGATAGTGTACTCCCAGCATTTTGGTCATTTTAATCCCGGAATCACCCACCAGATCACGTTATATTGTTTTTCCAGAGTGTTGATCGCCGTGGGAAAGATCTTGTTGGACAACTACCTTCAGTGCACCCAGCCTAGTTTCAAGTTGGGCAATGGACACGTTAAAAGCTACAACGACTTGTCATTATCACAAAGAAACAAGTTGAAGCTGCTGTATTATAACAAGTCGTGGAAATACTTTGCGGTATTAACATGGGGGTTGGTGATGTTCATCTACGACTACCAACCGCAATACTTACAGAGTTCGTTGAGACACTCTATGCACTATATTTATGACGTGGAATTGGACAGCTGGGCCACATGGAAAGATTTTTTCGGTATTTAGGTAGAGTATATAAGAACCCTAGAACTCGTGAATTAGAGAAATGATGGGATTTAGTACTAGAATATAAGATGACTTAAAGTCTAATGTCTGCTACCAAAACTTAAGATATTGAGCAGAGACATTAGCGGAGTGTACATAAGGGCCCTCGTATAAGTCCGACAGCGGAAGGCAGGGGCAGTAGGAAACCAGTAAGAAAAGAAATTAGGAAAACTTGTACCGAACTAAAGCGCCAGGGCCCGAGAGCTAAAGCCCCAGAGCTGAATCCCGAGAACTGAAGCCCTTAACATAGCAGGACTACTCTCTCAGTAACTTACTATAGAACACCTTAGAAATACTCAGAAGAAAAATACTGTATAAGTCCGAGTTAATGAAAGAAAAGGCCACAATGAATTCCAGTGAATTCCAGAGGATTCGTACAGTGGACTCGTATAGGGAATGCCTTCACGTAGACCCCTTCATATAGTAATACCAGCGCATACCACACATCATTACCATAACACTAGTAGCATTTTCTCCCACGCCTATAATTAAAATACGGGCGCGTTTTTAACACGCTGTTTTTTTGGATCAAACGAAAATTTCAACGTTGCTTATAAATTCTTAAACTAACTATGAAGTTTACAAGATTATCATTATTGGCTCTTGGTGCTAGTGTTATTGCTAGTGGTCCAGCTGACGGTGATGCTATTGCAGACCCTAATTCTGCTGTCGTTAAATTGACTTCCCTGACCTTCAAGGAATTCCTTGATTCTAATCCTTTGGTGTTGGCTGAGTTCTTTGCTCCATGGTGTGGTTACTGTAAAAAATTGGCTCCAGAGTATGTTGAAGCTGCTGATAAATTGAATGAAAGCCATCCAGACATTAAGTTGGCTCAAATCGATTGTACCGAAGAAGAAGAATTATGTAGAGAGTTTGGTATTAGAGGTTACCCAACTTTGAAGGTTTTACGTGGTAGTGAAAATAATGGTGAAGATTATTCTGGTCCAAGAGAAGCTCAAGGAATCATAGATTACATGATCAAGGAGTCATTACCAGCTGTTCAAACCCCAACCACTGCTGAAGAATTGTTGGCCTTCATTAAGGAACAAACTAAGCCTTTTGCCGTTCAGTTATTAGGCTCTGATGATGAAGAATTAAATACCAGCTTTTCTTCCATCGCCAATTCTTTAAGAAAGGACTTAAACTTTGTTTCTGTTAAGGGTGAAGAATTACTCGAAGCTTTGTCTACTAAGTACTTTGATTTCGACCCAGCTAGTTATTTGAAAAAAATCAGTTATTTTGTTGTTCACCCATCAGATAATTCTATTATTCCTTTCACTGAAACTTTTGATGCTGAAACCTTGAAGGACACCTTCACTTCTTTCATTAAGACTGAGGTCGTTCCTTACTTTGGTGATATCAACAGAGACACTTACTTGTTGTACATGGAATCTCCATTACCAATTGCTTACTATTTCTACAAGGCTCCAGAGCAAAGAGATGAAGTCGAACAATTCTTCACCAAATTAGGTAAGAAGTTCAGAGGTAAGATCAACTTTGTTGGTTTAGATGCTAATTTATTCGGTAGACATGCTGAATTGTTGAATATGGACCCAGAAATTGTCCCATTATTCGCTATTCAAGACAATTCTAGCGGTAAAAAATACGGTATTGACCAAAAGGCTAACCCAGATGGTCCCTCTGAAGATCAAATTGAGGAGTTAATTGACAGTTTCTTCGAAGGTACTGCTAAGCCAATCATCAAGAGTGAGCCATTACCATCTGAAAAGGAACAAGCTGCTAACTCTGTCTTCCAGTTAGTCACTTATAACCACGACGATTTCTTAAAGGAAACTGTAGGTAAGGACGTCTTCGTTAAGTACTACGCTGATTGGTGTGGTCACTGTAAGAGATTAGCTCCTACTTGGGAAGAATTGGGAGAATTATACAAGACTTCCGACGCTGATGTTGTTATCGCCAAGATCGATCATTCCAAAAATGATGTTGAAACTTACATCCCAATTCAAGGTTATCCAACTCTTTTGTTATACCCAGCTAATGGTGAGGTTGATGAAGCTACTGGTATCAGAAAACCTATTGCCTACGATGGAGCTAGAGAGTTCGATGCTTTTATTACATTCATCAAGGAAAATGGTAGTTTAGGTGTTGATGCAAGTGAGTTCCAAAAAACTCAAGAAGACGCTCCTGAAGAAGAAGTTGATCATGACGAGCTCTAAGTATATAGTTACTACATAAAGTTCATTATATCTTGTAGACATCAGTTCTCATAAAAATTCGATGGACCCCAGATCTTAACTAGTTTATCATCACCAACAGAACACCATAACTTCCCAAAATCTTGACTACCTCTAGTGGGAATGAAATTGGTGTTCCAGTCAACGGAATTACATACTGAACTATGACCAGCAACTCTAGTAATCAATCTGCCAGTGTCTAGTTTCCAAATATAAATGTGCCCATCGTCACTACCACTTAACACCAATTCTTCTTGATTTTCAAATAAGTTCAAATGACCGAAACATGATCTTATTATTAAGCCACCTTGACCATGTCCTGTTAGTTTCTTATATAACTTAGGTGTACCTGTTTCCGCCAAATCTTTGATATCCCAAACCTGCAACTCGTCTGGTCCCATACTCAAGAGCAAGTACCTGCTATTGCTGCTAACAGAACATGATGTTAATCTACCATTAAGTGTTAACGATAAAATTTTGGTGGTAACGCTATCAACATCAGTTAAGTTGGGAATGGTATAGAAGTCAACGGTTTTATTATTATTAGCAGTGATCAAAATTTTCCCATCAGGTGTGATACTTAAATCATTGATTCTGCTAAAACTCTCCAGTGGTTTTGGTTCAGGGGCAGAAGTGTTTCTTGGTATGAACCTACTTATAGGCAAGTCCATTGAATGAACTTGTGAGTTTCCTCTGCTTTCAAGGGTACCTCTATCCACATCGGGCTCATCATCTTCATAATCATCAGAGTCTTCTTCTTTCATATCAATGTCTCCTTCCTTATTCTTTTCAGTATTACTATAGAAATCAAAAAGTTCAGTTCCATTAATATCAAATGCTTTCAACATTTTATCAGGAGACCCAATAACGAATTGGGGAACTGGGATATTTAGTGGTAAAAATTCACATGACCATGTCCTTATCCTTTCTCCTAAAATGAAGCAAGAGACTAATCTGATCTCATCAGGGTTAACAGTTGGTCCTGCAGATCTTGTTTTTCTTCTACTGGGACTATATGACTTATTCTTGATACCTTTGACACACCACACACGTACTTTGGTATCTAACGATCCACTTACTATATAATCTTCATTCTTATCCCAACAACAGTAGATTACTGATCTGTTGGCGGTAATAGATTTATATGGGGTATTCACGAAGCAATTCTTGTCGGTTGTGTTATCACTGGTCAAAACAGCCAACACTTCAAAGTTATCCAAGACGTCATAAATGATGAGCTGACCATCTGCAGCACCGGTAATCAAGTATTTACCCAGAGGACTAAATTTGGTGAACCATACTTGACCTGAATGGGAGGCCAATGTATGCAAAGGATGAATTGGGAATTTTGGCTTATAATGGTCGTTTATGGCAGAGCCAACCGGAGGAACAAATTCTTCTGTACCGGGGTTTTCTTTGCTATCATCATCTTTGAAAGCTCTAGAAGACAAGTCTCTGGAAGACAAGTAATAAGGGGCCTCTATACGACTATAGATAATGGATTTGGCGACAATATTTCTCAAAAGATTCTGAGGCATCTCATAGTTCAGGAATGGTAATAAACCATCATAGAACTCCCTTAAAAATAGTTTTGAAAAATACTGGTGGACCAAAATTTTACGTAATTGGGAAATCAAATAGTCGATCGAATTTGATTTCAAGGTAACTGGGTAAAAGATGATCTCTTTATTGAATACTAGAGATTCAACCTCTGTTGGAGATAATGGCAGTTGCATCACAAGTGATAGCAATTTCGAACTTTCTACTTCAGTATTTAAGTTTGCAGTAACAATGGGATCAAAAACATTAGGGATAGACTCAATTATATCTAAAGTAGGACCAAGTTCATCACTTAAATATTGAATAAGCGAATTATTTGTAACTCCCTCAAGGTTATTCAAAGAAAATTCAAGTAGGTTCTCTAAGAAGATAGTTCTTTTAATCAAGTATATCATAGTTAAAGTAATCATAACTAATTGAGAACTTGATGGTTCACTGATATTTACTATTGCTCTTAATGTATGTTTACTATCAATTGAATCTTCAATTGTGGGCTTATCATTACTTTGATAATATTCGACGTTCTTATTCAAGTATTCTAGAACCTCTTTATACTTACCATTACTAATACTCTCAGTAACCCATTCAAAGAGTCTCGCCTTCTTAGTTGATATTACAAGGGTATTATTATGATCATTTAGAAACTTACCTTTTTGATGAACTTGTTCTATCAATTCATCTGCTAAATGATTGAATCCGAGATCATTAAGCAGGTTATGTACCAATCTAAACAAAAACGCTTCCGGTACCTCCATATCTGTGTTATCCTTATTCTCGCTCTGACACAAGGCGTACTGAACGGGTAGACACACGCCCAGGGGTAGGGTTGAAAAAAGAGAGAGAAATGAGATCTTAATGGATAGAGACACGCCAGAAATTGAACGCATTTGATAAGCTCACAGTCTGAATTGGTAGACACACGCTGCGATTAAAAGGAGTACGCTTACGAGATGGAATTTACGTAAATAAAATTTATAAGAAGTAACATGGGCAAGCTAAGGAATAGGGTGCAGGAAGTATGCACGTTTTGCAAGAGAAGAAAGATCAAGTGCAGTAAAGGCAAGCCGTGTTCAGCGTGTGTGAAGTACGGCAATGAAGATTGTATTTATGAGCTGCCCAGCAAAGTGAAGTTAGAAGTGGAGCATAATAAGCAGAGGACAGAAATTGAAAATGAAATAGCGATATATAAGAATAAAATACGGAGATTAGAACAAGATCTTGATAGCATCGTACCCCAACCAGTTAAAACAGTTCATGATTATGGACTCAAATTCAAAGAATATAAGGACTATAATCCAATAGGTAAACCAAATGATCAAATGCTGATTTTCACTACTTATTTGCATAGACTATCTACTCAAGGTCTAAGACGTAATAATGGACCCTTTGAATTACCTCATTTATTACGTCACGATCCTTCGTTAGCCTCAATTTTGAAATTTATGCTTTACGAATATAAGCTTAAAAAAGTTGATTTTCATTGTGACACAAAAGTGTTACCACAAGACCTCAGAAATGTTGAACAAGGGTTTGAAGCTAAGGAGGCAGTGCTTGAAGGTTGGAGTGATGTTTCTTACTATGATTTCCAAAAGCAGAAAACAAAATATCAAAAACATAAGAAGACTGTGGTAAATTCTTCACCGCAAGTTAAAAAAGAGCCTGGTGAGGATAATGATTACATCACTCCTATTGACTTACTTTCTAAACCTCACCATAGTGCTATATTGGCTTTGAAGTATGCAAAACGTGAAGATGAATCTAAAATAATACCTTTATTAACTCAAGCTATTACTTCGGTATTACCCTCAAGAAACGTTATCTTTATTTTAGTAAACAACTTCTTCGAGAAATTCTATCCTATGTATCCTATCATAGATCAAGCTGAATTCTACGAGTCCATATCTTCCTTGATAGGTGACTCGGATGATGACGATACTATGGTTTCTATTAAGGTAGAGAAAAGAGTTGACTTCGCTCACTTGGGTATACTACTTCTTGTATTAAGACTCAGTTATTTGTCAATGATTTCGAATAGTCATAGGGGACTTAGCTTTCCTGATGGTATCAAAGCTGTGCGAGAAAACCCCGTTAATTTAGACGCTGTTCATGTGGCTAATCAGTGTCTCGATGTTTTTGACATTTTCAATACTGCCAGCATTGATGTCTTCCAACTTCTTCTTTTAATGAAAATCTATTGTATTCTAGCCCCTGAAGAGGGTGACTCCAACAGAGGAAACGAGATAGCTACACATAATGGTGTACTCATTACGAGAGCTATCGCATTAGGCTTGAACAGAGAGCCTAAATCACTCTACGGGCCTATTTTCAACATCAGGAAACAAAATCTCAGTAGGAAACTCTGGGCTACAGTGTACTCACTAAATGTACAACATTCTATGTCCACTGGAAATCGTCTTATTTACACTGAAAATGATTTTGACGTTAGTATACCTTATAGAGAAGTTGGTAATGAAAATTGTTTCAATCCCGAGATAGAGGCTATTTGTTTAGAAAACTGTAGTATTCAAATGGCTAGAAACGAGGAAATGGCAAAGGCAGTAGCACCATTATTGAAATGTAAAGGTACAGTTTCTCTTCTGGATATGGCATCCGCTTTGAAAGTCATAGAGGGTGTTATTACGAATTATCCTGGGGTTATTTGCAAGAGAGTAAGCAACCCCCATTCTTTCAGGACTGAGTTGGAGTGCACCAGGGAAATACAGACTCATATCTCAGCTAGTTGCTTATTGCTTAGAACTCTATTTTTTGAGTTTAACTACTATGAAGGCAAAGATTCCACAATCTCCTTGTATTATATGAGAAAGATGATAATGATCTGTGCTTACGATTTAATTCCGCTTTGCTGCCAAATAAAATTGCACAGTCACATATTCTTGAAGAATAATGGTGATATGCTCGTGGTACCTAGTGTAGTTGATACTTTACATACCAGTATCACTATACTTCTAGCCTTATTCATACGTATGAAGAACGTGACTTTCAAAGCTGAGAACAACAAGCACCATATGCATAAATTAGCAGAGGACAATGACTACGCTCGATGGTATAATTTATCCCGTGTAATTCAAGCTTGGCTAGATGACTTTTGCCTACTCCTGTTCGACATACTTCAACATTATAGCGCGAGGTACTTTGGTGCATGGCGGGCTAGTAAGCTCTTCATTTCTTTCTATAATGTTGCTCACGATGAAGAGTTGTACAAATCAAAACACACCGCTGACTACAGATCTTTCAGGCAAGATGCTTCGCAATTACAGGAACTTTATGAGATATTAGCAGAATCCAAGAAATCTTTGGATGGTATCCATCAAGTGCACACTGAAATGACCAGTTTCTTTCAAATAAATGCTGTATCTAATGGTGATATTTTGTCGGCGTCTAATGAGTTTTCTTATCGTGGACGACCAGCAGCAGATAGTGAGATTGATAAAATTTGGCAAGACTTACTTGCCGTTAAAACTGAGCCTACTAAACTAGGAGATCTTGATTCCGAGTCATCGAAGGCCCCGTTCCTAGATGATAGTTTCTTGGATGAGTTTTTTTAATGAGTTCGGCGAATGTAAATGGCTGCAAAATCACCATAGTAACGTAATTTATCTGATATTCTCAATAATTTTGATTTTGAAATATCAATGTAGTATTAATAGGCATATGTGAATTCGAATCACAGCATTTTTCAATGCTAACTCAATATCAGTTGATAATAAACCGTTCTATCTTCCCTTGAATACATTGACTCAAGACAGCTCTTAATGTGACTTCATTCAGTTGAATCAAATTTTTGTGTAACTCCATATGAAAAAACATTCTATATGCGCCAATACTACTCTCAATTTAACTTCGGGTAAACTTGCCCATACTCGTATATAAAAATACCAACCCTGTTTATTAGTAGGTGGTACAACTGTAATATATTCGATGATGATTCAAAATTACAACTACTTTCATCAAATAAAAAAGGCTGTAAGATGAGCTCCACATAGTATAACAGAGTGTTGAGTGAGTGACATGAATTCGAAGAATGAGTGTATTTCGAAGATATCAACAAGAGATATCCACATTGTTCTTTTGTCAATTTCCAAAGGGTCGAAGATCATGTTTCAACAGGGATGGCTATCTTACGACCATTGGTTAACTATAGCAGCCATTTTCAGTAAATCTGGAGAGAACAATATGATATCAATCTCCTCCTGTACCACAACCGTCGCACTATAATCCTATTTTGAAATGTCCCAATAGTATTAATAAGCATTTTGACTTCAAAATACAGCAATATTCCAATGGTTTTACCAAATAAAAGCAATTCTATTGATTAGCGCCTCGGAAATCTTTCCAGAAATGGTTAGTTTAATACTAAATTTAGCGATCTGCGAAAAATCATGCCAAGGAAAAGAAATACACACAGCTCAGTGTGCACTTTCTGTCGAAGGAGAAAGGTCGGATGTGATAAAGGAGAACCATGTAGTACATGTGTAAAATACGGGAATGTTGACTGTGTATATGAAGTGCCTGGAATAAAGAAAGAATTGAAGATCGAAAGGGATCAAGAACGTATACGCAATGAGATAAGGATCCTCAAACATAAGATTAGTAAGCTAGAGAGAAACCTTGAAACTCCTACTCCATTCCTTGATAGCTCCACTGATGCAGTCAGTATTCTGACTTTGAAATTTGTTAATGGTGATGATCAATGCGTACTGGGGTTTCCATTCCAAGAATTAGTTGGAAATAACCCTGTAGCCCAACATGATGATAAGATCAGTTTTGATTATAGTAAAACCAAAAGATATAGAAATAAGAAGTGGAACCTTAGAAGGTACATTTTGCCCTTCACTTGGTCTTCTTTATTGAGGCATGATACCATTGGTGCTTCTGTATTTAAATATCTTGTATATTTGACTCAGTTGAAGAAGGCGGATTTCGTAGATACCAAGCTTTTGGGAAAACATTATGGTACGGTAGAAGAAAACTACACGAAAAAAGACGATGAACTTGATGGAATCTATGATGTTGTATCGCTTGACAACCCACACATCAAAACAACTTTTCTCTCTACAGGTACTACTAGTTCAAACAGAATCAAGAATTTAATTCCACCTGATTCTGGCACTCTGGCAGACGAGCTTATTCAGATAATAGCAGATCTTCTCCCGTCTAAAAATATTATTTATAAACTAGTAGATATATTCTTCTCTAGGATATACCCTATGTACCCTATTCTTGACCAACGAGATGTGATGACAGACATCACTAGAATGATTATGTTTGATGATACTGGTAAAGTAGTGAAATTTCAACCTGAGACCAAATTAGATTTTGCAACAATAGGTATACTATTGACTCTACTAAGACTCAGCTACTTGGCATTAGAGTTCCAGCTGTATTCTCCTCTTGAAGCACAGAATATTTTAACTACAGAGGATCCAGACTTAGCTGAACTTTCAAAAAACCCTATTTCCATTGAGTTTATCACCACTTCTAAAAATTGTTTTAGTCTTTTTGATTATTTCACCACAAGCAGCACAAAGGTTCTACAATGTGCCATGATGAATAGATTATATATTAAACTTGCACCAGAAGAAGGTGATTGTGATAGAGGTGGAGAAATATCCAGTATAAATAGTCTCATTAGTAGTGCTGTGTTTTCTATGGGGTTTCATAAAAATTTAGAAGATGTATTTATGAAGGCAGACCCTGCAGAGATCAACCTAAGTCGAAAGATATGGTGGGTCAATTATTCTCTTAATTTTCAACATTCTACACATCAAGGAGGTCGAATATTCTGCTTACCCACGGACTACGACACCGCTAGACCATATTTTTATGAAGGATGCCTGAATATCTCTGACTTGAAATTAGAGAGAGCCACTATAGATATGTTGAATCGAGAGCTTGTTTCACGAAAGGAAATCGATCACACTATTAGATTCATTTTGAACTTTAAAGATGATGTCGATATGTTTGAAGTAGCCCAACGAGTTGGTAAGTTAGAGAAATCTATAATCAAACACTATGGACATATGCATGAGATTATCAGCGATAACTCCATATTCAAAACAGATTTGGAAATCTTGCGAGCATGTAGAATGCATTTGGAGGTCGTATCCCTTATTACAGCAACTTTATACTCTTTCATCAACTACTATGAGGGTAAGAAGAATGCCAAACTCGTATCTTATTATGTGAAGAAAATTGTGGTGATCATTGCATATGATTTGATTCCCCTTTCTGATGTTTTGTTTTCGAATGGAAAGAATATATGTAAAGGAATGATGGGTATGTTTGTTATCCCTGACTTGATTACTATCCTTCAAAGATCGGCTTTATTCTTAGTGACATTTTATATTAGAGGCCAAAAAGACCTTAGAGATGCTAAGACCCAAGGTCAAACAGACACTGAGAACATTAAAATAATCGAAAATACTTCAGGTTTACTTGAAGCTATCATTAGAGTGTTGTTAGATACTCTAATTGATTTCAGTCCCCGATATTTCGGTGCTTGGAGATTGAGTAAAGTCTTATCTGTAGCGTTTGAAATCGCTCAAAAAGACGAATACTATGATTTTGAAACAACCAAAGCTAGTTTCGGTTTTAATGCCCAGACTAAGGATTTAAAAGAGCTAAATCTGATTTTAAGTGCTACTATCAACAGACTTCGTCAACTAAGGACAAATATGTCAAATCAAGGTGGCCAAATAGCACCGATTCCTCAAGATTATTCAGCAACTGCTTCCCTCCCTTTGCAAAATCCAGAGGTGGACAAAATATGGGAGGGGCTCTTGGCTGCCAAGGGCGAGAACAGCTCTGGTGTGGAGCCATCGTACCTCAATACCGGTTTTACCAATGAAGACGACTACTTCAATAACGATGCGTTGGGAATTCCTACGTCATTGGATAAATTTTTGTTTGATCTTCTCTCAAGAGGAAATTGAACGTGAGTTTATAACAAGAAAATAATGAACATATGTTTGTATTAATGTCTATATATACCTTAATCTACCAGCTATTTTATTCTAACTAGTTATTATTATGTTGGAAGAGACGTTTTTAAAAAAGGCAGTAGTTTACCAGTTAGTGATGTTTTTTTCAGACTCACCAAATACCGAGTTGCCCCCATTATCTACCAGTTCAACATGATCTTGCCAATCTTCAAAAAGGTCAACTTCATCAGCATAAAATTCTGGAACCTTTTCTCTCAAGAATTCCTGACAGTAATTGTCCACAATTTCAAAATCGAGAAGGAACGCATCGTGTCCCTCTTGTGAGTCTAGTTCTTTCAACACACAGTCGGGAATCAACCTTCCTAACATTTGCTGCTCCCCTATAGTGAATAAACCATCAGATTGAATTCCAATCACAAGATGCGGTTTCTTTAAAGTCTTGAGGAAATTAGGCAAGGGATCAGTAGCATCCACTTCAATACCTGTACCTCTTACGATATCATGGGTATCTACTTTTCTTGTTATTGAGATGTAACAGTTAGCATCAAATCTTTTAACGAACTTATTACCCTGATATCTCAAGTATGATTGTGCTGTAAAATAGGTTTGGAGTTTACCTGACGAAGATGGTGATTCTGATGATGCACGTGCAGACTTAGCACCTGCATTATGTGTAAGCCAGTTTTCTTCATCTTTCGTTTTAGGGTAAATCTTTTCTTGTTCTGAAGTTTTGTTTAAGAGCCCTGGCAGCTTTCTACCAAATCTGGTTTCAAATGAATTTCTTGACCTGTAAGTTAATAAGGCGGACATTCTTGCAGCACCCAATCCAGAATCAGGCTTGACCCCACTTTCATAATAAAAGCCCTCGTTATAGTTTGGGTCACTGAAAATGCACTGTCTTTGGGCTTCATTCCAAGAAATACACCAGGCAGAAGCACGTGCAGAAGTAGCTATAGCTACTATAGACCTAACATAAGAGGAATTGTTATAAGTAGTAGAATACTCAAGTGCCATCATTCCACCCATTGAACCACCTATAACTGAGGCAATTGATTTGACACCTAACGAATCAAGTATAAGCTTTTGGATACCAATGTCGTCTTTTACTGTAACCAATGGAAATGAAGGACCATATGGTTTGTTAGTTGCTTTATCAATAGTCAATGGAGAACAAGACCCATAAGGAGATCCTAAGAAGTTGATGCAAATAATGAAAAATCTTGAAGGGTCAAATGTCTTGCCCGTTCCTAATAAAGGACCCCACCAATCTTGAACATCGGCAGATCCAGTCAAAGCATGACATATTACTAATACATTGTCTCTAGTTTCATTTAAACGACCCCATGTCTTATACGCCACTGGGAAGTTATAAAGAATTTCATTACATTCAAGATGAAATGATGGAATCTCGACAATAGTCTGACCTGGAACAAGTCTCGCATATGGATTTGATTCATTCTGCTCTTTGGTTATATCTTTGTACACTGTATTGATAGTTTGTTTATCACTTGCCATCTTTAATCAATATAATACTAATGCCTTTATGGTAAGAATCATCCAGTGTATGTGGTTTGACTGATTTAACTGATTTGACTTCTCGCGAAACTCAGACTGACTCATCAAAAAAAATTGCTCATTACACATTGTGATTAATTATATTTATATTATATTCATAACTCATAAACTATGTATAACCGTAGGGGTCTGACGAATATTCTATTTCTATAGAAGAGTCGTCTTCAAGCTCTTCATTTTGTGGGGTATTTAAAGTGCTTGTTCCCGTTCTACTTTGCAATTTACTTTGCTCATTTGCCAATTGCTTATTGATAATGAGAGACCTTGCGTATTCCAATTGGGAATAAATTGCCTCTATTGCAGATAGAACACCGTGTTCGTTTTTGATCTGCATGCTTATTTTGCAGGCTCTTTCAATCATCTTTATATCTGATGTTGCCTGTTTTAATGCTTTACTGAGGGATTTGGCATTAAGCTTTCTCAATGCTATACCAGCACCTATTTCTTCTATTCTGTTGCCATAAAAGAATTGATCTCCGAAAAAAGGTTTTATTATTGTCGGTAACCCACTTCTTAATGTAGCACCTGTAGTACCTGATCCTCCATGATGAACTGCAGCATCTATTCTTGGGAATAACCAATCATGGGGAATTGCACCACTGTTGTAAATCTCTGGAGGAAGATCTATTTCAGGTTCTTTCTTATCAGCTTCACTACTGTGCCTATCTGACCATCCCTTGTTCAAAATACATCTAACATCAGCATCTAAAACTGCATCCACAATGGCCTGTGTAAGACTCTTGGCATCATTAACAACTATTGATCCAAATCCAATGTACACGATTTTCTTCTGCTCGTGCCTAGCTTTCTCCATGAATTGTACAAGTCCTTGTGGAGGACTATAATTCGTAGCGGAACCCTCATCTAAAAACCAATATCCTGTTACTTTAACCCAATCAGGGAAATCGACTGCTGGAGTAAGGACAGCTTGGGAAACGTTATACAAGAAAGGAATCTTATACTGTTGTAATTTGAAAAGATTCGTCTTTGATATATTCAATGATTCGACTCTCCACTTGTTTACTTGCGATGATATTCCCTTCCACAATACCGTCTCGAACATCAAATGGGTTAAGTAGTTATATGACCCACCTTTCTTCTGATCTGGAGTGATGAACGCATGACTGTATGTCCTTGTTCTGGTCCACGGCATCGTGAAAGCTCTCAAATAAGGAATTCCTAGGGCCTCGGCAATATGAACCCCAGCCATAGCTGAAGGACTCTCAATCAAAATATCTGCATCTTGGCATGCAATCCAAGAGGTATGGAGTAATTCATTAATCCAGCCTTTGAATTTGAGACTGGCTTCCTTAATAAATGCTACCGACATTGATCCGTGGGTGACCATCAATGACATCAACTCAGTAGGATCTCCCGCAATTTCTCTAAATGCCAATTGATGGCTTAGAATCCAGTCTTTGAACTCACTGTGGGTGGCAATGGTAACCTTGTGTCCTTCTGCTACCAACCCTTTGCCCAAGGCTATATAAGGTTGAACATCACCTCTAGATCCTATAGTTAGTAGCACAAAATGGTACGAGGTATTTGGTCTTATTTCTGTCTTGGTGAATGGCGAATCTTCTAGCACTATTGGAACTTGTAATCCTGCAGCAGCCATAAACCTGTCTTCAAAGAGCTTAACTCTGGCACTCTCAATTCTTAAAGTAGCCAACTTTAAAGTATCTTCTGAGGGGCTCAATGAGGTAACGTCTGAAGAGGGATCCAATGTTCTCTTCCCCTGTTCTAGATCGTAATTTTTGCCCCACTCATACGCTCTGGGTTCCCAACTTTCTGATCCGTGGATAGCATGAAGAGCTTCGAGGTTCATTTGTAAACAGTCATCTCTAGATTTTTGAGAGCTAAATTCAACAAAGACCTCTTCGAATCCTTTAAGCACCACCACTAGACCAGAATAAGTTATTTTGGTCCCTCTTTCTTTATAGCAAGTTTCTACATCTCGTAGGGGTATAATCATTTTAGTAGATACACCAGGGAGCAAGCTTCTAAAACAAAGGAATTCATTTCCAACGTATAATTTGCCATATACGGGTAAGGTCCTTTGCACATGACAGTAATAGCTTGCACTCAAATGGTTGGAAGAACTCAATGAGAAATGTGTTCGATAGTGCTTGTCTGCAATATCTCTGGTTACTTCGTCATGAACATAGTAGGGATCTTCAGGATCATACTTAACATAATGACTTGGATGTGAATTCCATGCAGTAGTGACATTCGAAATTGCTTTTATACCCTTACCTATGTTCTTCAACGTACTCTTTTTAGTGCTCGTATTGCTGTATTCTGAAGGGTCAGATAGGTTTAAGGGTGCGGGAAGTACTGGTTTTACGGGAGTAGGATTAGCTAAGGTTCTTGCTCCATTAGTTTCATCCTCGTAATTTGAATCTTCATATCTGTCAGTGGCATGTTCTAAGGACCTTTTAGTCGTATCAAATGACATGTTCAAGTTTTTCAAGCCAGTCAAGGATAACTGGCGTGGTAAATTAAGATTTTGGGGTGATCCAGACTCACTTGATCTACCGGACAGATCAACAGGTGATACAATAGCTGAATCTATCGGAGATGTTGGTTGAGTAATCGACACATTACTGCTTGAAGGGTTCGAATCAAAGCTGCGCTTGTACTTGGTTCCCAAAAATACTTTATTTGAAATGGTCTTGCTGAGTTTCTTCAACTTATTACCAGCCTCAGTAGGGTTAGTAAACTTCTCCACTCCGATTGTAAACCCAAATGGTTCTTTGTTGACAGAAATCAACTGATCAATGATCTGCGAGGAGTTGTTGTAAGGTGATAAAGTAGACATTGGCTCATTGATGCCATCTTGTTCAGCTCTACTATGTCTTCGCATCATGGACATTAACCGTTCTGAGTTAGACATCTCAGTCTTTTTCTCGACCTTCAGGTTTTCAGCCATTATTTTGGCAAATAGCTTGAAAAACTCGTCACTCTTACTGAAAAATGCAAAATGAATATCCTCAGTATCATTTATTACTGCATTTGGTTTCCCCTGCTCGTGAAATTTCAGCTGCACTTTATTAGCTTGCGATGCTATATGAGTGGTCCCTGTAGAATAATTCAATGCAAATGCTGAAGGTAAAGTTTCATCAAATGAATCTTCATCGTATTCATGTTCTCCTATGAACAAGTTACGCCTGACGAAATTGTTGATCTTGTTAAATGGAACCTTGATTAAGACTTCATTTCTGGAATTAGCATTGTGTAATTGAAATAGAACCTTCTTGATATTGTTCACCCATTCTCTTGCTGAAAACATATTGTCTGCCTGAAACTTATATGATCTTTTATTGGTTGATATCTTGAACCAAACACCGGCATTATTTACATCTTTATTTTCCTCCGCTTCTAATGCAAGCATTTTATTCAATTCCTCTTCATCATTCAAGACGTTTTCATTTGATCCTCTGCGTGACAAAGTTTCCCTAGGGGAAGTTACTCCATCGTCTCCTGGACTTTTTGTATGAATTGCATGCTCTGTTTTAGGTTGATATTTTTCAAGAATTTCGACTTTCCTACACCTCTTTAAATCCACTACCAACGTTGGGAAATACAAATCATTGGGTGATGTATAAATACTAAGGGTCTCTGAGCGAAGAACAGCCCAAAATCTATTTGTTAAAACTGTGCCTAAAATTTCACCATATTTTTTGGTCTTCATTGTGAGCCCGCCGGTCTGAATGATTTCGTTAGAATCATCCACTTTCTTGACTTCAGTATCCGGAACCTTAGTATAACTGGAGTATTTCTCTGGAAGAAACGCAAAGAATAATAAGCAATCCCGGGTCAAATAAATGTGGCCCTGAAGGAAAACATCACGTACTAACCAGGCATCAAAATTAGAGTAGAAGTAGTCATCATCAGCAAGATGGAAAACCTTTTGTAATCTATCAGCTATACTAAGCTTCATCTTTACAGATAAATCACCACCACCATCAGTATACCTAGTGATAACACTATTGTGTTTTGATAGCTTGAAGTTCTTTTTCATGGACTTTTGAAATTTAGTCAAATTTGTTTGGTCAAACGGCTTCTCCATGAAATCTAGAAGAGAATCACTGGTATAAGTCTCTGAATCTGTGGAGTTACTTAATTTCATGGTAGTGGCCTCAGACCTGGTGTCATTCATATCATCATTAGCATCTTCAAATTCTTCTATATCTGTCACATCGGACTCATGTTGTACATCGGAAGTAGTGGAGATTTCTTCATCTTGTTCCTCCTCGTCATCGTCATCGTCATCGTCATCATCACTAGAGTCTGAGACAAGTCCGTAGCCGAGAGTAGGTGTCTTGGATTTTTTCACTTTAGAGCCCTGAGACGTAGATGAGTCTGAACGGGGCCTGGCCATAAAGTTATAGATATCGGAGTATATCTGCGACGGGGCTATGTAATTGAGTATGCTTCTTTGTGGTTTCATAAGTCCTAAGATATTGACTACATTGATATCTTCCTCATCAGTATCCGAGGTAATATCTTTAGGAACAGTTGTGGTATTCAGAAGTCTATCAACGTTTGGCAATCTAGCAACATCTTCTTCGTCATCATCATGGTCAGTTTCCAGAATTGATGACCCATTGGTGGACAGATATAAAGGCGATGGCAAAATTCTATTAGCTAGCCGCTTATAGACCGAGCTATTAGAGTCTTCATTAGATACAGATAATTGTGCAACTTTGGAACTAAAGTAATCTACAGGAGGACTCTCCACCTCCTGCTTCAGCTTTTCAGTCTTGCTGTCCATTGTTCTGGCAGAAAGCACTCTCTTAAATTCAATACACTAAATCAAAAGTATTGAAATGTGTTACTAGATTTAAATATCCCCCGGCTTTTTGTGAGACTCGGAGCAATTACGCTTATAAAAAAAAAGCCTAAATTTAGGCTCAAGAATCAGATCATTGCAAGTGGTCACAAGGTTATTAGTGACAGGAATGTCAAATTAAAGTTTAAGTTCATGATATTAGAGATATTTATGTATTAAGTTATAGGTATATCAAGTGTATATCAAAAGTTCGGAATATCAGGATATACTGCGAGCAGAGTTGGTGAGACGGTAGACGGTCTGCGAACAGCCTAACCAACTTACAAAACAGTCAGGTGAGCCCAATTCTGCGTAATCGGGAATTGATGCAAACATAACCGAGTTCGTTTTAAACCTCATCTCCGATTTGTGCATATTCTTGACTTTAATTTGAAATTGCATGTGAATAATCCGTCATAATGTGTATTACCTATTCTGTTTCACTTTCGTGCTTTTTTAAGAGTTTGTTAAACTCACTTTGCTTATTTCTATATAAATTGTCGAACGGTCCATCCTCGACGATCTCTCCTGTTTCATTGAGTACAATGATTCTGTCACTATTCTTAATTGTAGATAATCTATGGGCTATCAGAATCATGGTGATGCTATTTTCTTGGGCCATCTTTTTAAGATTGCGCATTACTGTCTCTTCCAGGATGGAATCTAAGGCCGATGTGGCTTCATCTAATACCAATATGCTTGGCTTCTTAATGAGGGTTCTAGCCAAAGAGATCCTTTGCTTTTGTCCCCCACTCAATTGAGTTCCTGTACTAGCAGGACCAATCAATGTGTCCAAACCCTTAGGAAATTGATTGATAAATCCTAATGAGTTACTGAGACGTAAAGCTTCTTGTATTTCTTCTTCTGTGCTCTTATCCTTTCCGAATGTAATGTTTTCACGAAGGGTTCCGCTGAAAAGCAATGGCTCTTGTTGAACATACCCCAACTTTTGTCGGTAATGATTCAAGCTCAAATCTTTGATATTCTTACCATTTACTACTACGCTTCCTTTCACAGGGTCATAAAACCTCAAGAGTAACTGAGAAATTGTAGATTTTCCACTTCCACTTGGTCCAACAAAACAAACATTTTCTCCTTGTTTTATGGTCAAATTCAATTTGTTGTTGTTATCCCCAAATACTTTCGAATTGGGTCTAGAGGGATAATTAAATTCTATATCTTTGAATTCGATGTCTCCATTCAAATCACCAACTTTGGCACCAATTGTAGTCTTGATAACTGGCTCCAGTTGTGTCAACTCAAACACTCTTTCTGCAGCCCCTATACCTTTCATTAGTTCGGTGTAAAAATTTCCTAGGCCAAATACTGAACTTCCAGTAAATGCTGCATACATCATGAATGAAGATAAATCACCAATAGTTAAATCACCATAGCTGATTAATCTGGTACCAAAAAACAAAAGACCCACTATCATTATATTACCTAAGAACCCATTACCACTAAAGAATATCCCCATAAGTCTTCCTTCTTGCATGGATGTTTGGAACAATTTACGAATCTCTTTATTGTAATCGTGCACTACTAGGTTTTGTCTTGCAAAACTTTGGATAGTTTTGAGTCCATTCAATTTTTCTTCTGTAACCTTAGTCAAGTCTCCTAGGTTCTCTTGGATTTGTTTGGAAAGTTTTTTGATTCTTGCACCATAAACCATTGACATTACGATCAAAGGAGGAAACAACATGCTCATACAAAGAGTCAACTGCCAACTAACATATGCCATCATTGACAAGCCAACTACTCCACTTATTCCTGCTCTTACACCATCAGAGATATTACCACTAAGACTTTTAGAGATGATTTGACAATCACTAGAAATTCTAGATATAAGATCACCTACTTTCATACCAGATTTTGTCGGGCCTACATCAAAGAAATATGCATCTTGGGATAAAATTTTCAGGAATAGTCTCGATCTAAGCCTGGCCACTAACCTTTCCCCTACTAATTTCAAGAGGTAGATTCTTCCAAAATTGGTGGCAGCACCTATCGAGAATATAGTTACAATGGTCAAATAAAATTGTGTTTCACTCAATCCAAATATCTTAATATCATCAAAATTAGGGTTATCATCTTTGGATTCAAACGGCCGTACTGTATCAATAATTCTACCAACCACAAGTGGTAATACCATTGTTACTGTTGATGTGACTACTAAACATATTAGTGCTGCTATTATTAGCTTCGATTCTGGTCTTGCCAAGATAAATAGTTTCTTCACTTCTTGTTTGAAATTTCCCTTGGGTGGGACTGCCTCTTTAGGTGGCTTAGTGGAGGTACTATTATATCTTATATTGTGTATTAACGCTCTCGTCGTATAAGTGAAAGTACCATTTTTGAGGATATCACCCTTGAGGAACCGCCCGCTTTTGACTTGTGAACGGCTCATAGACCATAAGTTTCTAGTGTTGGTATGCCGCACAGCCATACTACGGACAATTGATAGGCTGGTACCGTTATAACCCAACCCTTTGGTCAATAATGTACGAAACATAGAATCGTTGAATTTTTATTACGCAGAAAAATGGAGCTATTTAAAGGCCCAAAAAAGGCGGGTACTATATGCAGTGCTGCAACCATTTTTGGCAGCCTTTGGCAGCGTAGGCACAGCTATATGGCGACTGAAAAGCCGGACACCTTAGCCAAACATACGATGTCTGCGATGTTAGCATCGGAGAGGTTGCAGCCTTTGAGGAGCACAAACTTGAGGTTGCCGTGAGAAGATCCAAAGATATGAGGGTTGATGTAAGTTAGTCTGTTATTGTCTTCTAGAGACAACGTATGCAAGTTTGGGAGGGATTTACTCAAGTCGAAACACTCCTCTTCAGGTCCAGCGATCTGCAGGATACAGTTATTTTCAATCCGTAGCTGTTCCAAGGTATTAGGTAGCTTTGATATGAACTCTTTGGTCATATAATTAAGAAAATTGTGGTTAAGGTTCAAGTACTTAAGTTGAGGTGGCCATTCAAAATGGGTGCCTAAGATGTCATGAACATCATTAAAGCAATCATCCAGACGAATAAGATTATCTGAAAGATCAAGAGATGTCAAGTTTTTGAATCTCAGGAAAAGTTGACTCCACTGGTGAAGATAATAATGGCCAATATCAGTTGATTTGATGGTTAGTTTAGTTAAGTTTTCACAAAAACAGGTGGATAAATTTGAAATGGAAATTAGCACTTTCAATACTGATACTAAAAAGGAAGTAGTTGGTTCTATCCAGATACAATTCCCATCTATGTATATACCATATTGAAGGATGGAATCAAAATATTGAGTTGCTCTATTATCCTTTTGCTGGCTTTTCTCTACCATTTTACTGAAAGTATTCAAATCTTTAACAAATTTAGTATAGTCATTCTGCAGTCTTATAAATACGAATTCCATAAAATTACAACGAGTTGATTTGAAAGTCTTACCTTCAAGTGATGAACTATGATATAGAGATTCATTAAAAACATCTATAGTTACTGATTTCTCAAAGCTTGTACAACCTCCTGAATTTTCATTAGAGTAAACCGTGAATTTACCTCTATAGATCCTCTGATAACATATTACTACTAATTCATCTAATAGTCTTTTGTTATAAACATTTGTACCATTTTTAAGATCGGATAAACTTCGTATTAGAATTTCGGTTTCATCTATAGTCATACGTTCAAGGATCTTGAAGATAATATCGATGGATAAGTGTTTTAGCATAATTGGTTCCTTCAAGGCCAATTTGCGAATTTATATTTTCCCTATAAAATCTTATCCCATTTGCTCGCCCCATAATTTCTCTCGCCTCATCTCGCCCCATCTCGCCCCATTTCTCTCGCTAACTTTTCTCACTCCATTTCCATGTAATCAGGAACAATTACATCATCGTCTTCATCTATCATGTCGACATCATTTTCCAAGGACAGAATAGTATCCCAATAAGTATACTTTATATCATTAAAATTGAACAGTTCTTCTTCTATCTCTGATAATGATGATTTAGGTTTAGATAATCGTTTAGCAATAGAATTACTTTCTAGTTCACTCTCACGTAAAACTATATTGAGTAAATCATCATATGTTAATTGATATTGATTCAGTTCAATAACATTAATAAGTTTAAAGAAATATTTGAATTTAGGAATTTTAGTATTATTATTTCTATTGTATTTGATTATAAATCGATTGAAAAGTCGAAGAATCCATTGCTGAAAATGATATGCTATCAAGATGGTAGGATTATAGTATTTAATTATCTGATTATTAGAATTAAATCTTAAAGTATAGTCTTCAAGTATCTTATCAGCAATATATGCATTAATATCTTTATGTTCATTATATGACTCAAAAAGGTCAAAGTTTGTGTTGATTTCAACCGTTGATTTTGTCTTAGTACGTTTACTCTCAGTTAATGAGAGTTCTTCAAACACCCTATCAAGTCGTACTCTCTTTCCGAATTGATTATGTATCATAAAATCATCCTCTTCTTCAAAACTTCTTCGATGTTTCCTCCCAAGATCTTCGTTGATTCTATTCATCACTTCGGCCATGCCTTACCCTACTAATACCTTACCTGTCTTATATCTTAGTCTATCGATTTTTCGAGAATCCCCCAGAATATATTTTATTATGGTGGTCGTGCGCGTCTCATAACCCAATCTATATTTATAATCTATATAGAATTAACACTACTTATTTGATCATTAAGTTCCTCAGTGGTAGATTTGGACTCGAATTTACTTACCCCGAGCTCATTACATAGTTGGTCGTAGTAAACTTTGAGAGTCCTTAAATCCAGAATTGTCAACAGATCAAAATCTGAATTGTAGAACCTAGCCAACTCTTTTGAAGGGGTGCTGAATACTGAACCTTCATGACTATCAGCTTCAAGACTTTCCTTTAATGGCACTGCTGCCGCTGCTGGAACTCCATCCTTGGACGTGGCTGCTTTTGTTTGCATTTGGTTCTGATTAGTAGATATATTGTTAAACCATTTCTCCATAATCTGTACACTAGACGTCCTTGCTCTAGCATATTCTGGTCTCTTTGCTTGTTCTTCTAAGGACTTTAATGACGTTTCAGAGGTGTTGATGCTTTGAAGAGTCAAGGTTCCATTATTGGCGGGATTTTGATTGAATTTAACCATCAAATCAGAAACTCCTGAACTCAATTTTGATGCTATGCTATTTTTCTTATTTGGTGAAATATTGGATCCTGTTTCCAATGATGATGACCTAGTACGCGAATGATTTGGTGATAACTTGTCTAGAATTGATCCTGACCTCGCATGTTTGGGATCTGACATAAGCAATTCTTCATCTTCATTTGATCTGAACTGCAGCACACTAACCGAGCTAAATCTGCCCATGAGATTTTTCATCATTCCAAATGTAGAATTGTCATGCTCTACTGGTGATGCTTGTGAGAGTACGGTGTTCTCAGATACTGAAGTGTCGATAGAAGGGAAATTTTCTCTTACATTTTTGAGTGCTCCAGAGTTTGATCTTGATCTATTTCTTGTTGAAACCTCGTTAAATCTAGTAGTGATAGTGTTGAATAAAGATCCTGATCTTGATCTATTACCATCAGGTGAAGTCTTAGGGAACTCGTATGTTTGAACCATCTCTCTTTCCATCAATGCACTTAATGGTTTTAATAAAATCTCTTCAGTTGTTGGTTTATCAGTCAATTCATCGATGGTCACATTCTGAATAAAGAATAGAACTGCTTCAAAGTTGGTAAGGTAGTAATTAAGCTCGCTGTTGTTTAAATAGTTGGAATTAATAAAATTTATGACCTCCTTGTCGGATTTAAAAAAAGGAAACTCTGATAATGAAGCTTCTGAGGTATCTACTTCATCCAAATTAACACATTCATACAAGGTTGTTTTTCTTAGAGGATTCTTTGGAGTTTCATTCGGATTGTAAAAGTAAAATGATGGGTTTGTGGCAACAGACACCTCATAAGGATCAACGAAATTAACAAAATGTTTAATAAAATTGAAACTTAAAAATAAATCGAGTTTTGGATCAACTTTGTATATGACCAAATATATAAAGATTGGTAATAAAAGATCATTATTGATATGACGACTTGATAAGTGGCAATTTTTGGAAATTATTTCGATCAACTTTTTCTGAAATTCAACAACAATTTTCAACTTAGAAAATGGGGTAATAGCATCTTTAATCTTGGAAAACTCAGACATAAATTGTTGGATAGAAGGATCCAGAGTATCTAAGAACTCAATAAGTTCCTTAAGATTTTCTTTCTCTTGTTTTTCAATGAAATTTACTAATGAAAGATCCAAATTCTTTAAACTATGCAATTTCTTATCAAGGTATCTTTGTAAAATAAGATCCTTTTCATCGAATCTAAAGATCTTTTCATATAAAGATATGTCATTCTCTTTGCTGTTTACGGATTTAAGTAAAGCTATCTGACCTTGTTCTATAACATCAAGTACTTTTAATACCTTATAGAAATTGAAGATCCGTAATTGAGCAATAGCCTCGGGATCAGTCCGTCTAACTAACTTGATAGATGAAGAAGAATAGTTTGCTATGGCCAATAAGTAATCAAAGGTCTTTGGTGATGACTTAAAAAACTCGGATCCCGCTATAAGTTGCTTTTTAATGCTATTGGATTGAGTGTATATGGAAAGAACGGTTGAGTTAAGATCCCTATAAAAACAACTAAATAGTTTAGAAAGTTCATCGGCTGTCAACGGGGATTGATACCGAGGTTCCTTAAGGTATTTGATGAACCCTTGAACAAGTTGATTCACGGTAGAGTGGATATTGGTGGTGTTCTGATGGATTTCATACTCGAGTATGTGCACTATGTCATAGGGCACACTCATTCTTGGAGATATTATAATAGTATGCCGACTTGGTTCTAGTCGTTCCTAACTATTAATCTTATCGTCGTCGGATCTATTTAAATATATCCTATGGAAGTGTACTGGCTGTGGTAAACGCTTAAAAAAGATCACTAATCCCTTAAACTTAAATCCCGGGTCTTACGCGGTAATATAAGTACTGCACACAGGCACCCACAGGCACAGCAGGTGGGTAGAGGTTGTAGCGATGGGGGTGATGCAAGAAAGACGGAGGGACAGGGAGAGGCGATGGTAAGAAGTGTATGCATGTAGGGTGGTTGCAGTCAGCTACCTAATTTGAGACCGATTGGTCTTAATATTATATAAGATCACCCAATAATATGGTGGTAATAAAATGAGCCTTAGTATGGTTTTTGTAAAGTCTATGTAACCAATCTGTTGTGCCTGTTGGACTCTTTTGATTGTCTTGTTTCTGAAATATTCTCTAGCAATATTTGAATCATTATAAACCTCAGTAAACAAAAACTCGTAGACAAACCACCAAAAATGGCCCAATGATATACAAACGAATGCTTTCCAGACATAGATACTAGTTAACATCAGTTTTATTTGAACAAAATCCAAGTTGAATAAACCTTCAAAATCTGCTTCTGCCCGGCCGGAAAATAGCCATTCAATTACATACCTGATTAAACAGATCCACACTCCTTTGACCGGTATCATGAATACAACCCCCACCGTATCAGGATGAGTACGACGACTGATATAGTTCAGTACCTCGTACAACATGGGTCCTAAACCAAGAAAGTGATAGTCAAGAATATATGACCCCGCAGTAGATACCATCAATATAGAACTACCAACCAACAATAAGTAATAGAAGTAATCAAGTGGTGCTAATTTATGTATTGCCTTTGTTAATTGCCCCATCTGAATGTCATTGAATTTATTTACCAGTGGAGGCAAAATTGATGCTTTCAATGTATAATTTCTCTCCGTCTCCATACTTTGTCTTATGGCACCAAACATCAAATCTGCAGATGGTAACAGTAATGGACCGAAGTAACAAAATGACGTAAAGAGCCTCCAAGGTTGATATCCAAATGCTCTCTCCGGCTGAAAAGTCAATTTATGGGCTGGAAGAAGATCGTACGTTATTATGACACTAGTTCCCACTATGGCCATTGCCCAGTACCGAGTGATTGGTGGCATATTATGCAACAACACATTCAAGTTATCCATACTGATAATGACGTGTGCGGAAATTTTTGAGATCACTGATGGCGATAGATTCCCTTATCTTCAGGGACGATACCCCAGTTAATAGGAAGGATCCCAAGACAGCGAAGGTTGTTGAGCCATATGAATACCTTACACAACTTCCTGGGAACAACAAGAATATTCGGATGGTCTTTATCAAAGGATTCAATGATCTCTATTTTGGAATTGATAATGACAAGCTAATTGTGGCAATGAATGAATTAGTAGACATCTTACATGATTGTTCATTGATTATAGATGATGTGGAAGACTCTTCAGAGTGTAGAAGAGGTCAAATGGCCGCACATTTGAAATTTGGAGCGCCAACCGCTATTAATTGTGTGAATTATATGTATTTTATAGCTATTGATAAAGCTAATAAACTTTCTAGTTTATTTACTGATGACGCTAGCAAACAGGCAGAAATCAATACTAAAGTCAATAAAGTGATCATAGATGAAATGCTCAATTTACATCATGGTCAAGGGATCGATATTTATTGGAGAGATAATAAATCCACATTACCGGAATTACCTACAGAAGAAGAATATTTAGAGATGGTAATGGATAAAACTGGTGGATTGTTAAGACTTATGGTGAAGTTATTAGGAGCATTTGTTCCACTGAAATCTCCAAATAGTATAGCATTATCCAGTTTACTTGGAATAGTATATCAACTTCGTGATGATTACTTTAATTTAACAAGTGATAAATATAGTCATATGAAGGGAACTATAGGAGAGGATTTGATAGAAGGAAAGTTTTCCTTCCCAATTCTACACAGTCTCCGTTATTCATCGAATTCTCCTTTACATGATTTACTTTATGATTATGATACTAACCAGAGGAAAGCTAATGTAACCTTACGAACTCAAGCAATTGAATTTTTGACTACGGAATCAAAGTCTTTAGCCTATACCAATGCAAAGCTTAAACAATGTCTCGAAATGGCACGTAATATGATAGAATCAGATCCAAGAATTGAAGATTCAAATCCTACTTTAATCTATAAAATCATCGATCAACTTACTGATACTTGAAGTTTAGCCAATTGTAGAAGCATTAATTCACATTTCAACACTCCCCCTGCTCTCATAGTCGCCCTACCTAGTCTAATCCACATACCCACCACATCGTGTACTCCCACTGTCTCGTTACTCCATACCCCCTACTCGCTCTACGCTTCTCGCTTCTGGCTTCGCTCAAAGCTCGAAGCTTTTTTGCAGCTCAAATTTTCTCATCGCGATGCTATACTTGGTAGGACTAGGATTATCATACAACACCGACATTACTGTTAGAGGGTTGGAAGTTGTTAAAAGATGTAAACGTGTGTACTTAGAAGCTTACACATCTATTTTGATGCAAGCAGACCAAAAAAGTCTAGAGGAATTCTATGGTCGTGAAGTATTATTGGCTGATAGAGAATTAGTTGAAGGAGGATCTGATCAGATTTTAGAAGGGGCAGAAACTGACGATATTGCGTTTTTAGTAGTAGGCGATCCATATGGTGCAACTACTCATACTGATTTAGTAATTAGAGCTAGAGAATTAGGTATTAAAATTGAAACCATTCATAATGCTTCAGTAATGAATGCAGTTGGTGCTTGTGGTTTACAATTATACCAATTTGGTCAAACCGTATCTTTAGTTTTCTTTACAGATTCATGGAAGCCAGATTCTTTCTATAATAAAATCTTGGAAAATAGAAAGATAGGATTACATACTTTGATCTTATTAGACATTAAAGTAAAAGAACAAAGCATTGAGAATATGGCTAGAGGGAGATTAATCTATGAACCTCCTAGATATATGAATATTGAGACAGCTGCCAGTCAATTACTTGAAATTGAAGAGTTAAGACAGGAACAAGCTTATACCCCAAATACTCCATGTGTAGCTGTTTCTAGATTAGGATCTCCACAGCAAAAATTCAAGGCTGGTAGTTTAGAGCAATTATCTGAGTATGAATCAGGTGAACCTTTACATTCGTTGATAATGCTTGGGAGACAAGTTCATGACTTGGAATTAGAATTCTTATACGAATTCGTTGATGATAAAGAGAATTTCAAGAGATTAGTAGAAGCTGACCAAGAATTCTTTAAACCTCCACCATACGTTGCTCCAGAAGAAGATGACGATATATAGATTTGTACTTTAATGTCTATTAATAATTAGTCCATTTTTTTGGTATCAATTCGGATATTCTCAAGAACGTCCCAGATTAGCCATTCGTACCAGCCGTAACATACTGGGATAATTGTAGCTAAGTGCCACAAACTATGAGCATCCACCAAATCAAATATAGGTGGGAAGTCGAAGACTTCCATCAACATTCCTGTGATAATAATGACCCCCAAAACCAATGGGTATAATGAGAACAATTTATCAGATCTTTTAAAGAAACTTCCCCACAATATCCTATCAGTATATTTTTGATGATTGACTTGAGGTTGAGGTAAGTAATAATACCTTGAATAAAGATTGTAGCAATGTAAAATCATGAATATATTCTGGATTATTCCAACGGTAATATTAGCTTGCATATTATAAACATAACCCCAATCAGTCACCAATCTATATATATGGGCCGAATATACCGCCACAAAGAAGGCAGTTGTGCTTATGAATTGAGCGAACTTCTGTCTTTTATATAAACCAAACAATCTCACAGTAATTGTAAAACACCCACCCAAAACCGTTAAACCTGCAAAATAATAATCTAATCTTTCAGTTATTAGAAAATCACGTGTATGGAAGATAGTGGAAAAACACCAAGCAAAACAAGTGAAGATAGAAGAAGCTATAAGAACCAGTAACTGTAACTTAGTTTCGTATTGGTCAGCTAATGCAAGATACTTTTTTAATTTCAAAAGTCCAATGACGTGTGGGATGAGGTTACCCAAAGAAAAAATCATGGAAACAAATTCTTGTATACCAAAAACTCTTTTGAAGGGCCATTTACCATGAAACTGAAGTACTTCAACCTTCCGTTTCACTCTTTCTTTGGTAATTATTCTTTGGCATTGATAGTCACAGTCCTGGGCACACGTCCATAGAAGTAATTCAAGCTTTGTGTTGAAAGGATCAAAATTCCACTGTGAAGTTCCTTTTTGAGAGCAATTGATTGATTTACATTCCCTTACACATCGTTTAAACCGCTTTAATTTGTCACCGGGAGATGCATCAACTAAAGTTATGGTCATAAATGCCACTACTAATAATTGCAATGCTCTCATTATAATGAAATTTTTTGATTGCGAAGAATATATTTTATTAATTACACTTTGTTCATAATATACATGTCATATGAGTCGTTTATAGTAGTAGAAGCCTTCCTGAAAGCAGGGGCTATATCTTGACCAACGAAATTATTTTGGAATTCTTTGAAAGCAACAGGATTAAAATTAACATCATGAGTTACAGGATGTTTCGAAAAGAGTCCGTTATAAGTTGTTAGAAGCTGAGAAGGAAGTAAATCAGTACACGATTTAATGAGACTGACTATATCAGTTGTGTCGATTCCGTAATTCTCTTTTACCTTGCTTATATGATTAAAGGCAAGATAGCCAACCTGGCAGCCCTGAATCAATGTAGCAAGAAGTATAGGATCATTATTGAAAGACTTCAAGTTCGGGAGTACCACTTGAATTGCATACATTGCCGCTTTTACGCAGGCGATGAAGTAAGGCAAGCTCATTGATAATACTGACTTGTTATTGCGGTACCTCACATCAAAACAACTTACTATGTGATACAAAAATAGCGGTTTGCAAAGAGTGATTATTGTAAGCAAATGCATGGAGTTTAGATAAATAGGCTCAATTTCTTGAGATAATGAACGCAAACTGAACGTATCAGAGAGGTTCATGGACCAGTTTTTCAATTCTATAGCCAAGTCGGTGAACTTAATAAGGTGGAACTTGGTCGATGCACTGTAAAAATGCAAAAGAATCTGGTTTAGGATTTTAGATAAGCTGAAAAGTCTATGATATAAATCTGTTTTGGGTCGATCATTGGAGTCGTTCAAAGTATACTGGGTAGGTTTCCCCAAAATACAGCTTAGGAAAGTATCACTGGTGAACAATGAGTCCATCACCGATGACTCAAATTTTTCTTTAGAAGTATGGTAATTTAATAATTTAGCGATATTTAGCGCTTGACCTAAATGGTAGTAGCTTCGAGAATGAAATCCAATTTGACGATAACAAAAGAAAATCATGTAGTGACACTGAACCAAATAAGTTTCAAACTTGATATTTATTGCAGGAACTAGGAGTTTAAGAGCACTTTTGAAATACTCGATGCCTTCATCGAAGCTTTGGCACCCCAATGCGCAAATTAAATACATCAAGGTCAAGTCAGAAGATCGTGGATTCTGTCGGTAAGCATAATCGGGTAAGGCCGCTAGCTGGGTATGATCAAATATTGACCAGTACCGATTGTAGTTCCGCTGGAAATTTTCGTAGAAAGGCGTAAGTTGAAAACGGCTTGGCAATTCTACTAACGGCAGGTTGAGATCTATGTAAAATTCATTTTCATCGAAGGAAATGTGGTAGTCACATATCTCGGTGTCCAATAACAAACATAGTGAATTGGACTCTTCAATGAAGCAGTTTATGGTTGATTCTCCAGAATATCTAAATCCTCCTTGTGCGGTTATATGAAGAGTCGGATATGCCGCTTGATCTAATTGTACCATACCCACCAGTTTACCAGCAGTATCTGGAGGCAGATTCAACATTCCATTTATAGGAGGGAGGAATCCACTATATCCCCCAGGACTCAGTTTTTCAAATCGTTCCCGAGCCATACGTTCTCCTTTTAGGGTCCTTCTGTCTACTTGGGTATACTCACATTTAAGGTTCTTTCGAGCGCATAATTCACATGGCATGGTGCCTGAGCATTTGAACTTACGCCGCTTACACCCATCACACGCAGTGGACACCTTCTGTCGTTTCTCAATAGGTACTACTCGTTTCCGTTTGGTTGACATGTAGCAGAAAAAAAACTAGTCTCGAATGTGGTCCCCAATTTGGTAATGCAATATTTCTTAACTTGACCGACGTACTTGACGTTCGGCGAAAAAAGCAGATAACACTACGGGCTTGATTAGAATCAAATCTCGACTGATTAGGCACACAACGATCCTACTTATGTCTGAACCTCCTTGGAATTAGCCGGCCCTTTGCCCGTGAATCGTGTATAACAAACAACAACACTCATCTTGTTAGTCATAGCGCACGACCAGTATATGATACACCTTACGGCACTGTTTGGAGCCTTGAGAATGTAGAAGATTCACAAAAACCAAATATGCCACAAAACCATTTCCGATAATTTATGCGCTTAGGAGATACCAAAATGTCCAAATTTAAGGAGAGATAATTCCGCGCGTGACATCCTGGAGAGCGGAACCACGGAAAATTAGACGCAACCGGGCGGAATTTCATTTTCTGGATGAGGAAATATGCGCAGGGTATATCTTATTTATAAAGTCTCCCACAAAGAATTTTTTTATCATAGATGTCAACTGTAACGGAAACTGAAAACAACAGCATTAACGTAGAGCCAACCACTTCTAGGGGTTATGCTTTAGGTGAGAGAGGCTTGCACAATATCACCAAAGGTAACGGTTTGAAGCATCCTTTTGAAATGCCCAAATTTGATGATAAGAATAAGGAAAGACAGTGGATCAAAGAACATATGGCCGGTGCTTTCCGGGTATTTGCTAGAAAGGGATATACAGAGGGAACTGCAGGTCACATCTCTGTAAGAGATCCCATTGATCCACAAACCTTTTGGATCAACCCATTGGCCATTCACTTTGGGTTGATCAAAGCATCGGATTTGGTGCACGTTGATAAAGACGGAAATATTTTACCAGACGGAAATCAAGTACCAATCAACGCGGCCGGATTCGCTATTCATAGTGCTCTTCATCAGGCTAGACCAGATGTTCATGCTGCATGTCACACTCATTCCAAGTATGGTAAAGCATATTCTGCTTTGGGTAAGCCTTTAGACATGATCAACCAAGACGTTTGTATACTTTACAAAAATCACTCTGTCTACACTGATTTTGGAGGTGTCGCATTGGAGGCTAAGGAAGGCTTTGAGATCGCCAAAAGCATAGGTAACGGTAGGGGTGCTATTTTGCAAAACCATGGATTGATTACAGTTGGAACCACCGTAGATGAAGCTGCATATCTCTTCACTTTAATGGAGAGATCGTGTGAGTGTCAATTATTGGCCATGGCTGCCGCCAACCAAGGAACTCCTTTGAAGATTATTGGAGAAGAGGAAGCTGCGTACACTGAATACACTACCTCCGACCCTGATACTCTTTATGCTGAATTTCAACCTGATTTAGAGATGGAAAAAGAGTTAAACCCTAGTTTTCTTAAGTAGTTAATATTATTTATCTTATGCAGGATTGACTGCTTTATCGTTTTAAAAAAATTCCGCTATATTCCTGATAAGGAATTTTAAGTGCTGAAAATCTTATTATTAACTTCGTGCCCCCATAAAGAGTAGATTATGTTCTCTGTGCTCAATGCCCAGTCTTTGAAGAAGGTCAACCGTAAGACCTTACGTCAGGTTACCCCAGCAACTGATGTCCCTAAGATCAACCAGCGATATGTCAAGATCAAGAATATAGTGGGATCTAAGATCAGATCAAAGAATGGCTGTTTGATATGTAAGCAAAAAAGACGGAAATGTGATGAGTCCCATCCGCTGTGTAGTTTCTGTGTTCAAAGGAGTTTAGAATGTGTTTATAGACAACCTTATAAGCAGACTGCTAACGGCCACAATTCTTCAGAAATGCTTATCAACTTGCCTGCTAATGACAATGGCTATTTCCTGCCCCTCTCGATTCCATCGCCAAGCATGAGTAACTTTGTTAGTGATTCTGGAGCTTTCTACGTGGATTACTTCCAACATCATGTAACAGATATTCTATGTTTATCACTGAGTAACCACTACAAAAGATTATTTTGCATGTTGGCTAACTACGAGGAGTCGTTTGCTCATGCTATGGCCGCATGGGGAGCTTTACATTACAAGAAAAACACGGTTGATAGCGAAGTTTTAGCTTTTCTTAACAAGTCAAGGTCAAAATTTACGGAGAATTTCCCTGGTAGTGATACCAAGTTTACCCTTTACTTCAAAATATGCTATTACTTGATACTTGTAAGTTTCAACATTTGTGTAGGAGAAACTAGCCTATGGCTTCATTACTTAAGGCTATGTCAAGATTGCATACGTTCTGCTGGTGGACTTCAGAAACTATGTGAGGATTTTAACTACTCACATGATGTTAGATTTTTGGTGTCAAATTTTCAATATCACGATGTGATGTCTTCAACTAGCTTAAAAGATGGCACCTTAATATCTACTCAAGAATATCATATGGTGTTCGACAACCCCAAATTCAAAGATACAGAGGTATCATATGGTATAGATACTCTACAAGGATGTTGTCAGCCTGTGATTCTACTACTAGGAGATATTTTGAATACCAAGGTTCAGCTAGCAAAATCTTTTGACGACAGTTTCTACAGGGGAACCATGAGTGATATCCTTGCCTCAAAAATTGATCGAATTCAACCGACGAAAGAAGTTCTAAAGCTACTGTCTCCTTTTGAATTAAAGATCCATGAGGCTTGTTTCGAGATGTATCGAATTTGCTGCAAATTGAATCTAATGTTATATATTAATTTGAAGACACCCAACACAACTGAAATTCAGGAAATGGTGACACAAGAGCTTAAATTGATTGAAAGTGTCATGAACTATTCAAGGTTTCAGGTGACTATATGTTTACCACTTTTAATGTGCGGTTTATGTAGTATAGATGATTGTACAAAGTCTAAGGTTACAGAAATATTTGAAAAGATGTCATTGACTTGTCCCGTCCCAAATGTCTCTAAATGCTGGGTGGTTACTAAGCTTTGTTGGAAGTTAAATCCAGAGGGTAATAAGATTATTGACTGGTCTAATATCTGCGAAAGACTCAAGTGGTATATTAATGTGTGTTGATAGTGCACACGTTCACAGATAAAGTTTTCAGAGCTGGTGGTTGGTGACCGTAAGGCGCCTTCGCAGAACACATGGGTCTTATAGTTTATATATTTTTTGTGGTATTCAACGCGAGATGACTTCTAAATCCCATTTTACAGGTTAACCGCTATTGTTAAGGGATTGGTCTTTCGTAAATATTAGCTAAGTATAATAACATGAAAAAGAAATTTCTAATTGTACATGTGTTTGGACTTAAAAAACGATAGTACTATGTCGGCTAGATGTAAAAACTCGAGGCTGTTAAAATTCGAGGCTGCAAAAATAAAAATTCGAGTCAAAAATTCGGGGCTCCAAAATTTCTGGGCTGCAAAAATTGGAGTTGCAATTTTGAATTTCATTTTCTTATCAACTACTTTTCAAACCAGGTTGTGACCCACAATTTTTAATACTATTTTTCATCTCTATCTTACCTATTTCATCGCTTCCCCTTCAGATGTCCCCTCCTCTGCCATCTTCTCTACTCTAGACCTTCTACTCCGTCTTTCTTCTTTACTAGAAATGGTACGTGTCTCTACCACACAACGTGGGAAAAATAGATGCAGGTGTCGTGGATTGGCTGCAAAACGTGGGAAGCTCACACGATGTGAAATGTTTGCAGGTTGGATGGCAGAAGGATCACACGTGTAAGAGTGGCCCAATTACGAGTAGGTTTTACCTTAAGTTGTGATATAATGGGTAGAAAAAACTTGCAGGTTAGACTTATTACGGTTATATTATTCTCTACGGGTAGATTTCTACTTTGGTTAATTGCAGATTACCCATTTTCATTAGACCATCTTGTTCTGGAGAACACAATATGTAGGATATCGATAATCAAAGCTTATGACACAACTAGATACATCTTATGACACAGCTTGGCAGACTTGGCAAACTTGACAGCTTCTACGCTACTTAACTATACCATCACTTAAATACCCACTTCCATTCCATAAAATTTATTCCTCTTGCTTCTAAACTATTACAGGTTACCACCATCTAAAGCCATCTCATGTTATTCACGTATAATATGGAAGAAACCGTTCAAATTAATTTTTGTAAGGCAATTTAATTTTTTTTTTTTTTTCTTGTCTAATTTAACTGCTCTTTGGTCCCCAGCACTATATAAATTAAGCCAATTCCACATTAAAGAAATAGAGCCAAAATGAAAGGAGGTCAAACAGCATTCAAGGATTACGCAGGTAAATTTGCTCATATCGAGGATCCAATCGAAAGAAGAAGATTGGCTTTAGAAGAAATTGATAAATCCGGATTTGGATGGACTCAAATGAAGATGATTTTAATTGCTGGTGTTGGATTCTTAACCGATTCTTATGATATATTTGCTATTAACTTAGGTTCTGCTATGATGGCTTATGTATTTTGGGATGGTGTTATACCAGATTCTACTAACACATTAATTAAAGTTTCTACTTCTGTTGGTACTGTTATCGGTCAAGTTGGTTTTGGTACCATGGCTGATATTGTTGGTAGAAAGAAAATTTATGGATTGGAATTAATCATCATGATCAGTGCTACTATTGCTCAGTGTGCTTTAGGTTCCTCTCCCGGTATTAATTTCGTTGGTATCTTTGTTTTTTTCAGAATTATAATGGGTATTGGTATTGGTGGTGACTATCCATTATCTTCCATTATCTCATCTGAATTCTCTACTACTAAATGGAGAGGTGCTATCATGGCTGCTGTGTTCTCCAATCAAGGTATTGGTCAATTATTGGCAGGTATTGTTGCCATGATTTTAGTTGCTGGTTATAAAGATGATTTAATCTATGCTACTACTGCTGCTGAATGTGATTTCGCTTGTAGAAAAGCTTGTGATCAAATGTGGAGAGTCTTGGTTGGTTTCGGTTGTGTCCCAGGTTGTGTTGCTTTATATTATAGATTGACCATTGCTGAATCTCCTAGATATGAATTAGATGTTAACGAAAACGATGACTTAGCAGTTAAAGCCACTGACATTGAAGCCGTTGAAGAAGAATTAAAGGCTTTGACACCTCCTAAGGCTTCTTTGAAAGATTTCATCCTGCACTTTGGTCAATGGAAATATGGTAAAATTTTGGTTGGAACTGCTGGTTCGTGGTTCATGTTGGACGTTGCTTTCTATGGGTTAGGATTGAATACAGCCGTTATTTTACAAACTATTGGTTACGCTTCTAAGGACAATATCTACCAAAAATTATACGATACTGCTGCTGGTAACTTGATTTTAATTTGTGCTGGTTCATTACCTGGTTACTGGTTTTCTATTGCTACCTTGGATATTGTTGGTAGAAAGACTATCCAATTAATGTCCTTCATCATTTTGACCGCCTTATTTTGTGGTATTGGTTTCGGTTACCACGAGTTAAATGACCACGGTTTATTAGCATTATATGTCTTGTGTCAATTCTTCCAGAACTTTGGTGCTAACACCACTACCTTTGTTATTCCAGGTGAAGTCTTTCCAACTAGATACAGATCTTCTGCACATGGTATCTCTGCTGCTGCTGGTAAAGTTGGAGCTATTATTGCCCAAACTTGTATTGGTACTTTAATCAACCATGGCTGTTCTGCTGATAATCTCAACTGTTTCCTTCCTCATGTTATGGAAATCTTTGCTTTATTCATGTTATTAGGAATTGGAACAACTCTCTTGATCCCAGAAACCAAGAGAAAGACTTTGGAAGAAATTTCAGAAAAATATCACGGTGAAGTCGATACCACTAAGCTCTCAAGAGATAGATTTGTAGAACCTGCTTATGACACTTCATCTGGAGAAAAGAAGAATGATGTTGACCAACAAGTATAATACTAGTAATATGTCCGTTTCTTATGTAATAAAAAGATGAAAAATAATGATTCAAACTTGACTTAAAGTAGATATAAAATATTAATTAAAAGTGAATGAAATAGTAATACCAAGTAAACACCTCTAACACAACATTTCTTGTGACATCCATAGCCTCGGCACCCCAACTTCCAGCCAACTTCCAGCCAACATCAACACTACTACCATGCGCATTTCGAAATTGAACATGTCGTTGGTTAGTGAAATTAAAAAACGATCTGCCGATTGGATCACGGCATTGGTTATATCTGGTGTATTCACTCTCTACTTGGAACTAGCACCAGCAAATGCTAGGCAGTTTATGATTAATGATCCTAAGATAAGTCATTCTTTTGCTAATCCTCAACTTATAAATGATTTTAAGCTTTACGTGTTAGTATTTATTGTACCAAGTTCTTTGATTGTTGTTATATCTTATTTAAGAAACAAGGCTAGATTCGTGAAATTGGTGCATACGTCGATATTAGGATTGATCTTGAGTTTTGTAATTACTGGTTTTATAACTGATTTATTGAAGATATGGATTTCAAGACCAAGACCAGATTTCTTATCCAGATGCTTACCATTGGACTCCACTCCACCTGACAAGTATGTCTCACTTGAAGTATGCACTCAGACATCCAGGTTTCTCTTGAATGATGGGTTGAAATCGTGTCCTTCAGGACATTCTTCCTTAAGTATGAGTGGTTGCGTATATCTTTGTCTATGGCTAAATGGCCAATATAAATTATTCAAATTGTCTAAACCTATTCATGCACAATTACTAAGTTGGAGTTATATATTGGTCGGTATATACATTGCTATCTCGAGACATAGAGATTACAGACATCATGTTGAAGATATCTTATTTGGGTTGTTTATAGGTGCTATTGTCAGCGTGTTCACCTATTTTAAGTACTTCCCCAGCCTCAGCCAAGACGATTCAGACATCCCATCTGATGAACTGATTTTACCCTAAAATCTTCGCCATTAGCCAATATACAACTTTCTAGCCTTCATTTCATCTATAAGCTGGTGGGTCTATGATACCCTGTAGTTACATACCCCGTAAGTCTCCTCGCTACATGGATGTAAAGTCATTTAATATATCAGCACTAAGACAGGCGAGTAACTTCTATCCTCTACCATACAGACAAGTAACCTCTATTCTATATAAGATCTCTCATTAGTTCATTCAATTTCATTAATAACACCTTGAAATCAATTGGTTCAACATTATTCAAGTTGCAGTAATTAGGAAACAGATACTTCTTTCCTATCAAGTTTCCTAGACTCTTACACTGTTCTTCACATGGTCCAGACTTTATAGTAACCTGATATATTATTCCCTTTGAATCTTTTATCGAGTACACGTACCCACCGAAACAGGGGAAGTCTGCCTCTTTATTCACATATATGAACAAGGGCGACTTGTCGACACCAGACTTGGTTATAACAACCTGGTATTCACTGCCATGAATATCTACACTCTCATTGATTTCTACCATGCTGAAAATTTCTACTACTGAAAAATTCGCCTCGAGCGAGTCTACCAGGCCAGGCCAGTAGCCTTCCAACCAGGGGCACCCTAATTCTACCACCTCTCTGGTGCTTTTACTACACTACGAAGAGTCACGTAGGCTCATGGGCTCTACATTTTATAGTATCTATTATTTAATTAATATTACTTGTCCGTTGAGGAACCCTTAATGCAAACTCTATCCTAAAAATATGTGGCACCCAAAAAAAGTGTAAAAAGAACTATATGAAACAGCAAAAGCAAACATCGTGAAATATTGAACAACGGGTTGAACGTTGTTCAATTGAGTCATTACATTAATAGTAATTTCAACCAAACTGTTAAAAACAATCAAAAACAATCAAACAAAGACCCCAGAACTAATGTGGGGGTCATGCCTGGGAGGCCAATTAGTATTCTAATTCTTTTGGCTTTTCCCATGGGTTTTCTTGGTTGGTGAAGTGACCGTAGGAAGCAGTCTTGAAGTAGATTGGTCTGGCCAAGTCCAATTGCTTAACAATGACACCAGGTCTCAAGTCAAAGTTCTTTCTGATGATAGCAACTAATTCATCAGAAGAGTACTTGGAAGTACCATAAGTGTCAACGTGGATGGATAATGGCTCAGCAACACCAATGGCGTATGAGAATTGAACCAAAGCTCTCTTAGCCAACTTGGCGTTAACCAAAGATTTGGCGACCCATCTAGCAGCGTAAGCAGCAGATCTGTCGACCTTGGAGAAATCTTTACCGGAGAAGGCACCACCACCGTGAGCACCCCAACCACCGTAGGTGTCGACAATAATCTTTCTACCAGTCAAACCGGCATCACCTTGAGGACCACCAATGACGAATCTTCCAGATGGTTGAATGTGGTAGACAGTCTTGTCATCCAACAACTTAGCTGGGATAACCTTTTTGACGATCTTGGCGATAAGTTCAGATCTCAAGTCTTCGGTGGAGATTTCTTCAGCGTGTTGAGTAGAGATAACAATGGTGTCAACTCTGAGAGGAATAACAGCACCGTTGTCGTTCTTGTATTCAACAGTAACTTGGGTCTTGGTATCTGGTCTCAACCAGCCCAATTCACCGGATCTTCTAGCATCAGCTAAAGCAGCGTTCAACTTGTGAGCCAATAAAATGGTCAATGGCAACTTCTCTTCAGTTTCGTCAGTGGCGTAACCAAACATAATACCTTGATCACCAGCACCCAAATCTTCCAAAGCCTGTTCGTAGTGTAAACCTTGAGCGATATCTGGAGATTGTTGTTCAATAGCGACTAAGACATTACAGGTCTTGTAGTCAAATCCCTTGGAAGAATCATCGTAACCAATGTGCTTGATGGTGTCTCTAATGATCTTTTGGTAGTCCAATTGAGCCTTGGTGGTAATTTCACCAAAAACTAAGATCATACCGGTTTTAGCAGCAGTTTCACAAGCAACCTTGGATAATGGATCAACAGCTAAACAAGCATCTAAGATAGCATCAGAAACTTGATCGCAAATTTTATCTGGGTGACCTTCACCAACAGATTCAGAGGTGAACAAAAAGGTTTCTTCGGTAGACATAATGAGTGGTTGTAGTGACTAAATAATTTAGGTTGAAAATTTTTTTGGGATTTTCTTTGGTTATATACAAAATTTTCGGTCGAGGTTACACAAAATCGTGGGAATCAAATAATCGATAGGAGTCAAAGGTGAAGAGGCATGGTGAGGGATATGGCATTGATTGGTACGATGATACTAGGTTCTACTTTCTACAAGTGTTATTCGCTCCCTTGTATGCAACCTTGTATGCAGCCTTTTATACAACCTTTTTATACAACTTTTATACAACCTTTTTTGTACCTACTCACATAAAAAACTGTGGTGCCACACGGCCTCCACTATAAGATTCGAAAACGTTCTCGTTTAAATTTTCTAATCCTCATCCACGTCGTCGTATAATCTTCCTATTAATTTCTGTTTAATTCCCATCTCATCGTTTTATCGCATAATTGCACGTGCCTAGGTTGCATGTGAAAAATGCGGGTCTTTTACGATTTCTTATGTGGTTCTTATGTAATGATATCTTTTGCAGACACGCGAATCGCGTAGGTGAATTTGTTGATAGAGATACATGTCGTTGGTGGAAAGTGATGCCACTCAGTTGGTAGGTAGTGACAATGTTCACCAGACTATACAAGAACGTATGGCTGCTATAAAGCAGCGGATTGTCCTTCAAGAGACATCCTCCAAAGAGGAAGATGAAGAAGAGGAAAGAGATGTAGAGACTCAAATCATCAAGCCCTTATCACTTCCCCAATTGGAAGTGGATATAGTTTCTCAAGAGGCCCCTTCTCTGGAAACAGGTGAAAAGAATCAGACTGTTGATGAGAGGGTAAAGGCTTTGGCGGAGCAGAAAAGACAAGAAAGAATGTTATCAAAACAGCAGTTAGAACAAGATATATCTACAGTTACATTAACAGACGAGGAGAATGATGAGTTAGACTCGGCAACTGTATTCAATAAAGAGACTATGGGTCAGATTAGAGATGCTCAACAGATTTTGGATAAAGCCACCAAAGAAAACTTCTTTGAGACTATTCAACAACAAAGAGTACCCAATAAAAAGAAGTTCTCTATGGCTAGCTTTGTTGATGATTTTGCCAAAGAATTTGATAATACCTCCCCACAACTGCCGGAAAATAATGACCTTCATGAAGATGAAGTCAATGTAAGTAGTCCGATTACTTCACCGGCTAAATCTCCTATCAAACATCAGAATCCAATTGAAATATATAAGCAGAATCTCAGGGGACAACTAATTGACCTTGATGAAGATATCGAGGTTCCTGAATTACCAAAAGATAAGAAGTTATCAATAAAGAGAAATTTCTCGAAACCAGTCATCAAAGCAGATCTTACCAGAGAGAATAAAAAACTCTTGAATAATCTCTTCCATATGAATATTCATCAAATGAATGCTCATCCTCAAAAGCAAATACAAATCGATGAAGATGAAGAAGAAGAAATTATGGAGAACTTATTGGAACAAGAGATCGAAAGAGCCAGGAACATCAGAAGAAAAGAGAAATTGAGAGAGAAAGCAGCTCAACAATTGCTTGAAAAGTCCAATCTCAAAGACATTGATGAAGAGGAAGAAGATGGCGATTGGGAAAGAAGTGATTGGGAAGAAAGTGATGGAGATCCCCTTGATGAAGATGCCGGAAGTCAAAAGAGTGGTCCAGGGTCAGATGAGGAGGAAGTGGAGGAAGTGGAAGTTGCAAACGTCGAGGGTGCTAAAGACAGTGAGGAATCAGACGAAGAAATCAGTGGCATCACTCATAAAAAAGGCAGAAGAGTTGATTCAGAAGAAGAGGAAGATAACGATGATGGACAAGTGAAAGAGGTTTTGTATCAAGATTCCGATTTGTCGTTCCAGAACTCTCAGTTGTTCCAAAACTTGAAACCAATGAAATTACCAGTTGTAGACGATATTCCTTCCTCTCAAATTAATGTCCAAACTGACAATGAAGCTGACACCGCTGATATACCCACTCAATCTGAAGCCGTTGCAATCTCTACTCAAAGAATAGAAACTCAAGAAGATATTGAAACTCAAGCCGATAGTTTGTCTACTCAGGCTGATGAAACACAACCAGACACAACTACGCAGATACTTCAAACCACACAAGTTGACAATATAGAGCTAGATGATATTACACCAGAGACTGTGAAATCAGGAAGAGATGCCATCAAATTGCATAGAATAGAAGAACAGAATGAAGAGGAGGAGGATGAAGAGGAAGAGGAAGGTATTAATGAAGTAGATATGCAAGCTCAAATCAAAGCTTATGAAGAGAAGATCAGAAGAAAAGAGTTGAAACTTCTCCAAAAGCGTAAAGAGATGGAAAGAAAAGGGTTCAAGAGTATCATTGAAGGTGAAGCCGAGGAAAGTGACGATGAATGGGCAGGTGTAGGAGGTGCTGACGGAGAAGTTGATGATGATAAGGCTAACTCGGAGGATGAAAAGATGATTGACAATAATTTCAATATCATCTTAAATGATGAAGAGGTCCGTAAAAAGTTCATGGAGCAGTATCAAATCAAAGACAAGAAGGAATTGGAGAAGTTATTGGACGATATCAAGAATCACAGATTAACCAAGAAGGCCGGTGCATACAATATAGATTTAAGTGATGAGGAAGACGAACTTTTATTGAATTACAGAAGGCAAAAGCTTATGGAACAGAGGTTAAAATTACAGGATCTTTCGAAGTCTATGGGTAAGTTGAAGAGTGAAAAATCCAAAGCCTTCTTTGAAAGTATTAAGGAAGATTTGGCAGTAACTCAGGTCAAAATAGACGAAGATGACGATGACCCCGAAATGTATACGAATAAGATTGAGGCCAAATTTGTACAAAGCAAATTGTCGTTCTTGACCAATAGTGTAAATGATTATGACCATGAACAGAAAAGGTCCAATTATCAATATGGTATCAGTGATAGTGAAGAAGAAGATCTCAGTTCACTCAAGATGAAATCTTTCAATAACCTCAAGAGATCTATAAGGGAAGTGGACGTTGATACAGATCATGACGATGATGCTAATGAAGGGAAGGAAAACCATGATGACTTTGAAGATGAGGATGAATTAATACCCCTGCGTAAGCCATCTTTAATCAAGTCCTTCAGGACAGCATCCTCTGTGTCTATGTCGTCTTTTAGTGGTGTTACTGTCTCCAAGCAATACAAAACTGCATCAGGTTCAAAAGCCTCCATCACCTTCATGTCTAAGAAGAAAAAGACAAAATTATCAAAGCTTAAGAGCCGTATTTTAAACGTAAAGAGTAAATAATTTGCATTAGCTAAATAGTAATAGATACTTAAGGTAACATTGAACAATAGTAAAACTACACTGTTACGAAAATGTCCCTTGAGATTTAGGTTGATAGTATTCTCTGGGCCGGTGTTGACCGGATGCTGATAATAATCGAGTCATGAGACCGAATGTTAGTATGACAAAGTGGAAGCTAATGCATCTTGCATAGACCTGCTACTGAAGTTGGATATCACTGGTTGATTAAATATGGAATTGGATCCATGATTGAACACAAAAGACTTATTGGAGTCTAGTATTAGTGATGATGATGCTGAATTTCGAGATACCAGTAAACTGGGATGTCTTTTATAATGATTTTCATTTTGTATTAGTATTGGTTTTGATTTTGGTACTGATTTGAGCTCTTCAAGCTTGTTTCGCCTCTTACGACGTGCTGGTGGCTCAGGATTAAGTTTCTGCTGAACTAAAATTGGCGTCTGGTAATTTATACCATGTGTCTCTGATTGCATTAATTGTAGAAAGCTTTCAGTCAATGACCTTCCAATAATGGAAGTACGTCTTGGTTTTTGCCATTTATCTTCAGCTCCTTGCAGAGATTTGTGCTTTCTTGGAGAACTTATGAAATGAAAAAATGAAAATGGTTCTTGAGGTTGATTAGGTTTCTTTTGGGAACTTGCCAATGCATTCAATGAGTTAGACAAATTTTCCCTAGTCAATGGAGTCTTGGAAGGTGATGCTTGAGCAGTCGAGTAGATTGACTGTATGGTAGGTGATATGGATTTATTTGACGATTTGATATTGTCAATGGGGTTATGAAATTTAAATGAAAAACTAGATTTGGAAGGAAGCTTAAGATCTTCACTTTTTGAGTTCCCTTCCTTACTATCCCTATGAGGTGAGATATTCAAGCTAGCTTCACTTACAGTCTTACGAGCTGCATATGGAAAACTATCGGGCGCTAAGTGAATTCTTGATTTTCTTAAATAACTTTCAAAGTTTTCAAATTCTACTTCAGGCGATAAAGACAATGTTGATTCATTGTCATTGAAATCACAGTCCATAGCAGAAAATATAGCTTCCCCAGATATATCATCATTTACTGAGACTTGCGCTTCTGTCATATTGGGTTTCGATTCTATGTCAAATGGCTCTTCAAATGGTTCCACATCGGGAGTGGTATCGTTACTATTTATATAAGATAAGTCCATGAGATTGTCCATTGTTCCGTATGAGGATGGCTCCGATTGTTGATGGGAATGGTTTCCGGAATGTGAAATAAACGAAGACTCCATCACTGACAGCAAATTATTAGACGACTCCACTGTAACAGGGGAATGTAAGATGGTATTACTGAATAAATTCAGGATTCTGTAGTGTGATTTCTTCTTATAAGACTTGTTAGGCCTACACTTGATGGGCTTGAGGGCTAAATCAGATATAGAAGTAGATTTCGGAATATTCGCTAGATTTTGTAGACTTTGCAAGCTTGGCTTGCTTGCGATAGTTACCAGCTGTGGCTCTTTGTCATGTTGTGGCTCTTGTACAACGTTGGGTTGTTGGTACTTCAACTTTAAGTATTGATACTCGTCATGTAAGTTATCATAGATATTATTATTGGTCAATGAGTCGTTATTAACTAAGTTATGTTCGAACAATGACAACTTAGATAAAAGTTCTTGGAACTCACTAGTAAACTGGTAATTATTCCTTAAGTATTGATTACTACTATCCATCTTAATATCGAGTGTAGATATCTGATTTGTATTATAGGAGATCTGATCCAAGCTATCAGAGCAGTTCTTTAAAGAATGAACAAGCACATTGGCTTTGAGCTCGATATTGTCCACAAGTGAAAGTAAACTATCTAACCTTTTCGAAGTACTTGCCATGATTGATTCAAAAATGATTAGCCTGGGCCGGGCAGCTTAAGTTAGGCTGATGTAAAGGGTAGATGTTGTCAGGCGAAGGAAACTAGATGAAAATGCAAGGAAGATGTGATGAGGTATGCAGGAGCGATGTTTTGATTTAGGAAAAAAAATAACAGATCGACGCAGAATGGCCCCAATTGGGAAATAAATTGGATCAATGCGGAAGTAAATTTCTGTTCAAAATAAACCCTAAGGAAACTACAAAATAGAACAATAGTCCTGAAGAGAACCAATAGAGAATGTAAATATTTTCATAAATCCGATTTATTATACTATACTCGTACATACTTCTAATTTCGTTTAAGCCTTTTCCTTCTTGGATTTCTTCTTTTTCTTTTTCTCTTCCTTGTCTTCGCTCTTTCTCTTCTTGGAGATGAGTTTGTTTTCGTAGGTTTCTTCTTCTGGTGCCTCGTAATCTTTTAATCTTTCTTGTTGTTTGATTTCCAAGTTCTCCTGCTGCTTTTCTTTCTTTTCGTCGAGTTGTTTTTGTTTCTTTTCTGATTTCTTCAAGAAATACTCACCACTCTCAATCTGGAGATCAACCTTTCTAGGTTGCTGTTGTGGTGGGAAGGGAGTGTATACTTTCTTTTCTTTCTTGCTAACCTTCTTTCTTTGAACATTACGTTTCTTGAAACTTGGTAAAAATCTTGACCAATCTTCATTGGCTAATTCTGGGTTTTTAGCTAACTCCTGCTTAATCATAAGTTCTTTTATATGATATATGGGGTGAATGTTATTCATACAATCTTCAACGACTCTTCTAAGTACTTTCAATCCTTTAAAGGGTCCCATGGCACTGACAGTATTACCTTGAACTAAAACATAACATTTAGTCAACAACTCTAATGCTTTTAACGTATTACCATTAGGTCCAACGAGTCTTTGTCTTCTCTTAATAAATCTATCCTTGTTGCTGACAAAGTTGCCTATTTTTATCACATCACAAGCTACTTCGTCATCTAATATTTTAATGGCTTGTGGATATGGTACTGATCTAGCTAATAATTTGATCAAATCTCTAGCTTTCAATATCACGTATGGATCATAAGTTTTACCTGTAGTTTTGACGGTCATTGAACCCTCTACAAGATCCAACTGACATGCAATATGATATTTGTCCAAGGCTCTAGTGACATCGTTCCATATAGATCTTAAATATTGTTCTCTGTATTTTGGGAACAAAGTCATGAAGGTAGATTCTTCAGCAAAAGGTTGTCCACTAGCATTGTCCTCTGGTTTGAACTCATCAATATTCCACTTGTCTATGTCGGGGGTATCCCACGGCTTATCACGATTATGGGTTGAAACCATTGTGCACTAATTTTTTCAGATGAGCTAAAAATTTCTGCGCACTTCTACTCATCTCATCTTAAAAACTCCTGCAAACCACATGAAAGGGACCAGCAAGATACAGAAGAAAAAGCCCCAGGGAAAGAAGAATGGTGGTAAGAAAGGAGTTTCCAAGGGTAAAGGTAAAGCCACCAAAGTGCAAATAGAAAAAATGAACTCAAAGTTCGAGCTGATGAAGAGTTTAGTAGATGAACAGCTACAAAAGACAAGTAAAAATAGTTTGGATGCCAAGGACTTGAAGAGAGACTTGGACCGTCAAAAGGAACAGCAGGTTCAAAACAAGGTGGTGGAGAATGACATTCTCCAACAGTTGGAGCTAATTGGTGGCATGGACTTGTAGGTGCGAATTAAGCATTCTCAATGGACTTTTGAGTCTACCAAATTGAGCTGGAACTCGTAGACACTGATGCAAGCCATAGTGACCAAGCTGCTAAGTTGAAGTCAGATAATACTCATGACTTGCGGATATCATTAAATGCTGATCACAGATGGAACTCATACCGGATGCAGGAGTCAGCTGAATAGAGATGGTTGCAATGGAGCATGCCGCAATAGAGGTACTTGCAGCCACCTGCAATAGCGCATGCGTCCTAGGTACGGCTGCTGAGGTAAAAAATAATTCATACTCTCAACATGGGGTTGCTACCAATGCGCTGTACACGAATATACGACTCACGATTTTATTTCTTAGACGTGTCTGGTTTGAGACATACGCATAGGTACTCGGCTAAATCAACGTCTCTTTCATTGCAATTACAGTTGTATATGCAGGGCGTTAAAATGAGTCCTGCCCAAGTGCTATTCCTCCTTGCCACTCCCCCATTTCCTGTCCTTATCTACTCGGTTTCTCTTCTCATCCCACTGTCTTCTTCCTCTCTTACATCTTCTCTAATCATCTCAACTATCCATAACCTTTTACAATATACGACAGACGAAATAAACAAATTTCATTGTGAAACCCCCGAAGGAGGTTTACTCAGAAACGCGTTACGCGATGTATTGACAAAAATGACAAAAAAATTTTTGGATTAAATTAACTCCTTTTCGACAAATTCTAAAAATCTGATAAATTATTTAATTTGTGTTGGTAGAAGTAAAGATAATAGGGAATTACAATTCTTTGATACTAAGACACTAATCGTTAATACTTTCGTTTTATTCACTAACTATAATCTATGTCGTATCATTCCAGACAACCATCAATTGCGTCGTCTATATTATCCCATACGGCCAATCATCCTCAATTTATTGGACCATGGCGTTTAGGAAAGACGCTAGGTAGGGGTGCCACTGGTAGAGTATTACTTGCCACTCATAAGACCAATGGTCAGAAGGCCGCTGTCAAAGTTGTTTCTAAGTCTGAATTAGATGAAGATGAAAATACTAAACCAACGCGTGATGGAAGCTTACCTTACGGGATTGAAAGAGAGATCATAATTATGAAATTGTTAACACATCCTAATGTTTTAAGACTTTATGATGTTTGGGAAACCAGTAAGAACTTATATCTAGTATTGGAATATGTTGAAGGGGGTGAACTCTTTGATTTATTGGTTGAGAGAGGTCCTTTACAAGAATTGGAAGCAATTAAATATTTCAGACAAATTATTTTAGGTACTGCTTACTGTCATGCTTTAGGTATTTGTCACAGAGATTTAAAGCCTGAGAATTTATTATTAGATTCGAACTTAAATGTTAAATTAGCTGATTTTGGTATGGCTGCATTGGAAAGTAATGGGAAATTATTAGAAACAAGTTGTGGTTCTCCTCATTATGCAGCTCCAGAAATCGTCAGTGGGTTGAAGTACCACGGGTTTGCATCGGATGTTTGGTCTTGTGGGGTAATCTTATTCGCTTTATTAACTGGTAGATTACCTTTTGATGATGAAAACATCAGAGACTTATTGCTCAAGGTTCAAGCTGGATCTTTTGAAATGCCAAGTGACATAAGTTTCGAAGCTCAAGATTTAATATCAAAGATGTTGACTGTTAATCCTGAAAAGAGAATCCCAACTAATCTCATCTTAAAACATCCTTTGTTGAACAAATACCCAATCCCCAATGAAGATTTGATCAGTGTTAAATCTTTACCACATCCTCAAACCGCTTACAAGTCTTTGGGTTCTGCAAAGAACATTGATAAAGCCATCTTACTGAATTTGGCAATCTTATGGAATGACAGATCTGAAGATGATATTATAAAGTCGTTATTGACCAATGGTCCAAATCCAGAAAAAACTTTCTATGCTTTATTATTGAGATACAGACATCAAGAGGCTGTTCCTAATCAGGCTACAAATAGTAACAATAATGGTAGAATTGTGGGAAGAAGTAATTCAAATAGAGGAACTCCTAAAAAGAAAAGAACTAGTCAAATGTCTGCTTCATCTTCTCGTCATAGACCCGTCAGTTTCCAATACAAAAACAGGACCAGTATGATCAATACTGGTAGAATCTCTGCTTCTTCAAGTGTTCAAAATTCACCTTATAGACAGTCACTTTATAGATCTCCCAGAAATTCCAGTCCTAGGAAATTTTCTAACAATTCTCCATACAGAGGCTCTCCATACAGAGGCTCTCCAAGAAGATCTCCACAGAAATCACCTTTGAAGAACCATACGGAAACATCTTCGACTCCTCCTTCAGCTATCCCAAGGAATATTTATAATGAAATTGTCAATGCTCAACAGTCATTCAACAGTACATCTAGTTCTAATGCTATGCCTCCATCATTACCTTCGAAAGATAGCATGGATCATTACAAACGTGTTCTGGACTATAACGCTAATCATCCCGAGAAGCGTCCGGATGAAAATTTATTGGAATCCGCTACTGTAGTTGACAAGCAATCTCCTAAAAAGAGAAACTCCTTGATGAGGTCCATGAGTAAGAATAGATTGAGTAGAAGAAAATCCATGAGGCTCTCCGTTGTTAATGGTTTGAAACGTAATTCCATTACCGTCAAATTGTTGTCTACTTATGCCAAGTTAGCAAATGAGACAGACTGGGAATATATGGATAAACAAACAAGAAGAACATCTGCTACTTTTGCTCAATTATGTGATAAGATCTTTAGTGAAGAAGACTACATTCAAGATGAAGAGAATTTAATTGATGAAGAGGAAAAAGAAGCAAAAGAATACGAAAGGTTGATGGAAATTGAGAGGAAGAAGCATGAAGCTGAATTAAGAGCTAGAAAAGAGTTGGCCAAGCAAAGACTTAGACAAAAGAGAAAGTCCTTGTTATCATCTAAGAAATTGTCCATCTTCATTAAGGATGATACTAACAATTCTGAGAATGAAATTACAATCGGTAAATCAGCATCCAGTAGAAGCTTATTGAGTGAATTGAACCAACCAAAAAGGCAATCTAAGTTAGCTGCTAATGGTGGTGCTTTGAGGTCAATTTCTGAAGGTACTGGTAAGCAAGATGACGATTTGACTGCTGAAGACTTGGAGAAATTAAAGAAACGGTCAGTTACTCAACCAATCCCAAGACAAAGGAAACATCCGATATTAACTAGACGTCCGGTATCGAGGTTAGATCCTTTGTGGACTGCTTATGAGAATGAGGAAATCAATAGAGCCAAGGATGCTTTGGAAGCTGAATACAAAGATACTAAGAGGTCTTCCAAACGTAAATCCATAATTAAGCCTACCAATAGGGAGTCAATGATCTCAGTTATGGATGACGATTCCAACGCCACTACCAAGAAGAGGTATTCTAAGCAATATAAGATTCCAGATGTTGATGTCGAACAGTCTGATTTAAGTGAAGAATACATGTCAGAAATCAGGAAATCAAGATTGTTGAATTCTCAGCTTGATATTCATGGTATTGCTAATGGTGATAAACAGATTGAGGTCCCAAAGAAGAATCAAAGAAGAACTTTGATTGGCGATGTCAATATTCCAAATGTCACGAGAAAATCCAGACACTTCACTAACTCCAATAAGAGATTGTCAGTGCTATCCATGTATTCTACCAAGGAATCTTATCGTGATTTAAGTTCGATTGTCAATGATAAGAATAACGAAGCTGATGATGATGATGATGATGATGATAAGCCTACAATGCCTCAAATGAGAACTAGCTTTGCTGATAGGTTAGATAGAGCAGGTTTGCAAGATTCTTTTGAAGAGGAAGATGAAGAACCTTTGGATGAAGGATCTATAATGGACTTTGATGAGCACTTGGCAAATAAGAGATCTAGTTATTATACTGGAAGATCAACTACCGTCAAGAGATACAGTAAGAGTACCAATAGACCTATTTCAGAGTTACCAGACTTGCCTCCAGCCAATTCCAAATCTAGGAAGCATTCCAGTAATTACGCAGATGAGACATTTGCAACTAAAGCTGATAGGAGAAAGAGTTCACATGGTAATGATGATGATGACTACTATGGCGGTTTGTTGGATCGTGATGAGGAGTATGAAGATGACGATGATGAGCCTGTTACTGATGGTGATACTAAAGTATTTGAAAACATAAAACTACCACCAAGTAAAACTGAAAAGAAGCATACTAGTAATCCAAGACACACTGGTAATCCAAGGCAAAAAGTACTGTCAATGTTACCGAGTGCAGAGTCGATGTTATTACCTAGATCTGATGATCAGACTACTAAACCTCCTGTTCCAGTAATGAAACCTCAGCCATATAGAGCTCAGAAACCACAGCCAAAACCCCAAGACAAAAAGACTCCACAACCCTTGGAAGACAGTACAAATAAGCCAAAGAGTAAATCAATATTCAGGAAACTTTCATGGGGTACAAAGAAAGCTTTGGACGATGTTCCTGTCAATACTCAACTCCCATCACCAGCTAATTCTTTGGAACATTCCTTCGAAGACAAGAAAGTTGCCAGCCAAAAGCTGAGTTCATTCTTTAGGTGGTTCTCTTCTTCTTCATCCGAGTCTACTGCTGACTCTGAAATTAGGAGATTCAAGACAATTTTACCAAAACAAGAAATGGCTACTGCCTTATTTGCTTTGTTGAACAGTTGGTCTAATTTTGGTTTGAACAATCTTAAGAATGATCAGTATTCAAATATCATCACAGGTGCTATCTCAAAGCACAATGCCTTCAACTTGAGAAGTTGTAAATTCAGAATCAAAATTACTGCTAGAGAAATGAACCAAAAGTCCGAAATAGTATGTGCTAGAGTCAAGGGTTCCAAGGTCACTTCCACCACCTTATTCAAGGAGATTGAAAAAGTTTTATGTAAAGAGAACGTCATGGACTCTTAGTTTTGTATAATATGATACGTACATTGATAATATAAATTAATTAAAGCCTGCCATAATGTTCTAGAGTCGATTCATACGTTAATAGATACCCCAAACGTCTTCACAGCCATGACAGAACTTGGAACAGGCAACAGAAGCCGATAATGGGTAGTCGGAAAGTCCGATTTTTTCATCCACATACTCATCAGCAAAATTATCTTTACCTCTAGCCATAGCACCGACGAATACACAAATACTCTCATCCTCATCTAAAGTTTCAACATAATCCTGAACCCTTCTGACCTTAGCATCGAAAGATAAGGTGATTTTTCTACACTTTGTTGGTAAATGATCGACTATTGGATTTTTGATGACTTTCAACAATTTCTCTTCAGAGTTAACAGATCTGATACTTAATTTATGTAGCAATTGAACCATCAAACCACTAAATCTCTTGAAAGTTCTTGGGATTCTGACAGAAGGATTGACTTCAATTAGCACGCCTCTAGCGGTTTGAATATACACTTGTAATTTACCAGCCTTGTTTATAGGTGAATCTAATAATGTCAATAAACACTGATGAGTTATATCTGGTCTTGCTTCTGCTATATCTCTTCCCATCTTCTTTAACAATCCCTGATGATCATCACAGTTTAACAACGTGAATTTATCTCCTCCTGAGCCTCCTGAGTTTATCTTATGTGTCTCCAAGCATGCCTGCGACAATACTACAATTAATCTCTTGGTTGTTTTATCTTTAGAACTTAAAGGGGTTGGTTGTACTGGGACTAAGGATGCTGGTGGTGCTGATGGTACCGATGTTGTCTTGTCCTTCTCACTTCCGTTGCTGTTGTTACTCATTCTATTAGCTTGTAATGATAGATCTAATTTTTCACCTCCAATTTTCTTTCTCATCGAAGGACTGCATGCTGGCGTTTACGATGCATGCAGGCATCAACTAGGCATTAGCTGCGCGGAGTGTATTTTATCTATAACCTTCAAGACCAATCTTAGACACCCTGTTTCTACATATATATAGATGGTATAGATACCAAAGTTATATTGTATTAGGATATTTTATTGGTGAAACACGTGCTTTTGAATTTTAATTGGAAGTGTTAACCCAAATAACCGGCTTGTTACATGATTAGTTAAAATGAGTGATTTCTCAGATGACGAAGAGTTCTTCGAAAGTATACGACGTCATGAGCAAAGAAATCCTACAATATCTCTGGAGAATGCTGTCAATGAGGTCAGTTCTGCTACACCAGCTCTAGCGAGTCAGAGTGATGCATTTGATCTCAATAAATTACCACAAGCTATAAAACAAAGATTATATCAAGCAGATGGTGAAATAGCTATCCTAAAAAGTCAAATTAACCAATTAAAGTCCCAAAGTCATGATGAACGCTTGAAATTGGTTACGTCTATGGACCTGTCTAAACGTCTGATGGAAGAGCAAATCAAAATGTTAAAATTTACCGTTCAAAAACTAGAGGATGAGAAGAAATTCTTAAACAATCAAGTCAGAAGCAACCCGCCTAAAAAGCGTAAATTGAATGAAACACAACCAGGACCCATAGATAGTAATGTGGTACGACTACCAGTACCCAAGCCTCAAGCTATAAAGAATCAAACTGATACTGCTAGGTTTCAAGCCGATACCTCTCTTTTAACAGATTATTTATGGAAACTTACTATTTTGGGCAGTAACAGAACTGTAGTTGAATATTTGGGTAAAATATGTCTCAAGAATCCCATGAAAGTAAAAGATCTTATGTTCAGGCAAGATGTACCTCTATCAGGTATGATATTAGAGTATCTTCTTTCAAAGAAAGATTTGAGATTGGATATTTTAGTGCAAGAATTCTTCTCTACATTCGGTAAGTTAGTTGATGATTTGATGGCAAGTAAGCAAATACTACCAGTCCCCTTTATCTTAGTACTTTTACATGGGATATTAGGGTTCAAACCATTGGCTGTAAATGTTGATACTATAACAGAATTAGCATTGAGGGTAATCAACATCATCGATCAACTCAAGTATAACTTGAATAATGAAGACAACGAGTTATTCTCAACTTATAAAACAGAGCTGGTTTTAATTTTGGAGAAATATTCGGTGATATGTTGTATGGACTTGATGGAAAAATTAGTCAATTTGAGTTCTCTCTATCCCGAGCAACGATTAAGTGAACTGTTATTTGAAGAAATAGGTATTTATAACTTGATAAGTGAATTACTACCCCTTAACACCGAAGCGTTTATGAATAAGGCTCAGATTAATGTTGTAAGTAGTATTGTTGGCACTTTCGATAGTTACTATGAGAATAATCTTGATGCACAACTTCCTAAAAGTAAGGTTAAGGTATTAGTTAATATTAACTTGAATGGCATACCTATAAAGGAGGATTTCAGAGTATTTGGACTAAATAGAAGTATTGGTAATAATATGGACTTTGAACTAATTGACCAAACCGTTTTTAACGAAAAATTGAATTTAGTTCATAATCCATTGGCAGTTATTCCTCAGCCTATTTCTGATATAAGAGAAAGAGTCAATTCCCAAGATGACTCTCAGTGTCATGAAATTCATCTATATGATCTACGATTAAGGATTGCCCAATTCATCGAAAACTATATTGTAAACCGTATGGAAGTTGATATAATTAAAGATATCGATATAGTTAAACTGATAGTGAGAAGTATCAATTTAGAGCAAAGAAAGATCGCCAACTTCCCAAGATCCAATTTGGTAGATCAGAGAATACGGCTTGTGTCCAAGTTCATCGTGCTATTGAACTATCTATTCAAAGAAATTAAGACCTTGAATGAAATAATTGATGTTGAATCTTTGAATGAACTCACTATCGTTTTATCCAGAATAGCATTCAGTTCCAGTAATTTGACCAACCTAGGTTATAACTTGATCAAGTTTCTCCGATCAAATCGTTATGATTTACCAATCTTTAATGAAGCATGTGAAGCCAAAGCCAGAGATATCAATGATGTACACTTTAATAACTTTGATAATACTAAAGTCATAGAAGCGGAAAGTGATTACCACAACGGGTTAGAAATCCCTTATGATACAGAAACTATAGAATTATCAAGAGAAATATTAGGATCAGTTGTGGATAATGATGTCGCTGATAACTTATACATCAATGTTTATGGAGATTTCGAATCGCAAATGTCGAACTGACAAACTAAAAGTTTATATTTATGATGACTACGTAACTCAATACACAATTTACAAATTTCTGATTTTATATTCGGAATTTCTATTTATTAGAAGTCATTTATTGAGTTTGGAAACCGTTCTTGAATCTTCTGGAGACATGCTTGAGGTAAGACATACGACCAGTACCGGTAGTTCTTCTTCTCTTAGCTTTGAGAGCCCAGTTGTGAGATCTCAACTTAGCAGCTGGGTAGCCACAGGAAGCACAGGTCTTCTTTTGGATGTGGTATGATCTAGAACCACATCTGTTACATAAAGTGTGGGACTTGTTGTGTCTTTTACCTTGAGATGGAGTACCTTCTATAGATGCGTTAGTATTTATGCTGGGAAAGGAATCGTCGTGAACAGAGTGGAGCTTATACTGCAAATGTACGGGAAAGTGCTGGAAGGGTACCAGGGATGTACCAAATCGTACGGAGGTAAAGGTAAACCAGTGTTCAATTATTTCTCTTTCGACATGAAAATTTTAATACTTCACTTGGCCCAGGCATCAAACAGGTCATCCTATGAAAACTTCCTCCTTTCCTCATTCAACACTAATACTGAACATGCTGTATAACTTATCACTGTATCACCTTATTCAATCATCTTAATATCTTTACATACTACCCATGATTAATTATTAATTAGTTAAAGAAATTTTCAGTGAAATTTTTCTCATCACTTTGGGACTGCGAAGACAAAAATTACACAAAACCTTTCAATACGGTGAGCATGAGAAACGCAGTCATAGGGTTTATGCCCTGATTACAAGCGCGCTGTCTGGTGCTGCCTTTCCATGCCGCTGTCATTTTGAACTCACACGCTGTGATAATGACACAAAGACGCGAAAGTAGGTTGCAAAATATAATGATATCGTGTAGGTAAATATAAACATACAAACATAGCATCATAAAGTCATTCAAACCTGAATTTGGTTCACAAATTTAATTATTATTTCGATATGTCTACTCAATTTCCTCCATCATCACCCTTAAGTGCTGAAAAGGAGTACCACGATCCCTTTGCATTGAAGGCAAAAGATGTTAGAGGTAGATCGCAATTCAATTACCCTTCGCCACATCCCTCATCATCGGCTGCTAGATCCTCATCCCCCGTCTATGGTGCAGCTGAGCATCACGAGCTTGAACACCATGAGATTGAACACCATGAACCCAAGAAAGTATCCTTTGAGGTAGACAAACCTATAATGAATGTGATTGACTCCAAGATGAAGATTATCAAAGTTGCTCTTAACAAACCTTCAATTACACTTGGAAGATCCTCTAAATCCAGTGATGTTGCCATCAGGACAAACGATAGATCGATTTCCAGAAACCACTTGAAAGTAAGTCACACTTCAACTACTATTACCTTAGAATGTTTGGGTGCTAATGGGTTTGGTATCACGATCCCCAGGGCTTGTAGAATTAACAAGCTTGATGACGTCAGTTTTGAGCTTACAGAAATTAGTTCACCATTGATTATTGAAAGTTTGATGAAAGCTGCTGCCGATTCAACTACCATCAAATTGCATTCAAATTTCACTGAATTCTTGGTCAGACACGGTGAGTCTTTGACTATCCCAAGACTCAACAATATTATCGTAGAGATTAAGGATTTCTTGATAATCATCAATCCAAGAGTGGATAGTGAAGAGACTGATGATGAATTGCCTGTAATGGAGACTAAGCAAGGTGAAACGAAAGAAGAAATAAAGCAACTCCCAGATAAACCTTTGAACCAGACCCCAAATAAACTTATTATCTCCTCTTCTAACCCCAATACTCCTGTTAAAAGTATCTTCCAGGTTACCTCAGAAGAGTCAACCCCTATTAAACCTTCTAAAAAGACCAAAAAAGCTCATAATGCGTTACAGGATATAACAAACCATTCCAAGAAATTCAAGAAATCAAAATCGGAAGAGCCAACCAGATCCGCTCCTATGGATATCACTTTGGATGAAATCGAAAATGTTCAAGAAATATCCAATATTTTGGTCAATCACTTAGCGTTCTCGAGGTTATCGTCAACTGCTATTTCAACCTTAAAAAGTATCAGTGCCAATATCGATGCTTTATCTGACGATCAGTTGAAATTAATTATGTCAAGAGTTCCATCTATAGGTGTTATCAATAGAGAAGGTAAAGATGCAGCTGGAAAGCCCCTTGAACAGGAATACTATTATATACCAGAAAATGATGATGACGAAAGCAGAAAAGAATTGGTTAATTCTATTAAAGGACATGGTGGTATAAGATCTTGTAGAAGAACTCACAAGCAATATTACTGGAAAAAACCTGCTCCAATTAAAAATAAGAAGCCTACCCAATAAATAGATAAATAATGAATATTTTTGAAAGTTTGAATTTCTCAGTTTTTCTTTTGCAGCCATTTTAAGTAAATCTCGTAAATTTCACATTATATAGAACTAAAAAAAAAATAGATAAATTCACAATTTATTAAAAGGAATTCCATATTCGATCTTTTGCCTCAAGCTCAACTGTTTAGGGCCACTTATAGTTATAATTCGACTCTTTTTATAAAGAAATAAGCCAAATCCAATCAATAATTGCAATAACCAACAAGAGAAGAGCCCAATCACAACCCATGCCTCTGTCCATAGCGAATGAGTTAAATATTTGATTAGTTTATCCGAGCGATTGGTCAAATCCATTTCGAAACTCGTGTCTGTCTTAACCATATCTTTCGATATAGAAGGGATTGACACCTCAAGGTTATTTTGAATCCATAATAAGCCATTGTTTACCATAATGATTTTTCTCGTAATGACACAATAAACGATAGTACTTACAGATGCATTTAGTGGTGTGTTTTCAAAAGGTTCAATTAAAGTCTTATTCAAGCTTTCAATCAAGTAATCCAATCCGTCTGATATTTCTCCTGAGGTGTTTCTGATTGATCCGAATAGTTCATCGTTTATATTTTTTTGTTGAAGTTCAATAAATGCATTAGTACTATCAACATAAGAGTCGACATTCTTACTTGCAATGAGTTTTAAGTCCAGTCCTAGACTTGATGAAGGGAATTTATCCAACTGTGTTCTAAGACAGTTAAATAACACGAGTTGAAATAAAATTGAAATAGTTCCAACTACCACCAATTTCAAAACCACCACAGAATAAGTGCTAGAGATATAGCTAAAAATCCACAAAACGTCATTCCCAATATCAATTTTAAATTTTCTAAAATAGAATAAGAAATCGTTTGAATACGTGTTGAATAGATTCAACGTACTAAATTCATCCAAGCGATTACTGGTAACTCGAGCATTAACATCAACATAAAGCTCATACTTTCTTCTCCAGTTAGAATATTCTTTGAAAAATATTGGCACCAAGACCGCTACGCTTAATACAAGTAACACTATGAGGATTATTTTGAAATAAGAATCGATTTCGTGAACGGTTTTGTCAAAGAAATCATTCACATCCTTAGTGGACATTTTTGTTACATGAGCTAATTTATAATCATCATCAAAAGAGTTGAAAATTTCGGATTCATTAAAATGACTAAGTAGCTTTTTTAAGGGTGAAAGAAGCACTTCTAAAGCGTCATCTTCCACATCATCAAAAGTGGGAATTCTAGATTTTAAATTATTTATGGTCTGGAATATCGAATCTGGTAATGAGAAGTTGTCTAAACTTGAAACCGATGAGTTTATTTCATTGATAAGACTAGTGGAGTCCACAGCATCATCATTAGTGAAAAACTTGGAAATAGAATTAATGCTATCGCTTAATTTGTCAATCACGCTGCTTATACCAGACAAAGCTTTTGCAATAACGACAGTGGATGCCTGAATTATTTCATTGGTAACTTTCAATATATCGTTAACCAAATCTAATGAAAAATCGATAAAGGCATCAATAAAGTTCTCGATCAAGCAAAGGAATGTTCCAAAAAATAGATTAATAAGGAACTTGATCAACCCAATAATAACATTTATCAATAAGGAAATGAAATAAAGAGATTGTACTTTTAGATTGTATACGGAACCAACCACCATCTTTTTTACCAATTGGTTGGGGATATCATTGGCTTCATTAAACAGTGTAATTGTTGCCCTCGTAAGTTCTTTTAAATTTTCCAAGCAGTTTATCAATAGTAACTTATATAAATATATCTTTATAACTACCAACACCAACAGAATAGAATATTGATTCAACCAAAGCTGAAACAATTTGTCTCTGAAGTTTAAATAGTTGGGAGTTTCATAAACACAAGTCATAGTTGAAATTAGAAAATGTGGTACTTTTTGATTTATCTTAATTTATTTTCTACTCCATGTTTCAAATTATGCATAGCAGATCATTTAATTAAATATTTTTTATTATTGAATTTTATTGTTGAATTCGATAAATCAAAATTTGAATTGTTCATTCAATATATAATAAACATATTTATAAGGGGTGAAGTATTTACTTTGGGGTTATGTAAGTTATTAATTTGGAATCAATTACTTATATGCACATTTAGTGATTTTCACAAATCAGAGAAGGTGAGTGGTGGAATATTATATTAAAAACTTAATGAATTATCATATGGCTTAGTAATCCTCAGGCTTAAGTAAGAGCAACAACTGGAGTCAGAACCGGTATTTTTGAGGCGAGTTGTCCAATATTAGTTAAAACCGAAGTCCCAAACTGTTCATCTCGAGTTTGACGTAAGTAGGGCTCGGCCATTTCCTAATTAGTACAAATACTTGATGCGCAATGTCCTAAAATGGATAACCCCAGACCAAGTAAGGATGACAGATATATAAGGCTTAGTCTTCCCAAAATGCTCTCATAATGGGTTTATATACTTTAGTTAGGAGCAGTTTCTTTGGAAGACTAGTCTACCATTTTCTGGGACAGAAGGTTTTTATTTATAAAGAAGAGGAGCCTAGTTTTAAGATACCGGAAGAATATCAATTTCCTGAAAAAGAGATAATAGTAGATTGGGATGGTCCCAATGACCTTGAAAATCCCCAAAACTGGCCAAATTATGAAAAGTATATTGTAGTTATTATGGTCATGTTCTTGTGTATGACTGTGTACATGGCGTCAAGCTTATCTGCTCCTGGAACAGAACAATTAAAAGAAGATCTTAACATCCCCATAGAACAAGCCGTTTTACCATTGTCCATGTTTATACTCGGGTATGGTATAGGTCCTTTGGCACTAGGACCATTATCGGAGAATGCTGCTATTGGCCGTACGAAAGTTTATATTATCTCGTTGCTTTTGTTTGTCATTATTCAAATTCCTACGTCTTTGGTTGATGATATTGCATCATTGAGTGTTTTAAGACTTCTTGGTGGTATAATGTCGTCGCCGGCTTTGGCTATGGGACCTGCACTGATGGGCGATGTAATCCCAGGACCGTATGTACCTGTTGGTATTGTTCTTTTCAGTTTTGCTACAATCATAGCACCTTCGGTAGGACCTTTGGTGGGTGCGGTCCTTGTGGTTAAAAGAGACTGGCACTGGCCATTTTGGTTTACATGCATGCTTTCAGGTATTTGTTTTGTAGTTTTGTTCTTCTTTTTACCAGAGACCTCATCAAAAACCATCTTGTATAGGAAAGCAAGACGCCTTAGAAAGATCACCGGTAACAAGAACATTTGTTGTCCTGGAGAGATGGAAAGCCAAGGTCTCGAAGTCCACCAAATTATTAAAGATCTTCTCTGGAGACCAATTGAAATCATGATGTTTGAACCAGTTGTGCTTGCATTGGACTTTCACATTGGGTTGGCATATGGGATTCTTAACATCTGGTTTGAAGCCTTTTTCATGTCATTCGAAAAAGTTTATGGATTCGGATTGATTGTCCTGAGTTTAACATTTTTGACCATGCCTGTTGGTTGTATAATTGGAGCTGTGGTATACTTCCCCTACGTGAACAAGTCGTTTACATTACCATTATTAAAAGGTCAAACAGTGAGCCCTGAAGTATTCATCCCATATATGCTCATAGGTGCTATTGTTATGCCGATAGGCGTGTTCTTATTTGGGTGGTCGTCAACTGTAAATGTGCATTGGATAGTCCCACTCATTGGGGCTACATTATGTTCCCTAGGTGCTTTTTGGATTTTCCAAAATGAGTTCAACTACTTAGCAGTCAGCTTTCCCCGGTACGTCGCCTCTGTATTTTCTGGTACTACATTTCTCCGTAGTGCCATTGCTGCTATGCTCCCATTAGCTTCAAGTAAAATGTATTCTAATACTGGGTCTGAAAAGTTTCCAGTTGGTTGGGGTTGCTCGATTCTTGGGTTTGTTAGTGTAGCAATGATATCTTTTCCGATTATTTTTGGCCGTTTGGGTCCTAAGTTGAGGGCTAGATCAAAGTATGCTGGATTCTAGTCAACCTTAGCCTGCAGTACAGGACCAAGCGGAATCCATCAAGTTCTGGGGCTGGTGAGGAAGCAATGGGTTCACCAGGTACAGGAGAACCTAATCCATGACCTGAGCTACTAGATCCACCTACTAGCCCTGTCTAATCAACTGAGGGGTCTGATTATATAGTCAATATATGCGTATTCAAGTACCAAAGAAGCTACGCTGGCATGCAATGCATGTTCATGCTAATACAAGTCGATGTTCTCTAACAGAGGGTTATGCGCCCTTAGCAAGTCAAAGAAAAGACGTGCGTTTACCACCGCATTGTTTAAAAAGCAGAAGTTCCACCAACAAGAAGGAGAAAGATAAACATGTCTGACAGTCCAAAGGATGAGAAAAGCGATACCCATATCAACTTGAAGGTAAGTGATGGAACCTCCGAAATTTACTTCAAGATTAAGAGATCAACTCCTATGAAGAGATTGATGGAAGCTTTTTGTAAAAGACAAGGAAAGCCTATTGACACTTTGAGGTTCTTAGTTGATGGTACCAGAGTTAGCCCAGACAACACTCCAGATGACTTGGAGTTGGAGGAAGGTGACTTGATAGAAGCTCACAGAGAACAGGTGGGAGGAGCATACTAGTGTATCATATGTATAAAATAAATGCCCTATCAGTAACATACCATTTGTAGTCTCCAGACCATAATATTCTGGATTTCCAATTCATATTCTCACATATCTCTAAACTGTCGTACCTTTGCCTTCCCACATATCATCCTGTCGTACATCACAAACGTATTCCTCAATTCACTCCTAAACATTAGAGGTCGTGTATTTTACCATTTCTTACCAATGGCGACCGCATTGGGTGGCGCTGGCCTCGGATCCTCAACGTCACGGAGAATTGTTATCAGTGAATCGCGTATAAATAGGGACGATTCCCAGAAATCTGATAAAATGTGTAGACCCGCAATTTGTGATATATGTAAAGGAAAATCCTGGGTTGGATGTGGAGCACATATTCCAGGGGTAATGGATTACACTCCTAAGAGCAACTGGTGTACATGTGAACCAGCTGATGACTCTTCAAGCCCAGAGTATCCTCCAAGAGCAGGTACAGGGTTCGCCAAGAAAACAGTATAGAAGTTCGTGTTATAGAGAATGTATATCATATGAAAAACATTTAATTATCTCTCTTTCTCTCCATTTTCTCCTGTTGCCTGACCTAGAGTGGAGTTACGGGCTACAGTAGTGTCCGCATCAACTTTACCCCATACTTTTTTTTCCATTCGATTTTGCTCGACCCACAAAAGTCATCCTTTTTTCGTTTTTGTAAATCATTGAATAAGCAAAATCTACAAAGCAAATAGGATTTTTCAACTTTAAACTTGTCATACAATCAACAAATTGTCAAGTACATTCCTATTGGCTTTTTCCAGTTTAAACTTTGATACGTGTGATTATTAAGGGTTCCTGTATTGGCCGCGCATTTGAAAATATCATTTAATTCATAGTCACATTTTTGTTGAGTTTAAAAGTAACATCACGATCATTGTTTAAGCTCCCAGTTCATAGACGATAGAATGAATTTTAACTATCCTGATTTCTTGAATCAGAAGGATACTAACTTTGTGGTACCATCACCTCATCAGTTGTCGTCCTCATCGCAGCCGAATAATTCACGAAATACGTCTGTGGTTGATGACGAGATTAGATTGCCACCTAACTCTAATCCCCAGTTGAATTCCAAGTTCAATGACATCCTTTTCAATAAGTTATCATCGCTTGAGGAGCAACCAAAATCCCCCACTGCCAAGGACAATAATCAGCTACCATTAACCTCGCCTTTGGTTAATCCGTTTTCTCCTCAGTTTGGCCCATTCAACGGGTTTAATAACGGATTTAACAATAGTTTCAATTTACCTTACGAATTACAAGGTGGAATTGGTACTATCAGTTCTAGACGTCCTTCTTATGCTGCTGAATCATTTACTAGATCTTTTGAATATCCTGCGCCTCCTGCTAATAAGTTTAATTTACAGCAGTATGCTAGTATGAACAATTACTCAATTAACCAGTTGAGTGACAACTTCCAGAGTTTTAACTTGAACTCAAATCTTAATGATTTTCAAAGTAGAAGACCCAGTCAACTTGTAGACTTTGACTCAAATATCGCTACAAATCAAGCTAATATGAATAACGATGTAATTTTAGAGAATGGCTTGATTTTGAGAAATCAGTATATTACTGCTTCTTCTGATTTGAGAAAGTTGTATTATAAGACTATCAAATATTTCCAAAACGTTGAATTAAGTGATGAAATCTTATCAGAATTAAAGTCTTTATTAGAGAATCCTAAAATTATAAGGTTGATTACATTTATCAAAAATTTGAATAATCTCACTTTCAATCATAAGGTATTGTGTTTAGTTATTAATAAGAATGGGAAATTCGATATACTTAGTTACCCAACTAACTCAAACATATTCCTACAAAAGAATGACTTAGTTATAGTTGATGGTGATAGAGGTAAAGATTTAGTGATGATTCTAGAACCTTTGATTGACTTAAACTTTGCTATTTTATTCAATTTCTTGAAGAAGATCGAACATTTGAAGTCTTTGAATATTATAGATGAAAGCTCACATCAAGCCAATAAAAAATTTGGTGGTACCCATTCGAGCAAGTTGAATGCATCTGCCATTGTTAATAACCACTCTAACGAAGATAACGAATTTATAATTACTTTACCAACCAAACACGTTTTAAGATTTGCTACACCAAAAGAGATCAATAAGATTAGTGGGAAATTTTTAGAGGAAAAGAAAGCATTTATTACGTGCTATAATAAAATCAAGGAACTTAATTTAGAGAAGAATTTGCAATTGATTAATGTAGAATATCAATCTGATTTCAAGAAATTGATCTTCTATTATTTTGCAAATTTTAAAAGAATAGACTTTAGATCATTGATAAAAGAATTGTTTAAGATTTATAAGACAAGAATCTGGTTATGTGCAATATTACCATATGACAAACCTCAGTATTTGAGACAAGAAAAGTTGAAGATTAATGACGAGTTGAAGAATTCAATCCCACGGGAATACAACTTGACTAATGACCAAATTGTGAATTTCCTGATTGAAGAGTTCAGCAGTTTAGATGAGTGTAATTACTTCCACTCATTGAATTTGAAGAACTTAATCAAATTGTTGAAGGAGGAGACTGAGGGAAGCTTTTATGGATTCTAGAGTATCCACGAGTGGGGTGAATCAATAAAAAAGGGCTAAACTCCTTGGGACTTGGAATGTTCAAGTGCAGCTTGGTGCTGGTGCTATAGAAGTTTATAGATGATTTGATGGAATACATGTAGTAAACTAGAAATTAATAAATATGGTGAATCCAATATTATCCGTTGAGCTATCGATCACGTTCTGCAGTATTACTTGCATTCTTTTCCTACTTTGAATGAAAAGGTTATACCCTCTAGATGCTTTAGGAGAGTGTCTATTTGCTAATGCTCTTGATCTTCTTGATCCTGACTTCATGCTTGATCTTACTATACACAACTCTAAGATCCTTCTACCCTGCTGCATGCAAGTTTTGTACGGATCACTGTGCTACTAAAGAACAGCTTCTGAACGTGTATTCCTGTGTCGTATTTAGTCGTTACTAACTCATGAGTTCTTTTCCTTTTCCAAACTCACATTAGAGCCATTATCCATATTATATACCAATTCGCCCCTATTTTCTTCATTTAGAGTGTTCAAGACGTTTGACTTGACTTCATTCACAAATGACCATATGCTAGATGACACATTTTGAATCATATCTTCACTCCCCGTTAATGTAGTTTCGTCTTCTAGAAGATCATTCAAATTTGCAGAAGTGTTCTTTGATGACCTTGACTTTAGTGGTGATGGAATTGAGCTAGTACTGGAATCAGAGTCTTCTGATGGTCTTGATTTGTGAGATCTTTGGTCTTGTATAACTAATGACTTTTCAAATTCGTTTTGGAGCATGGTGTCAAATTGTTGAATCAATTCTAATGGTTTTGAAAGATTTGACCATAATCCGTCTCTCCTCTTACTATTTAGTATAGCTTCGTCACGAGGATTACTATTCTGTCGTGGCCTTTGGTGATTTTTTACCATTTCTTGTTTACCGATTTGATTATATAACAGTCTTTGAATAAGTCCCCGTAGCTTTTGTAGTTCCTTTTCATGTGCTTGTAGCTTATTATTTAGATTTGAAATGCAATCTTTTATTTCAACTATACTCATTTCCTTTAAGGCCAATAGTCTTAGTTGTTCTTCTATATCTAAATTTTGAAGTTCTGAAACTGGGGGGAAGGTGACATCATATTTTAATTCTGGAGTTGCAATGGTGGATGTCCCGGAAGCCCCATTACCTGTCATGATGGATGTATTACTTGAATTAGATCTAGTCCTATGTATAGACTGATTAGAAGGGCTAGAACCAGCAGGATTATTTATAGGTGATATTGCTAAATTGAGACCAATCCCTTTATTGGATCTTATAGACCCTGTCCTGTTCAACTTGGACTTAGGAAGTGTGATATTCTTGTTGTTAGGAGAAGGTGTAGATAACTGATCCATAGTAGATTGATAGAAAAACAATCGCGTGTTAAATCATAAGACAATTAAGGACATGGACCAGAGCGTATACGAGAAGTCAATAAAGAAATGGATTAAATGGGTTGTGATATTGTTGGTGTTGAGAAGAGGAAGGCCTATTCAATGGAGCTCTTTTCTTGCGTTGAATCCGGTCATCAAGAAGGCTCTTGTGGATGTGATGAAGCGGCGGGAGCAGCAGCAGCAGCAGCTAAAAGAGGTAGGACAGGAGCAGCCAGAACAGCCAGGGGTGCGTGAAATTAGGGATACAGATACAAGGGAGGTGTGGGTATCACAGCTATCGAACTTGATAAGTGCAGGCTTACTATTCTCAGCTATTGCTGATAATAGTAGTATCCCAAGCGATTATGGAGTTATCTATATATTCTCCAGTTATATTGCAGAACTTAATCCACCATCCCACTCCCAAATATTGGTGACACCTCATGTATCTAACTTCTTCAAGATAAGTTACTACAAATCCCCATGGTTAAGGAAGATATATAATAACAAACAATTAATCATTTTCCCATTGATATTTGGACAAATATTGTCAAATTATCTTACACCTACCAAATTTAAATTGAATCAAAGATACTTATCATCTACGATTAAGACTCGGATATTGAATCCAATCTGGATCAATTACAGTCTAAGTCAAAATACCCTAGCGATCAATTGGGTGAATTTATTCAAGAATTATTTATTACATAATGGAACTTTTTTAGCTCTTTATGGACTCATAAATTTCAAATCTAGAGTATTAGATAATTACTATAAGATCCAGTTTAAGCTTGACACTTCGAATTATTCTAAAATCATCAAAAATTACTTGCTATTGATCTTTCATAAGGCAAATTCTTTAACTAATTTCATTTACTTATTGAATTTATTCCCTATATTTATATTATATTTAACTTCCCCCTTCATCAAAATAGGTAGTAAAAATTACTTTAAAGTTTACATGAAACTCATTGGGTTTATATCAGGTATATTAACCATGGTCATCAATAGAGCAGAACTTATACCTTCTTTTGGTTATGAGACAACTGAAGCTGATGATTTGATCGAATCTGATAATATTAGGCGCATCAATGACACTTTCTTGAATGCCTTAAGTTTATACCTAATCAAGTTGTTCTTCCTTCAGAAGTGGAGGATCTTGAAAGAGAATCATCCAATATTCACCAGAATGAAGTTAAAGAATTGGAATCGCTTAGAAGCATTAGTCTTATGCTTAGGTATTTTCAAATTGATGAACTTGAATGATTTCTTGAAGAGAACCAATGGCAAAGATTACGGCCTCAGACAGAACTCGATGATCAAGCTCGTGGACAGGGTAATGTAGGATCGGGTGATGTGCTATTGAAACAGTCGTGCTGACAAAGGGGGATAGACTGCACCCCTCTGGATTATGTATATGTAACCAATAAACAATGTAGAGATGAACAAGAGATGACCATACAGAGAACGCAGAGAATACAGAGAACACAGAGAACAAAATCGTTCGGATAGATATTTATTATCAATATCCCCCAGCTCCAGGGGCGTTCTCCTTGGCCTTCAACTTCTTCAACAAGCCCTTGAACCGCGACTTATCTCTTACACCATCACCAGTCTCACCAACATCGTCAACAATCTCATTCACTCTATCCCACAACGTGCCTCTCTTCAAGAAATCGTCTCTCTTAGCTAAGAACTCTTCCTGTTCTTTCAATATTTCCTTGCTATGTTGCTCCCTTTTGTTATTGTAATTATCATAAAAATCATCAATTGTCTGCTGAGCTTTTGTGAGTATATCTTGCTTCTTCTTTTTGTTGACCTTTTCTCTTTCTTCTATTTCCAAATCACGACGTTCTTTCCATTCAGTTAAGTGCTTTGACTCACCTTCAAATGCATTTTGAGACTTGCTAGCACTCTCAAAACCTTCGAATTCATCATCATCAGAAACAACCCGCTCAGGCTCAGGTTCTGGTTCATCTCCAACCTCGGGGAATTGCTCCTTGAAGTCATTGATTTCATCATCACTGGCCTTCAAAATGTCATTATCCTGCTCGGTCTGGAATTCGTCTCCAACCAATTCTTTCTCACGACTTAAAAAGTCGGAGTCTCCAATATCTTCAGTACTTGGTAAGTTATCTTCTATTGAATCTAATGCTGGGAACTTATCGGCCATGGTATGTGTTATTTACGTAGAGATTCAACGTTCGCACTAATCGGCACTCAAAATCGAAAAGTCGAAAAATCAAGAGAATGTCGTGTCCAGGAGAATTTGCCAATTAAAAAGTATATCATTAGTATGCTACGTTGTATAAACGGATGGAAGAGTCAGCACTTCCTACGGCTAAGTGCAAGTTACTTTTGCTGAATTTGATACGGGTTATTCTGTCAGCAGGAGTGAGTTCGGTAGCGATTTCTTGGATTATGGCAAACTTGGCCTGGCTACTGAAGTCTATAGTTAATAATTTGATGTTACCTGATTCTAATCCAATGGCGAGTAAAGCTTTATTATCGATTGGTTGTTTATAGATAGAAACACCAGTTATCACTTCTTCTATTTTTAAACTCTCTACAAGCTCCACTTTATTATCGACGACACTCCAAAGCTTAATTTGCTTATCACGACCAACTGTAACGTAAAAATCTCCGAACTCCTGAGGAACCCAATCACTGTCCCATATAATTCTTGTATGTGCTTTAGGATTAGCGTCTATGAGTTTGAACTCGGCAGTATCTTCATTGATGACTTCCCATAATATTGATTGTCTATCACGACCAACAGTCAACAAATACTTACCATTAGGGGAAAATACTATATTAGTAACAGTTAAGTTATGACCAGGTAATGTTTGTTGACATTGTTGGAAATCGTTAGCAATGTTGAATAGTCTTATCATACCGTGCTTGACAGAGTTTGTTCTACAAGAAGTAGCAATTAATTTACCATTTGGAGATGTCACACAACATGTTATTTCATAACCATGTCCGTATAATTTCTCTAATTCCGGGAATAAGGTGAATCTTTGTAAATAGTCCTCTAATGGTGGAGAGTTCAATTCTTCTAAAACATCTTCGGAAGATTTCTCTTCACTGTCCTCATCATCTTTACTAGCTTCACCAACCTCCGCTTGATCATTAGCAGCTTTATTACTCAAACCCAACACTGGTAAAGAAGCTGTATCTGGTAAAACTTCATTGGTCTCTATTTTTGTTCCTGTAGTGCTGGTTAACAACTTACTAATAGAATGGGTCATTTCAAAGACTCTCAAGATCTTTTCATCACCAGCAGAAACAAATCTAGTAGGTGATAAATTGTCTATACAGATCATATCGTATCCATGGATCTGAGGTCTTGCAAATTCATGCCAAGTCAGTATATTATCATGGTGCCAAGGAGCTAACAATCTTGTTGTTTGATCTAAGGAAGTAGCCATAAAATAATCTCCATTAAGTGACCATACTATATCAGTGACGTCTCTTATTGGACCAGTTACACCTAGAACAGATTCCCAGTTCTTATGCTCTTCATCAGAACTCCTATACATCCTGATTGCCCCAGTTTTTCCGTTAGTTATTATGTACTGGTCATCATTTTCAGGATTTAAGAACCAAACACACGACCAGAATCCACCAGAGGCTCCAGTAGCGGTGGATGCACCTTTGATTGATAATTCACCTAATCTACTAGCACATACCCAAACCCCTGAATCATGGTCCATTTCCCATACCATCAATGCAGTATCAGCACTAGAAGATAAGAGTTGTAATTTCGAATTACAACTTGATGGATGCCAAGCTAAGCCAGTGACCCAATCATCATGCCCCATAATCAAAGCTTCAAAACTGATAGCACATCTTGTTTCTTTGATTGTAAATTTGTATTGTTTGTTACTCAATAATATCAACTTACTAGAATCTTCATCGGAATCATCGATCTTCTTATTGAGTCTAAGTCTCCATAATCTTATGTATCTATCTTGGGAACCACTGGCTAATAAGAAATCATCTTCATCTTCTCTTATAAAGGCTAGACATTTTATCCAGTCTTCGTGACCAGTTAATACTGCTGCTTGATTGAGGTTAGTCAACTCAAGTTGATTGTATTCAAATGTATAGACAAATAGTTGAGGGCTAGTTCCACCAATAGTCAAGACATACTCACCAGATTTGATCTCCTCTAAGGCTAATGACAATGGGAAAAATCCCAGCTTTATAGAGAATTTACCTACCTTATGCCATTGGTCATTATCATATCCCCATATGATAACTTGTCCATCTGAACCTCCAGTTATGAATATCTTACTATCGAGTACAGCTATACAAGTAACAGATGCTGTATGCTCCTCGAGATTCTGAGACAATATATAAGTATCTTCTTTCTTTTTCCATACATTTACCTTGAAATCTTCACCACAAGTAACAAGAAAATCAGAGGATGGTATGAATCTAACACAAGTAACTTCTGCTGAATGGTCTTTAAGTGTACTATATACACCTTTACTATTGTTATTTAAAGGTTTCCAAAGAGCTATGGTTTTCCCTGCTCCATAAGCTATCAACCTATCTGTAGAACTATAGTCTACAGAGAAACTTTGCTTATTGCCGCCGATAAATACAGCTTCTTGGTCTATCTTCATATCTACAAATTTTTTTTTGAGATGCGAAGAGTAAAGCTGCAAAAACATAGATAGCCAGTGTAAGTAGCTATACAGCATCCAATCAAACTTCTGACGTGGACAGTGTTTACAAACGGATATAGAACTATGTTATACTTTTTTCCGGGCTGTTTCAATGGCAATTTGGAGGAAAACAGCTAACTCTTGCTACAGAAGAGTGGAGAACTCGACAGTTTTCGCTATCGGTCATACTTGTACGTATTGGATTTCATTAAAGTATAGTCGACTACCTTTTGCTGTGTCAAAAGGTTCAATTATCACCTCTAGTTGATGCCTTTTGAAATTTCGCAGAGTGGAAATTAAACTTGGTATAATGGTATCAGCGTATGTATGAAAGACAGGAGAAAAATGAACATAACTAACACAGTATAGGGTAATATTGAATCTGAAGGCTAATCCAGAATCTATAACTCAATTTCATGACGAACTTTCTAATGAATTACCAGAAATTAAAGGGAATTGGCAATTTAGCTTTAAAATCTTCAGAAATAACCCATATTCAATTCCTCCAGAACTTGCTGAAACAGCCACAACATCACCAGAATCCAAGTTCTTATACACATTATCGCCATCATACCTTAAAGATACGACTGTCTGTGTGGTAAATAAAACATCTTCCAGCATATTAACTAATTTGATTGATGAAGAAATAGGCGATGATAGTAAGTCATCATTCGCTATTCCAGCTAAACATCTTCACCAAGGTGCAACAGCTGGACTAAATAATCTCTTTGATATGTTCATTACTCAGAAGCTCCAAAGTTTATGGAATCTTAAACAAAATATAAGAGGAGATGGTGGTGAGATATATGAATTAGAAAATGGAAACTTGACTATAAAAACATCAAATATCTTCTTACATGGTATTTTCAAAGGTTTATTAATTGAAATACTAGTAGATGATCACATAGTAGAAAACTACAAACCAGAGTATTTAAAAGAACTATTCGATAAAATCACTACAAATTATAAAATTCCTACCGGGAAAATCTGTTTCGACCTTTTAGACCCCTCCAAACCAGATAAGTTTAGTGATCTATGCTTGCAGTATTCCGAAATCTTGAATTTCTGACCCCTGATATCCTGATCTTTCACTAGAATATACGACCCTCTCCATACTAAATTTTTCGTGCATTGCACATCAATGAGATGAGATAAATCGAATTTTCTTTGTACAACAGTGATGGTTAAGAAGGTAAAGAACAAGAACAATAGAGGATTAAGACTATTACAGCGTAAGAAGGAGGAGGAAGCACTTGAAAAACTTATTGAAAGGATCGAACAATATGACCCATCTGTGGACGAAAAAAATGTCACTCAATTTAGTGATTTACCTATATCTGAGAATACTATAAAGGGATTGACTGAATCTAGTTTCCTTCAGTTAACTGACATTCAAAAGAAGTCCATTCCATATTCTTTGAAAGGAGAAGATATTATGGCAACTGCAAAAACCGGCTCAGGTAAGACTTTAGCATTTTTAATTCCCACAATTGAAATTTTATTAAGGAATAAAATTACTGAATTTGACGGATTAGCAGCATTAATTGTTTCACCTACCAGAGAATTAGCGGTTCAAATCTTTGAAGTATTAACAAAGATTGGTGTTCATAATCAATTTTCGGCTGGGTTGGTTACTGGTGGTAAAGATGTAAAATATGAAAAAGATAGAGTCGCTAGAATGAATATTTTAGTTGGTACACCTGGTCGTATTTCACAGCACTTGAACGAAGCTGTTGGTATGGAAACTTCAAATTTACAGGTATTGGTGCTAGATGAGGCTGATAGATGTTTAGATATGGGTTTCAAAAAACAAATCGACAGTATTGTTGGTCATTTGCCAAAGACAAGGCAGACATTACTTTTCTCAGCTACTCAAACTGACAGTGTAAAAGATTTGGCTAGGCTCTCGTTAACTAACCCAAGAAGAATAGGTGTATCATCGGATTCTGAGGTTTCGGCCACCCCTGATTCTTTGGACCAATACTACATAAAAGTACCATTGAATGAGAAATTAGATGTTTTATGGTCGTTTATCAAATCTCATCTTAATACTAAAATATTGGTATTTTTTTCATCATCAAAACAAGTTCAATTTGCATATGAAGCTTTCCGTAAACTCCAACCTGGTATGTCATTGTTAAAGTTGTATGGTCGTCATAAACAGACTGCAAGATTGGAGACTACTTATAAGTTTTCTCAAGCTCAACATGCATGTCTTTTTGCTACCGATATCGTGGCAAGAGGTCTTGATTTCCCTGCTATTGACTGGGTTATTCAAGTGGATTGTCCAGAAGATGCTGCAACTTATGTCCACAGAGTGGGCAGAGCTGCTCGTTTTGGTCGTGAAGGTAAATCATTATTGATGTTGTTACCTTCAGAGGAGGAAGGGTTCCTCAAAAGATTGACCAACCAGAAGATAGAAATAAAGTACATGAACGTCAAACAAAAGACTAAGAAGACTATTAGACCACAAATTCAATCCTTATGTTTCCAGGATCCTGTACTTAAAAATTTGGGCCAAAGAGCCTTTATCTCGTATTATAGGTCGGTCTATATACAAAAGGATAAGGACGTGTTCAGAGTTGAAGAACTTCCCGCTGAAGCATATGCTGCATCATTAGGATTACCTGGAGCTCCTAAGATCAAGATAAAGGGAGGTAGTTCTAACAAAGAAAAGAAAAATGAATCCAGAAAGTTGCAATTATTAGCAAAAGCGGATGAGAATGGTGATTTTAAGGATGATGATAACAAGAAGGTAAGAACCAGATATGATAGGATGTTTGAAAGAAAGAATCAAACTGTTTTATCTGAGCATTACATGAATATGACAGGGACCAAGAAAGACGAAGATGATGAAGATGATTTTATGGTAGTAAAACGTAAGGATCACCATTTATCCGAAATTGAATTGCCTGATTTGTCGGTACCGGTGTCCAAGAGACAAGCCAAGAAGGCTCTTTCTAAGAAGGCCAGCTTAACATCTAAAGGGAATCCTACCAAGATGGTGTTTGATGATGATGGTACGGCACACCCAATCTATGAATTAGAAGATGAAGAAGACTTCAAGAAAGCAGGCGATGCTACTAAGCAGAAGGAAGAATTTGTTTCCAAAGAGGCAGAGTACATGAACTCAGCCGACGTCCAAGATAAGTTGACAGCTAAGGAGAAACGTGAAGAGAAGAAGAGAAGGAGAAAAGAAATGGAGAGGAGAGCATTGGAAGAATATGATGAATCTGATGAAGGTGAAGTATTAGTCACTCTTGGAAACCCAGATCTGGATCCAGATCTTGATAGAGATATGGAACATTCTGATAATGAAGAACCTGAACAAAAGAAACCCAAGTGGTTCGAAAACAACAAACATGAGAAACGTAATGTTGATGATATTGTTGAAATTGACCAACCAAATACTTTAGAGGATTTGGAAGCATTGACTGCCCAGTTGATCGGAAATTAACTGGCAATACGTTCATCAATAATGATATCATCACCTCCATTAATATATATAATCAGTAAAAATCGCTTATTAGACAACGGCCCGTGAACCATCTAAATTATTTTCCATAAAAATATGGCATGACTAGAGCTGTATAGAATACAAATGAACTAATGTATATTATATGTATGATATGATAGGCGTCGCTATGAGTTTACCGTCTACTTCCCCGAGATTAGAAATTGTACCCTTATATTTTTCATCTTCATTATTTTCGGCCTTCACAGGTATTTCATCCACTTCCATTTTATCGTCATTCTGCTCAGTCATGTCTAACAATGCCAATTCCTGTAAGAAGTTCGTAGGGACTCCACTTGAAAGGTCAAGGTTTATATCATTACCGAGATTAATTGTAATTTTACCAGACTTGTGAATGTTAATATGACCTATTTGACCCTCAATAGCTACCGAAGGTTTAGATTCTGAGGTTTCGAGTTCTGGTTGTTCTTGAAGATCCTCAATATCAATGTCATCCTGTTTCTCTTTCTTCACCAAATCAGGCTTTATAGTATATTCAGGGAGAACTTTTGGTAATTGAAGAAGCACAAATGAATCATCAGGGTTGTTAAACTTGGAGTTTATCAGGGATAAAATATTATTACGGTCGACAGATGCTTTCTCTGATTCTTCTAGGTTGAGCAAATCGACAGGTTGAGCAATCTTAGATTCTAAATCAGCCTTAGTATCCAAGATTCTTTGTAGTTCGGTTTCGATATTTTCACTTTTTACAGAACTTTCCTTAGCAAATTCTTGTTTTACAGGAGATGGATCTTTGGTGAAAGTTGATGGCTGCGATTCCCCATGGTTTCTAACTGGTCTTACAGGAAATAATTGAGTTTCATCATCAGTAAATTTATAAGCCTTTGTCATATCTATTCTTGTAATATCATCGTCTTCATCAGAATCTTCACTTGATGGCAGTTTAGATTTTTCAGGATTCTTTAATTTTAAACTATGTAAAAATTCACCACCGCCATTTGATCCACCAACTGTGATTATCTTTGATTCTTTTTGAGCAATACCAGATACTGCACCTGAGGATAATAATCCTGAAGATAATACATGAGTATTAGCATATCTTTTATTCCTATCACGAGGTTTCTTAGCTGGTACTGATTTCTGATTTCTATTATTGACTTTATCAGACTCTTCAGTCTTTATCTTGACAGATTTGTCTCTTTCTTCTTTAGACTTTCTTTCTACTGCCTTTGGTTTGAATTTCAATGCTGGTTTACTACTACTCTTCTTGTTATTGCCACTAAGTGACTCCAACCGATTGGTCATTTTACTGTTGAAATCTTCAAATTAATTTCCGCACAGCGATGAGATTAATTTTCTACCCTTTTTATTTGTGATGGCTAAGAGAAGAGGCAGAGTTCAGGCAGAAATACCCTCTGATAATGAGATCGATGAGTTTCATAGTAACCGGGAACAGGTTCTATTGAATAATGCTGGTGAATATTCCAAAACTACCAACGATAGTGATCCAGAGGATGATGAGGTCTTAGGACTCGATGAGATGGATGAGGATGAAGATGAGGAACAGGATGAGGACGAAGACGAGGATGAGGATGAGGATGAGGAACAGGACGAAGATGAGGAGGAAAGGTGGGGTGGAAGGAAAGATTATTATGGAGGAGATGAAGTTGAAGATATGGAAGACGCTAAGAGAATGACAGAAGAAGCTATAAGACAACAGAAGAAGAATCTTAAAGAGCTTGGAGTTGATGACTACCTTGATGATGATATGATGGAAGATTGGAGTAAACAAGCAGAAACATTTGATAGTAAGTCATCTAAAATCACTATTACTGATGCTTCAACTGATTTTGAAAAATTAGATCAATCTGAAAAATTGGAATTACTTAGTGATACCTTCCCAGAATTTGTTCCATTACTTAAAGAATTACAAACATTACAACCATTGTTAGCGAGCTTTGAAAAGGATCCTACTGAGGTTAATAGCATAAAGAAAATTGCTTTATCTTCTTATTTAGGTGCAGTCTCATCTTACTTTTCTATCTTTGTAGACCAATTGAAAGCTGGTGATTTTGCAAGTATGAAAGAACATCCTGTCATGGAAACTATTCTTACTACAAGACAAATATGGAAAGACGCAGATAAATTACAAGATCTAGAATCAGAAGATGAGTTCACTGATGCACAAGAACCATCAGAAGGCATTGTATCAGAAGATGGAGAAGATGTTTCTGATATCAGTGACAGTAGTGAAGAAGATTCCGAAGAAGAACAAGATGATGATGATGATGAGTTGGAACAAGATATAGATGTGACTTCTAAACGTACTATCAAAGAGCTCAAAAGTAGAAGTGGTAATGATTTTATTGAAGCTGATGAAATAGATGATGTTGATGAAGAAGATAAGAAGTCACGTGAGAAATCCTTAAGATTTTACACTTCTAAGATTGACCAATCACAAGCTAAAAATAATGAAAAGTTTCAAGGAGATTTGGATATACCATACAAAGAGAGATTATTCGAAAGGAAGCAAAGACTTATTGAAGAAGCTAGAAAGAGAGGACAATCCACAGAGTTGGGTGACGACTTAGATAATGAAGACTATAACTCAGATGACCAGCGTGATATAACAACACAAGGTGATGACTATTATGAATCAATGAAAGCTCAAAAACAACATAAAAGAGAAGCTAGAAAGAATGCTCATGTTGAAGCAGTTAAATTGGCTAAAGAAGGAAAATTGGCAGAGGGTCAAGAACTTCTTGGTAAAGATGGAAAGAGGGCGCTTAATTTCCAAATTCTTAAGAATAAGGGTTTGACTGCCAAAAAGAGAAAGGAAGTCAGAAACTCCAGAGTTAAGAAGAGAAATAAGTATGATCAAGCTAAGAAGAAACTTAAGTCTGTTAGACAAGTTCATACTCAAAATACCGGACCGTACGAGGGTGAGAAGACTGGTATTAAGAAAGGGTTATCCAGATCCGTTAAATTGGGTTAGCCTGTGTATATTTCATATTATTTTTCACGTAACTTTAATATAATTTTCATCAATACACCTCATTTAATTTTGCAGCTGATGGGTGAGTGGCATCCAAGTATCAGAGATTTCCAGTTCCTACTCTTTGTTGTGCATACACTTCCTCTTTCTGACTTTCACTTTCTGACTTCCTTTTTCTGACTTCCCTCTTCACCAATTCGCTCGCTCATATATTTTCATGACAAAAGAAGAGAATTACAGGGTCAATACAGATGACTTATATAGGCGATCATCGCAATATATACTATGGTCATACACACCCAAGCAACTATTCGAAGCCAGAAAGGCTGCTAATTTGAAAGGTAGAGAATCTGCAACTGAGAGGTTCAACATAGCGTATAATAAAGCCAAAGCCGACAATGAAGAGATATTCAATAATAACCCTGAACTCAACGGTGAGTCACTCCTAAAACATATAACCTTGGATGAAGAAACCAAGTATTTGAGTTACTACTCAAGGAAAGTCATTAAGGCTGCTGAATTTTTCATGATGCCAAGTCAAGTCAAAGCTACTGCGATGTCATTCTTCAAGAAGTTTTATCTTGTTAATTCTATTACTCAATATCAACCACGTTATGTCTTATATACTTGCTTATTCCTAGCTGCAAAGTCAGAGAATTATTTCATATCCATTGAATCCTTCTGTAGCCGTGTAAAGGACACAGAACCCAAGCATGTTCTTGATTTGGAATTCATAGTCCTACAATCGCTCAAATTCACTTTGCTTGTTCATCACCCATTCAGACCCTTATATGGATTCTTCTTAGATTTCCAAGAAGTGTTGGGTGAAGGACAAGAATCGGTTGACCAAATTGGGAAATTGTACGATGAGGCCAAGAAGTGGTTAAATGAGTATGGACTTTTGAGTGATGTCTGCTTCCTCTTCACTCCTCCACAAATAGCATTGGCAGCTATGTACAGCTGTGATAGAAAGATCACCGAGAGATACTTGAAAAACAAGTTTAAGAATAATTTGACCACCATCAAGGAAGAGAAAGAAGAGAAGAAAGGGGACGAGAATGAAGACGAGAAAAGAGAGAACGAGGAAGAAGCCAAGGAAGAAGTTGCAGAAAGGAACGAGTTGGAACTTATAACAAACGTAATACAGAGATGCGCAGAACAAGCACTACACATAGAAGAAACATCTATAGAAGAAAGTACGGAGATTGAGAAGACAATTTTCTTCATATTAAACCCTGACCGTCTTATCCAAAAGAGGTTGAAAAAGATAAAGAAGAAATTGGAGAATGGTCTGTAGATAAGAAAAATTAATAAACGATCCCCCCACTAGTGTAATATAATGGTTGAAGTTAGAGAATGGCCTGGATAAATTATGAAGTAATCTTGCTGTAGTGCTGCGATGGTTTCCAGGAAGAGCTCGAAAAGAGTAGCACTATTAGAGACAGGTCACTAAAATTACTAATTACTATGTAGCATTAAAGTCTTGACGACGCTTCAAAGCTTCTCACGAGGCTTATATATACACTATCTGCTAAAGGCAATATCATCTATACGCAAAATTGATTTGACACACTCCGAAGCTAAAGTAATAGCTGAAGTATTGACTAAAACTGGCTGTAAGATATGATCAGCAAATGTATTTGAAGTTCCTGATCTTCTTACAGAAATTCCAGCATAAATTTCATTATTTTCGTGTCTACTCTTTAAGTCAGTAATGACATCAATGGGATTAAGACCTGCGTTTTCAGCCAAAGTGGTAGGGATTACCTCCAAGGCTTCACTGAATTCCTTGTAGACAAATTGTTCCACACCGCTCAACTTATTACTTTCTTTCATTAAAATTCTGGATAATTCGATCTCTGGAGCACCACCCCCAGCGATAAGGGCTTTTTCTTTGACAAGACACCTAATAACACATAAGGCATCATGAATAGATCTTTCTGTTTCATCTAAGATCATGGCATTTGCTCCTCTTACAATAATGGATACAGTAGGTTTTACTACCTTAGGGTTGATACCAGTGATCTTGACAATCTTTGAACCGTTGCTTTCAACTTCTTCAATCAAATCAGCAGACCCTAATTTAGTTTCATTGAAATTGTCAACGTCAGCAATAGGTTTACAGCCAATGGATTTAGAGAGGAATTCAATCTCGTCCCTTTCGATATCCTTAATAACTAAAATGTTTAACTTAGATAAGAAGTGTAAAGCCAAATCATTGACAGCATCTCTTAAGATCGATTTCTGGATCAAGATAACGTTACATTTAGCTTTCTTGATCTTTTTACAGATATTTAATAAATATGCTCTTTCTTCCTTCAAGATCTTATCCATTTGTCTATAATCATTTACGATGATATTGTTTTCCATATCTGGTTTAGGGGGACTTAATTGGAATTGAATAATACCAATTCTTGCTTTTTCCATTCTTATTGGACCACCAGCATTTTTAATGACACTTTGATGTAAAACAATTCCATTGACTAATTGAGTTTCATCGATAGTACCACCAAGTTTCTTGACCAATCTGATATTATTCAAATCTACGTTGTTATCATTTTCTTGAGTGATTTTCAATACAGAATCAACTGCTAAAGGAGCCAATAAGGAAGAATGCTGAGAAACAATCTTGGAAGACAAAGAAGTAGAAGCAGCTTTGATCAAAGTTTCTCTATCACTTAAATCGATCTTATGACTCATATCCAACAATATTTCACAACTTCTTTTGGCAGCTCGTTGGAAACTCTCTGCAATCAAAGTAGGATGAATTCCTTTATTTAATAACTTCTCAGCAGCATTTAATAATGATCCAGTTAAAATAGCAACCGAGGTGGTACCATCACCAGCCTCTACGTCTTGTGCAGCACTGACATCAACTAACATCCTAGCAGCAGGATGTAAAATCGCCATATGCTTTAAAATAGTTGCCCCATCATTAGATATAATGATTTCACCACTCTTTGTCTTAATCATTTTATCCATACCTTTTGGTCCCAATGATGTTCTAATTGCATCTGCTACTGCTTTAGCTGCAATGATGTTACTTTTACGAACCTCCTGAGGCTTTTCTTTATCCTTGAATCTGGCATTCGACGGATTGGCGGCTACCTTCGACATTATAAGTGTTGACTTGAAAAGATTTTCTTTGATTTTCTCGCGACTTTACGCCATCAGACGCATCGAGCGCTTCACTAGTTTAGCGAGATGACACGGGACTACAGTGTGTTTGAGGAGGTTAGGGCCAGCAAGAGGGAGGTGATGAACTGCAGTTACTCCAGCTGGTATTCCAAATTCAAAGAATATGCGTTAGAGCTGAAAATTATCAAGCCATTGCCTATAAGTTTCATTGAGTATTTGGCATCAGAGAGCATAAGATTACCCAAGGAGGATAAGCCTCAAGTTGAAGTCAATAGTGACAATGAGTATAGCGATTGGGAAGATGATGAAGATGAGCATGAAGATCCAATAGAGCCATTTAAGGAGTTACATCAGGATATTAAAGATATTATTGAACAGTATAAATATGTTGCACCCAAACTAAACTGGTCTGCACCAAAAGATAGTAGTTGGATCATGATAGGGAATACTATGAAGTGCGATAATGTAAGTGATGTTTATCTCTTATTGAACTCGTCAGATCATATTACTCATGATCTTGATCATCCTTTTGAAGATACTTATGAAGATGATCCGAGTCCTGAGTTTGAGTATGAACTCATCTTAAGAAAATGGCAGGAAATCAACCCTGCACTTGAATTCAGAGTCTTTGTAAAGAAACAACAAATAGTAGGGAAGTCACAAAGAGATATAAATCACTATGATTACTTACAGAAATTGATAGATGATAATGATATAAATGAAAAGATTAATAAGTTCATTTACGAAAAGATAATACCTAATTTCGATAATGGTAGTTTTATCATGGATATCTATATCCCAAGGCCATTCAACAAAATCTACATTATTGATATCAACCCTTTCACAAGAATCACTGATTCTATACTATATACCTGGAATGAACTCCTAAATGATAAAGAGGATGGTATAAGACTCATTACCGAGACTAACATCGCTAGATTCAAAACTAAGGCATATTCGGAAAATCAAGTTCCTTTGGACGTCATTCAAGCAAGTCAAGACCCTAATTCATTGGCCGAACTTGCAAAGGAATGGCAGCTCAATGAGCTTGATGAGCTTCGAGCGGAATGAGAAGCGATCTGGTATATAATAGACTTGAGAGGCACAGAGTCGGGCTCCCATCTCCCCCCACGCTTGACCCGTTGCGCCCCCACGCCATCTCGGAAATTTGAATTGCGCGAGGTGGAAAACTGGAGGATCTGGAGTTATTTTCCGAAATTCTTTTCTATAGTTAATTATGTCAGAAATTAAACTTACTAAGGACAACGTATTATTGCCCAATTACAGAGGAAGGTTACTTGAAGGGGTTACTTATAATAAGAGTAACAATTCGTTAATATGGGTAGATATCATTGCTGCTGAAGTCCACAGATATTTTTTCGAATCCGAACTTCACGAGGTGTTGAAGTCTGGTACGTTCGCCGACTCAATTGGAACCATTGGGTTAACAGAAGACGATGACAAGATAATTCTTGGTAATAAAACCGGAGTTGGTTTGGGAAATTTCAAGACCAAGGAAATCAAGACTTTAGTCAAGTATCCGGAAAATCTTAGAGTAAGATCTAACGATGGTAAAATCGATCCTCATGGCAATTTGATTGTAGGAACTATGAGTGATTTCCAGTTTGATTTGAAACCTGAAGGTGTACTTTATAAACTTGACGAAAATTTGAAATTAAGTGTGTTATGGGATAATTGTCAGATTCCAAATGGATTGGGTTTCAATAGTAGTTTGACCAAATTTTATTGGACTGATTCTCCTACACATAAAATTTATTCCTTCGACTATAACAAGGATACTCAAGAATTCAGTAACAAAAAGGTATTCTTTGATACTGAAGTTGCATTAGGTGATCCAGAATGCGTTCCAGATGGCATGTGTATTACCGAGAACGATGAAATTTTTACGTCTGTATTCAATGGGTCGGTTGTAATTCAAATTAATGAACAGGGCCAAATTTTGCAACAGTATAAATTGCCGGCTTCCAGGCTTACATGTTGTACCGTGGGTGGGGTAAACAATGACGAATTGTTCATCACCACTGCCCACGAATTCCACGAAGACATGGCTGCACCAATTGAATTGAGTGAGGCGGGGGACTTAGGAGGTCACTTGTTCAGAATAAAATTAGATAAGCCCGGTAAGGAAATACAATACATTTGGAAAGGTGAATATTAAAAGGCGTCTTGCCTAAAAAATTAAAACAATTAGCGTTTCATGTTGAGTGTCTCCTTTGGGGATATTTTTTATATTTAAGCTATAATATTTTTTGAGCAAGGCTCAATGCGTATTTAGTAAGTTTATATTATAATGCTATTTTGGGTCTAGGTTTGCCCGAACCCTTTTATTATTATTGTAAATGCTATTGTCGGATGCTATTGAGGGGCGAGCGCCCGCATTGTGCCCTCATTGTGCCCGCATGAATTCATTGCTGTAATTGGTCATATTGTTCACTCAACATTATGAATCGCAGAATAAACTCTTCTACAAGCTCATTCTCTTCTACGCCACCTGAACGGAGGTCATTAATTTTTATGTTCATAAGGTCATCTCTTTCGAACGAATTAAAGGTTTTGCCCATTTTGAGAAGCACACTCAAGTGGATCTGAAGCGGCTTGAGGCGGAGATACTGTTGGATATGCGGATCTTTGAGCACATATTCAAACCGGGGATCGCGGACAGTGGAATGTGCCAGCTGTCGATTTAACTCCTGATAAGGAGGTGGAACAATCGCAACCGGTAAATTCAAGTGCCGATCATTATGGACTTCACTTTTGAAACAGTTTAATGAACAATAGCTTGCAGAACATTTAGGGCACTTATATTTTGCTTCTATTTGCAGGCAAATTTCACAAAGCATAATAAAAAAACTTTGTCCAACGAGGTGAGGAGCAAACGTAACACCGAAAGTTGGAGCAAATTACGAGCGCGCCATTAATAACCCTACCAGAATTAAACAATAAGATTTGCACCAGAAAGAGACGATTGACAATATGCGTAGTCAGCTACAGAGACGAGATGTTAACAATTCAAAAAGAAATCTACAAAGCATTGTTCGGAACAAGAACCCATCCACTGCTGTAACAATATATGCCGGTGCAGTCATGCGGTCGTGGCCAGCGTACATGAATTCCAGTAGACGAACAATATGGTAAATAATTATAATATTGAACCCACATGAAATTAACTAGGTTTGCAGTAAAGGTAAGCTTTTATGATTTTGCGGAAAGGCGGAATTCTGTTTTTATTACTTTTTTGCATGTCTTGCATGCGTCTGCAGATCACATGCAGTTCCCCATGCAGTTCCACAAGCAATTTCTCATGCGTGCCCACAACCCACCAAACAAAACAAATGGAGTGCAACAACAGACGTCACTGAGCGTTCAATGCGTGCAATTGTCCTGGAAATGGTTCAATTGTACTGTTTGTGTGTGCGCATGGCTTTTTTATGCATAGAACTACGGCAATAACAATAGCAGTGCCGAATGTGCCAGTACTTTCTTCATATCTCTTTCGGCACTGGTTTAGACGTTTGTTGAGTTAACAACAAAATTAACGGGCTAAAGTTTGGCCAAGATGAGGTTCAAACACTAATTCCATTCACCGGAACCTAAAATAAACTTCTTACATGAAACTTTGTTTAAACCAGCTTCTCCCTGCTTCTGCCACCTCATTTAACCCCTTTCGGGATTTCTAATTCTAATTATCCCTATCCGGATGCGTGGAATGAAAATTTTTGCCTGCACCCTCCAGATGAGATCAGCAATAATAACCTGGTTTGAGCACTGGCCACGACAAAAATGCAGTTGCAAATTTGATTCTACAGGTAATAAGAAATCGTAAGTCGTTAATATTAGAATATATAGGGGTGGTACCTTTGAGGGCTATATCTTATGGATAGTATCTTAGGGATAACCTTAGACATAGCACCTGAAAGGCAGTATCTATTCATGTAAATGCAAAGGGGGGATTAATTCGTAGCTAAAGTCGTTAGGCGTAATGTAGACTGGATTTGGCTTGGCTCTCTTAGTAGCTGAGCTGTTAATGTAGTTGAAGTTCAAGTTGTACTTCATAGTGTGGGCACTGTGAGTATAATTGTGTAATGGAGAACTTTGAGGTGTGTGCACTGGGGTCAAGAGTGGTGACGTGGCAGGAGTACTAAATCTACTGCTCATGACCAACCAATTTTTGAAATAGTTACTGCGGTTGATTTTGGACAACGTTTCCCAAAACTTATGATCTATGACGACGTTTCTATAGTCCAATTTGTAGTTCAAGCATGTCAAGAACCATACTTCCATCTGTTTAAGTATTTTTAGATCAATATTAGGGATTTTGGCAATTTCTATAAGATTCAACCATGTCTTAAATGTATAACTCTGATCATTGAAAATCTTGTTGGACAATATTAACAGGATGACTATTGTTTTAGTGACAAGCTTACTGTCTGTAGAATCCACGTCAACCACTTTATTACTCTTAAATTTATGAAGTAAATAAAGTGCTATTACTAGGTTTTCAACCGTAAGTTTCAGAATTCGAATTAGCTTCACTAGCTTATTATTACTAGGCTCACTATTCAAGAGCTTATAGCTCATTTCATTGAAAGCAGCGAGATACCGCTCTATATCTTTCATTAATATTTATATCGACTAAATCTGATTGCTTACCACCTAGAAATCGATGTATTTAAATATGTTCCACTTGTTGCAGCTAAATTTAATTTTAATATTTATTTTTTGGAATATAAAATAACATCGGAAAATAATAAAAAAAATAACAGACTAACCGTTTTGCTCAGAAATAAGGTTCCTCAATAATAATCAATAGGTGAATCGATAATGTGCAGTCTAGACTGGTGATCATACCGGGTATCCGTTCGTATGTATTGGCATGTTAAAAGGAGATATGAAAATGGTGACATATAGATAGGAGAATGTTAAAAGATTCAGAATTTAACGGGATATTCGTCATGATGAAACGAAAACTATATTATTCAAAACAGCCCGTGTAACTAAGAGATGAGGTGGCACCACCTCTGGTTTCTTGATAGGTTTTAAGATTACGTGGGATGCTGACGTAATCACAATAAAAAGCATCCAGCAGGACATTTAGGAATTAGAGTTTTCTGCGTGTGACGACAATATTTTACGGCAGTAGTGCACAATTGGAAGTAGGCGGTACACGATGAAGGAGGTGAGGTACTAGATATTGCTAGTAACCATCATAAGAAATTATACATATACGGAATGTACGTGTCATGAAATAATTAGTATTTGCGAACTATCCTTGGCTCAATTATGTAGACGTGCATACGAAGTCATGCTGGGTTGCGAGCACACGAAATAATCTCAAACTAAAAAATGGGAACTGTGAATGACAAGGAATTTCAGCTCTAGAGATTGTTTCAGAAAATTTCTTTTTTTTTCTTACTAGTTATGAAATCAAGGCAACGGCACCAGAAAATAAAGTCGCTTACAAGCGGACGTGGTTACATCGGTTGTGTCATTAATAACGCGCAATGGTGACACAACGACTGCCACATATCCTTACTACGGTCACATATCCCTGCAAGTATTATTTTTAAGCTACTTCTTTTCCGGCCTAGCTCTGGTTTTGGTTCTGTTGTTGGTCGGGTCGGGATCATTATTCTTTCCTCATTATATCTTCTCTTTGTAATTTAGCTGGTTAGGCGTCGTCGCGCCCGGTTGTTTATTGTTGGTTGCGTAGTTGCTGAATCGGCTGAGATTTCATATGGGACACTGCCTATTTTTGAATTGCTGTGATGCGATGAGCTCGAAACGTCGTTATAAAAACATTTCATTGCTCTAACTATCAATATGCATTCACATCTTCATTATAAATTTAAAGTCATCCACTATTACCTCATACCACTTGTATGTCTTGTGGTATGGTGGGGCATGTTAATAGCCTTGCTAGCATGCTGGGGTGCGCAAGGTGATCCACAATATTCTTGGAATACCAGTTATCAAAGTCCTCCTTACATCAGTGACTTGGGTGCCACTAACTTACAGCCGCTTTTCATCTCATGTGCTGGATTCCAGGCCATCTTTTTCGTGGGTACTTTACTCATGGAGTACTTTTTAAGAAGAAACAAGAAATTGCAACCATGGGTTTCTACTAAACAGTCCAAGTTTTCCTTAATCTCGGTTATTTGTGCCGTCATAGGTCAATTGGGTATCTTGTTCGTCGCTATATTCAAAACCACTGCTTTCCATAAAGTCCATCTTAGTATGGTTGCAGTGTTTATTGTTTTTTCATTTTTCACTTGTTTGTTCAATTTCCTTAATTCTTTTATATTCGGTAACTACCCAACTAGGTTGAGTCCTAATCACGAAAAGGTCATTTTTGGAACCCACAAGTGGGCAAACTTATATATGGTTTCATTCTTTTTGAAACTTGTTTGGCTTGCCGGTGCAGTAGTCTTGGCTGTTTGCTTTGGTTACTACATGAAAGTTGATAAGGATAGTACCTCTGCCGTATTTGAATGGTCAATCTCATTCTGGTACGGTTTATTGTTGATATTTTGGTCTATTGATTTATTCCCAAGTGCTGTAAAGCACTATCAATTGAGACATCCCGAGGAATTTCCTGAAAAAGACATGGCCCACGTCCATTTGGATCCAAACAATCCTGACGATCTCAGCAAGTTAGAAAGAAGATCAATGTCCACATACGGTGAACCAACCTTTGCTGAGCAATCCTTTTAGAGTTATGAAAGAAATGACCCCTTTAGAATTAATATATATTCATATATGAACGTACTGCGTCTTGACTCTTTTATTGAAAGTATAATCACGGACCTTTTAGAATATTCTACACATGCAGATGATATTTCTTGGTATAGTACTAGTTAGACCCAATCGTGTCCAGCAGAGCCACGCACGACCACAACCACAAAAGCATGGACTGGTCATGGTACTACCACTGTCACCGAGTCACTCTCTGGTTCTGTGACTCAAAAGAATAATCTAATCAACTCCAATATAGCTCCACCACATACTAAAAACACCAATACTCCAATCCAACCTTTGCTGATTGGATACTGTACCTTGTCTTCATCATCCTTATACTGACCAGTCCGTTTCAACTGGTTCTTTTTACTGAACTTCTTGTTAGCTAATCTTTGCTTAGGAGTTTGGACAGCCTGCTTGTTAGTAATGTTCACTTACACCTTGTTAACTTGACATACCATTACGTGTTGATTTTTCACCGCGATCAATTCTGATTTCACAGTCAGCAGCCAGCCAAACAGCCAGTGCAATTAGTCAAACTAGTCGACCCAGCAAGCCTGAGCAATTGTGTATGATCCCACCAACAGCTTCACAATGGTCAAGAAATTACACATTCTACAGTCATAATAAATATTTTCAAAATCAGAAAAATCTTTAAAAAAAAACAAAGTAGCGCCGCCCGGTTTCGATCCGGGGACATCAGGGTTATGAGCCCTGCGCGCTTCCACTGCGCCACGGCGCTTACCGATTGGTTGAAAAGCAACCAAAAGGTTTAAATCTCTGGAAAGTTAATTGTAGTATATAAGACCTGAATGCCTCGATACTGAAGGCAGCAGCATAATTAAGTTTTTTTATTTACAGTTATTCTATAAATGGCGGGGATCTAAAGCTAAAAGTTGATTATATGGAAATTAAAGTTGCTTTATATTTCCGAATCGGAATTGTAAATACTATTATTAGCATTCTGTCAAAGTCACTACTAAACAAGAGTCTGTTCGAGCATCGCGGATATTCAAGCTATTCCGCGCTAATATCTTGAGGTGGTACAAATATCTTTAGGTTGTAGATTACAGTTCTTTGATGAGCAATAGTGATAACAAGTACGCATTCGACAGAATGAATATTCCCATAAATCAAGATCCCTTGAAGTATCAACAAACCACTGAGTCGCTTGGAAATTTACAATCGCTTCCAGGAGTCCAACATGATGGAAATATTCAGGAAGGAAACATCCATGGAGGAAACATTCAGGGAGGAATACGTTCTAATATAGATATGCCAAGGGACATACAAAGGTACTCTATGGAGCCTAAGGCTCGAATGAGAGTCTCAAAAGCTTGTGATCGATGCAGAACTCAAAAAATCAAGTGTTCTGGTACATTTCCGTGCACTACATGTCTTAAACATAAGAAAGATTGTATTTATAATTCACCTTCTAGTTCATCAAAACCCGGAGAATATGTTGTGGCACCCACAATTTTGAATGCACAAACCGAAAAGGAATTACCTTATATTACTAAAAGTGACGATAAGTCATACATTCGACATTTAGAAAATAGAATTCAATATTTAGAATCTCGACTAAGTCCAGATTCTGAAACTATTGGGTCAACAGTTAGACCAGGTGAACCCGAGGATGAATCAGTAGCTATGTATGTCAACCCTTCTGCTAAGTGGAGGTATTCCAGAAGATCTCAAGTATTACTTATTCAAGAGCTCTGTAAGACAACTTACGACCAATTATCTGAAGATAATAAAGAAAATATTTCACTTCCTAGACACCAATACTTTGGATGGAACTTGAGTGGAACTCGGTACTTATCACCTGAACCATTACCGGAATTACCTAAGTTAAAACTTACTCATCCAATTGAGTATTATATTGAATACTTCTTTAGAGAGATCAATCAATTATTTGCCATTATTCATGAATCGGTATTCCGTCAACAGTTAAAATTATACCAGGAATTGTCTTCCTCAAAATCCGGGGTTGATGAGTCTTCTCCTTTCTCTCAAACAAAATTATTCGAAGCCATGCTTTACTTAATAGTGGCATTAGCAGTAAGATTTACTGAATTTTCAAAAAAAGATCTCTCTTTAGATATGCTCAAAGAAGAAGAGAAAATGTTCAAGTATAGTCATAAAGTTGTAAGTGTATTAAGTTTTCAATGGGAATCCTTTGAATTGATTCAATGTTGGTTATTGATTACATTATACTTAAGAATAACTCATCGTCAAACTTCCTATTTTACATCATTAGGGTCCGCTGCTAATATGGCCACCAGTATGGGTATTTATAGGAATTCGTCAAAGCATAGATTACCTGGTACTACATATGAAGAGCTTAAAGCTAAAAGAATATTTTATTCATTCTTTATATTCGAGCGACTTTTTGGGTTACAAAGTGGTCGTTACGATCTAATATCTTTCAAAGATGTAGAGCTTGACTTCCCTGATTTCGACTATAAGCTTGAAAAGAACAACGATAATTGGGTGACATTACCTGCTTTAGCATTACTTCATATTTCACGAATTGCAACTTTCGTTCATACAGCAGCTTATGAAAAGTTAGATATCATCAAATATCAACAAATCAATAAAGAGCTTATCACGCTTAATAAGTGGCTTAATGATAATGGGTTTGATAATAAGTATCTTTTCACTGATCCAAACGAAAAAATATCGTCTCTAGTGAAAAGTCAAGTGAAGCTTCATTACTATGATTTGGTCACATGCATTCATGGAAAGGTTCTTTTCAACTTTCTAGGTAGGAGGATTGCTACTCCAGGCCTTAAAGTTGAGATGGTACTAGACAGTTCAAGGAATATCATTGAAGTCTTGAGTAAGGTTCATAAAGCTGGCCTCCTTTATGTCCCATGGCACCTCAATTTACTATTGCTTTTTCATGTTGGTGTTAACTCCTTGACTCTTATAAACAGTGGCTTATTCTTGGGTGTGGCTAAAGAAAATTATAGTACATGTGTGGAACTCTTGGAAGTTCTCAAACAGGCCAATGTTAAACATGGTAATAAGGTCATCATCCAAAAAAGGTTTAAAATGGCAGAGGAGTGTCTTTGGGCACTTACCAATGCAGCTAAAATTCTTAGTGTTAGATTTCAACAAGATCAAGAGTACTTGACTGATGTCGGAACTAATCCAGGTTCTGCGTTAGTAAACCAGGCAACGTTCGGACAGTATGGGTTATACAAACAAGATGAAGAATTTAGTGAAATTTTACGTACTGGAAGAAAGAGAAAATCACACGATACACCAAAGAATAACTCACTGAAGAAACAAACAAAACCTAATAAATCAACACTTTTAGAACCCTCAGGTAGCGAACGAAGTGAAGAAACTGATATAAGCCCTCACGACCCCAGTTATGTTAACCTAGATCAAGGCTTGTACGATAACTTGACTTGGTTTGATCAGTTTTGGGATGATAACTTAATGACAATTCCAGGTGGTGTACCTCCATCTTAGTAGGCTCGCCCCTAACCTTTATAATATATATATATGTACTTTCCCCGGACTACTCCATACTTGACTGCGATAGTTTTTCCGAAGTTCCACAACGTTGCATGCGATTGCGGCAAATTCCCCCCAATTGCGGGACTGTTTACCGCGAGTGGGGGTAAACAATAATCAAAATAGGAGAGACCCCGGTGGAAGTGTAAATTGGACGGGGAAAATCAGATGCATTCAGGGAACATTCATGGGGTAAATGGAGACTCCATAAACTTTAAATGTGGTCCCTCATACCCGAACCTCAATGATCCTTGTATCATATGAAAAAATGGCAATCGGAATCTAGAACCGCAACTTTCTTCAACAATCAAAAGAGGGGCGAGTATAGAAGGGGTGATAACGCAAGATAGTACAGCATGAAAATAGTAGCCTAACTGACTTTAAACTAATAATTTTTAAATATATGTATATATAACTAATTTGTGCAACCAAATATGTGGGGACAATGTTACTGGACCAGGATCCCCCGGCTCTTGACCTCCCTAGAACAAAAAAAGAAACTTATGCTCATGAAGCCCTGTCTCAACCGGAACGGAAAAACCGTTTCAGGAAGCAGGTGATGGGTGCGCCCCAGGCAGTTTTTTCCTGATAACTGGAGTTTTCGGTTCAATCGTAGAAAATTTTTAAATAGCGATATTCCCCTAAGGAAATTTTTTATTCTTCAAACATGCCAGACAAGAAAGATAAAAACGACAGGCCATATAAATGCCCGATGTGTGACAAGGCTTTCCATAGACTTGAACATCAAACGAGGCACATCAGAACTCATACCGGAGAAAAACCTCATGCATGTACTTTCCCTGGTTGTACAAAGAGGTTCTCAAGGTCGGATGAACTTACAAGACACTTACGTATACACAGTAATCCTGCAAGAAAGAGAAAGAATAAAGATCAAGTTAACGGTGTACAAAGCAGCCCACCAATCTATATTCAGAAAGACCAACTTTCTACTAGTCCAGTGCTGCAGTTGATACCTATAGGGGTAGACAAGGATGGACAAACTATTTATCAAGGATATCCGGTATACATCATGCCACAACAATCCCCTGCTACCAAGTCAGATAGTATATTTTCCCAGCCACCTTCTGCATCACATTCTCTTAGTACGTCTCCAGATACTACTATTCATCAGAAGCTTCCGTCGCTAACCAATGTTAATGACTACTTCCACTTGAAGAATAACTCTGCTACGTCACTCAGTTCATTCAACAAGTCTAGTAGCTTTGGTAGCTTAAACACATTGACAAGAATGACCCCCATTAAGCCATTAACCCCACGAAATATTTCTTATTCGTCGCTGAACTCTCTCAATCTTGAGTTTTCACAGCCATTGAAGAAATCAAGGCCCAATTCTCCCAATAGCTCATTCACAAACTTACCAATCTCGGCTAGCTCGTCAGCAATCAACTCGCAGGTTGGTAGTGCCGGATTTGTTATCTCTCCGTCAGAAACACCGCTTCAAACCCCATCACAGTCACCCCACTTGAGACCAGCTAATCAGCAGTTGCAGCCAGACCTAATGAAGATTAACAACAGACTAATCAACGAAAAAGAAACTGAGGTGACGATTAAGGACTACGACGCCAACCCGAACTCCATTGCCAATAGCGGGACTCAACTCCCACCTATCCGCTCTGTGTTTTCGTTTAGAAACTAGCTACGACTCACGAATAATAGACGACAAAATACGACAACGGGAAATGATGGATACGATAAAGGATATATGAACGGATATATGATAACTGGACCCTGAGCGCTGATAAAGCTCTAGGTAGTATAAACGCAGATTGCCAGATTAGTAGTTACAGATACTATAAGCTAGAGACTAACATACCCTAATTAGATACTCATAGATACTATACCCTAAGTAGACTACAATACCCTATCACTATTCAGACATTCACGATAGTTATGGACATTCATGATATTTATGGACATTCACGATAGTTATGGACATTCATGATATTTATAGACATTCATGATATTTATAGACATTCATGATATTCATGGACACTCATAGACATTCATAGACATTCATAGACATTCATAGACACTTATAGACACTCATAGACATTCCTAGACACTTATAGACACTCATAGACATTCATATACTACAATAACTACAGCACACTACCGCAATAGACTACTGCAAACACCTCAATACACTACACACAATACACCAATAAACTACCACTATACCCTACCTAGACTGTCGAAGTACCCCTAAAGATTCATCGCACTATAGCGTTCTCACTTCTCCCTGAGTGCTGGTCCTCGGTACACCTCTCACCTACCGATCACTTGCTACCCGCTCCGCTGGAAGCTCCTCTTGCTCCAGTTGCCATTTGCCTGGTCGTGTCCCCGTGCCCAACAGTCACACACGCATCAGCAGAAAAATTTTCACTGAACAGTCCATCCTTAACATCCTGGAAACAATCTAGGATATAACTTTCGCCTGGTCCTACATTACTATAGGATCTTTCAGTGCTTTTAACTAAGTTACTGCTTTTTGACCACGAACGGAGCTTTTCACTAAGTCTTCGTCATGTATCATCAAAATTACTTGGGCACCGCAGGCCACAGAGCCAATATACCAGGTTCATACCTTCCTCCTCCATCTCAACAGCCTGTGATGCAGCATGCTATGCCGCAGGGTATGCAGCCCATGCAGCCCATGGTTGGCATTATCCCACCACCTCCGATGGTCCCTAATGCCATCACCTACTCCTATCAGATTCAACCGCAGTTGCAACCGCAATTACAGCCTTTGCAACCAATACAGCCGCAGTTGCAACCAGCTCCCGGCTACCACCAGTCCACTATCCAACCAGTGGCCGGACCTGCTCAAGCCACCGCTCCAGCTGCCGCTCCAGCTGCTCCACCACAAACATCCGGAGGTATCAACCCGGTTTTGGAGTATGATCTCAGTCACATGTCGACGTTTTTAAGCTGGTGCTGTTTTGGGATGCTTAAACAGGCCCGCAACCCAACAAAGGAGTTTGAAAGCTTGGTTAACTCCGTACTCTTTGCTACTAGATTACCTAAATCCACCATCATTATTGCTTTGGAGTATTTGAATCAAAGATTCTCCTCCAAGACTGTTGAGGCTCTTGCTGAGAGCGATATCTTTATTAAGTTGATAGTGTCTTTAATTCTTGGCAACAAGTTCAATGACGACAACACTTTCACAAATAGATCTTGGTGTGGTGCCACCGGATTACAAATCAACACTTTAAACGAAGAAGAAAGGGTGTGGCTCAAAGAAATAAATTGGCAACTCAATGTAGTTTCTTTCGAATCGAACATCATCACATTGGAAGAGTGTTGGAAAACTTGGATGGAAAAATATACCCAAGACGTTCCTTCATCTCCTTCAAGTCCAGTAAGTGCTTATCACCAGAGTCTTCCATCGTCGCCTGTGTCTTATAACTACTATTCTTCTCCGGGCACCGTATACAATACTTCACCACCCAAATATTCCGACTCCATCTGGGCCAACTCGCAAACTCAGCTGGTCCAAATGCCCAGTATATGGACTTACAACTACCCGGGCAAGCTCAACTCGAATTTCGTTGGGTATTCGAACCCTTATTACTTTAATATGACTCCGTGCTAGACCAAAAACTTATAGAATTGACTATACAATACTTTACACACTTTCGTTGTTCTCTCTTCTTCTCTTCTCTTCTTCTCTTCTTCTCTTCTTCTCTTCTCTTCTTCTCTTCTCTTCTCTTCTTCTCTTCTTCTCTTCTTCTCTTCTTCTCTTCTTCTCTTCTTCTCTTCTTCTATTCTCTTCTTCCCTTCTCTTCTCTTCTTCTCTTCTTCTCTCCTTCTTCTTCTTCCTCCTCTATTTCCTCCTCTATTTCCTCCTGCTCAAGCTCTTCTGGCTCGAGCCTCGCTCACTTCTCCTCGAACTCGTCGTCCTCGTCATCTTCAACATCTTGACCTAACTTTTCAGCAGCCTTATTGAAGTCAATCACCTTACCTCTGGTTCTTCTTCCAGTAGTAATGATATTAGTAGTATCAATCTCCGCCAAGTCATCATCGTCATCATCCAAATTATCATCATTCTCCTCTTCTTCTTCTTCACCATCTTCTTTCTCATCCTCTGACTTCTCCTTAGGTACGTCATCATATTGTCTTCTTCTTTGCTTCTTTTTCTTCTTTTCCTTGTTCTCCTCCACCTTTTCGCCCTCTACTTCTTCAATTGGTCTCTTCTTGTCTTCAACACTCTCCACTGGTGCTTCCTTGCTGACTTCCTTAACTTCGTCCGACATGTTGGCTATTCAAATTTCATCGCGACCACAATTTTTCCTAACAAATGGTACGTGCAACGGAGATGACTAGCGTCACAACCTTACTAACCAAGCAGTCAGCGCCTGTATCCAAGAAAACCAAGTTGTCTGACTTGATTCAGTATCGACTCAAGGTTTCTACTGTGGATAATCGTACATATATAGGTACTCTTCTTGCATTTGATAAACACATGAACTTTGTCTTGTCAGATTGTGAAGAGATACGAGTCACCAAGCAGTCATTAAGGAACGTCAGTAAGGGTAAGCAAACTGCACCGAATGAGATTAAGAGGAACTTGGGGCTTATCATCTTGAGAGGCGGTCAAATAGTCAATCTTTCCATCCAAAGTGCTCCAGTAACAGACACTAAAAGCAGAATAGGGTTAGCCAAGGGAAAAGGGAGTGCCAGGCCGTTGAAACAGCCTGTGAGCGTCAAGGCAAAGTTCCAGGGGTTCAAAAAGTGATGAATATACGAACTGTACTGTCCTGCTGTCCTCTCCTGTCCTCTCCTGTCCTCTCCTGTCCTCTCCTGTCCTCTCCTGTCCTCTCCTGTCCTCTCCTGTCCTCTCCTGTCCTCTCCTGTCCTCTCCTGTCCTCTCCTGTCCTCTCCTGTCCTCTGCTTTCTACGCTGCGCTGACTAGTATATATATTCCTAACAACAGTTGGAGTTGTTCTTGCCCTTCTTCTCCTGGGGCGCAGGTGTCAACGAAATGGTAGGTCCCGACGAAGGCTTGTTCGAAGGACCGTCGTCAGTCTCTAACTGGTGCTTGCTGATCATCTCATAAATGTTCTTCAACAACTGGTGGAACGACAAATCAACGTTGTCCGAGTTTAATGCCGAAGCTTCAGTGAACAACAAGCTGTTTTCGTCAGCAAAGTTCTTGGCTTCATCGGTAGGGACCGCTCTGAGGTGGTCCAAATCACTCTTATTCCCTACAAGCTCTATGACAATGTTAGCATCAGCATGCTCCTTAAGCTCTTTCAACCACCTAGAGACACTTTCATAACTTTCAGTTTTAGAGATATCATAAACTATCAAAGCACCGACAGCACCTCTATAGTAAGCGCTGGTTATAGCTCTATAACGTTCTTGTCCAGCAGTATCCCAGATCTGTGCCTTAACTCTTTTGCCATCTATTTCCAATGTTCTCGTGGCAAACTCAACACCAATGGTTGATCTACTCTCCAAATTGAACTCATCTCTTGTGAATCTAGACAACAAGTTGGATTTGCCTACCCCTGAGTCTCCAATCAATACTATCTTGTATAAGTACTCATAGTCGTACAGGTAATCATCTGTATTGTCAACCATCTTATTTCTTCTGTCTTTGTGTTGTTCTTATGAGTCTGGTTGTTCTTCTTCAAATACTTGTTCGTTTATCTGCCTTTATTCTCTGACCTAACACTGCTTATCAACAATTTGTGACCTTGATTCGTCGTATTGTTTTGTGAATAAATCAGAATTAAGTGATGTTGAGATTTTGGTAAAAACACGGCCGTTGGCCTTTTTTATGGTGTTGTGGTGTGAGGATAGGAAGATAAAAAGAAAGTATGATGAGGAGGGTCCTGGCGGGTAAAAGGTTGAAGGGAAGGCGGGGTTGACAGTTAGTGTATAGATTTGTGGTTATGAAGTTTTTTCGATATTTTTTATCAATGTCTACGTGGCCAACTATAAATAATTCGCAGCCAAAGTGGTTAGATAGCGGAATTTTCATTCCTCTTGTTGCATAATGCATGTGGGGTGTTACTGTATGAGGCACGCATTGTTGATGCATGTACAGGCGATTAGCTGCATTAATGTTTGCGCAATACGTATGTTACTACGTGTATTAGTTACGTGTATATAGTTTGTACAAAAGATAATACCGACTAATCCCTGAATCTTTGATTATCCTCACGGGCAGCCTTTTTTTCCATTTCATCCCAATCTTCACCTTCTTCGTCTTCACTTCCATCGAAATCTTCCGATCCTGACCCTGACCCCTCCGAATAGTCCTCGCTGGCATCTTCTTCACTAGCAACATCCTCGTCACTTGGATCTGCATCACTGACTTCAAATTCACTTTCCTCCTCCTCTTCTTCTTCGTCACTGGATTCTCCAGTACCAGTCAAGAATGACCAACCTCCATCGACGAAGAATTGGTAAGGATCAGCCAAAACTGTCTTCATAATACTTGGCCAATTTAAGTTCATTCTACCTTCACTAATAGGAATGTCTACATCTGTCAACCAGTTCTTAACATCTTCCAAAAGTTCCATGGGGATGGTATTGATATGAACTACCGGTTTGCTGAAGTCCTTGAACACAAAAACAAGATCAAAATTCTTCAATCCAAACTGGATTCTTTCCAAGTGGGCGATTTCAATTTCTTCCAAAGTAATAACCAAGTATGGTGGGTCAATTAATTGAATCAAGCAGTCTCTAGTAGGCATACAAAGAACAGCAGATCTAAATGGTACACCTTGGAATCCTAACTCTCTGAATGGGATATCTAAATCAACTCTACCATTAGAAGCATCAGCTATTAATTGGGCAAAGTTTTTAAATTCCTTATCCAACATAGCTTTTCTTCTTCTCTCTTCTTGTTCTTGCTGCAATTCATCTTCATCGCCGTATCTGTACTTTCTCTTTCTTCCTCCCGTTTCATCAAACGCCATATCACTGGCCTCACGATAGAATTGAACATCATATGTCTTACGCTTACCAATCATGATAGGATTCTTCAAATGACAGTGAATAAGCACAATCAACTCATCTTTACTTGGCTGGAAAAACAAATGCTTAATATTCGAGAAAAGAATATCAACCTTCTGATCTAGTTTGAAACTGGATTGGTATCTAATACCATTTTCATGAATAGCTAACACACCACCAGCCTTTTTAGAGTCATGTTGCGGTCTGACCAAAACATTTTCCAATCTCTTGATTCTAGAACCTTTCAATTCAATCAAACTAGCTTGAGAAACAACATCTTCCAACTGCTTTCTTTCTTGTTCTCTCTTGACAGAATCTTTTTTCAAGTCTTGGATAGCTTTGTAGACATCAATCATTCTTTGGCGGTCTCTTGATCTGAAAGTCAATGACCTCATGAATGTACTATCAGGAGAATCCTCATAAGGTAACTCAGTTCTTTTGGATACATTACCAGCGCCTGGAGAATTGAAATTCAATCTCAAATAAGTGAAATCACCTTCTTCATTTTGCGATCCATTCTTGAAAGAGTTGATATGGAAAGGAACAGGTCTACCGCAGATTGGTAAAATGATGGTTTGGTTCTTGTAGTCGACATGAATTTTGAGGTCCCTTACGCTACTTGGAATTTGGGTTTCTCTAATGTAAGAATCGTACTTTTTGAAGATAGGTTTATAGTCAGATTCATCAGTAGCATCAGCTTTAGAGAATCTAGCCATACCTTCTTGTAATCTCTTTTCGTGTAATTTGTTCTGAGTTTCTTGTCTGATCTTCTCATGATTCAAATTATCGTCATTTTGGGCAGATTCATTCCTTAATTTCTTCTTTAAGATCTTAGAATTGGATTCAATGGCTGATAACTTCTTCTCTATCTTAAGGTCACGTTCAGACTTTAATTTACTACCATCTTCTCCATTCAATTCGTCCTTGACATCAGTATCTTTAAAGTAGAAAGAAACATCAGCTTTGCTCTTCATATGATCAGTCAAGATTTCAACACCATCTTCATCTATTTTTATAGAATCAGATAATAACAAAGCATATGGATCTTTCGTCTTCTCATTAATTAGATCATTGAAGCCAACAGTTAAAGAAAAGACTTGATTTTTCTGAATTTTTCTTTCGTTTTTACCGTTTAAAATAAATGAAGAATCTCTGAATTCGATCCCCATTAACCAACCGACATTTTTAGTGAAATTGGAAACCAAAGCTGGCCTTTCCTTTTCTACATACTTTAAAGCCTCTTCATACACCTCATTGGCTTTTTTACCGACCTTAATAACGTTTTCAATCAAATGAGTTTGTAAAGCAGATAAAAATTCATAATTACTATCTTGTTCCTTGGTAGGATTTATTAAGAAGGTTCTACCAATGTTGGAACAATAATTTTGGTATCTTAACCCGATTGAAGACAATATAATGCCAGTACCAACCAAATTCTTATTGGTAGACTGAGCACTTGGTTTCAAATCGAATTCTTTACCGCTTTGAACTATAGGATTATAACACCATTCAACTTGATCTGGGTCAATTTTTCCGGCTAAAATTCTCTTACCTAAAGCACTTTTAGCAAACCATTTTGCACTATCGATTTTCCCTTCTAATTGATCACTTAATTTTGCATTAGTAATCTTAATTTCCTCATCGACAATTTTCATCATTTCGGTACTGAAAATATCCATCATTACCATGGAGGATTTGGAAGCCAATCTAATTGCTTCTAATTCATTAGAATCCTTAATTTCTAAAGAGTTCGATAATAACAAGGTACAATCTTCAAATTTTAAATCCTTATCATTAGCAGTGATTTCTTTCCATTCTTCAATGAACTTACCATTATATTTAGCTTTTTCGATATGACCAATTGCTTTGTCGCCACTTTCCTTTAAATGACCGATAACAGTATCGAAAACACTCTTATTATGATCGACATCCTTATTTCTAATCAAAATTTCAACCGTGGAAGAATTAGCAGTAGGTTTATTACGAAGATGGTTGATATGTTTAGCCTTATTCTCCGAAGTAATAATATAGCAGTTATTCTGATTTACAAAAATCCCGGTATGAGGGAACTCATAGCCTAATAACCATGTCTGCAACACCGTTGGTTTCTTGTAGGTATTGTCGTCGTCTTTGCCTCCTACTAAAAACACCAAGCTTGAGAACTTATCTGAAGTGGTGAGGTTCTGTTGGAGCACACTGAGACGAGAGTGGAATGTGTCTGCGTCGATGTTCACCGACATCACTGAGCTGTTGATTGGAGCTGTTGAATTGAGCTGTTGGGTTGAGCTGTTGGGCTAGGAGCAATCACTCGATGGCGAAGGACAATGGATATGACCAACGATTAACAGTGAGCTATGAACTGTTTAGATGTCCAATAAATCGGTAAAATGAGTATATAAATGGATATACTCTTGTAATCAACCTTGGTGAACCTTTATTAGCACTTACCGTTGGTTTAGACTTATTACTGATTAACACTTAGTCAAGCAATTAGTTAGTCGTTCAATTTTTCTCACCGCGAGGTGAGCTTGCAAAATCGCCAAATCGCCAAAATCAAACGCGTTTTGCGCGTAAACAAATTTATTTAACTGAGCAGATAACAGGCTTATAGGACAGAGAGTCTACCACCACAGAGAGTCTACCGCCCCGACAGATATATCACTCAGTCCACGATGCAGAGACAAAGCAAAAGAAGAGTAGCAGGAAGAAGAAACTTCGAAACCAAAGGAACTATATTTCAGTCATCGAAATTAAACTCGCTCTACAGTTCAAGATTATCGTTCTATGATATTCCACCATTAGAAGAAGTAACTTTAGAACAATTTGAGAGTTGGGCAATAGATCGATTAAAAGTATTAATTGAGATTGAATCATGTTTGGCAAGAAATAAACCATACAAGGAAATTGAAAGTATTGTTAAACCGATCTTAAATAAATATTTACCATTATCACCACTAATTCAAGGTAATGATAGTTTAGTTAACCAGGAAAGGAAGAAAGATCATTATTCACACTTCATATTAAGACTAGCCTTCTGTAGAACTGAAGATTTACGTAAGAAATTCATCAAGAATGAGATGATCTTATTCAAGATTAGGTATAACTCATTACAAGCTAATGAGAAACAAGACTTCATTAAATTGCACAATGATAAGTTAAGTTGGAATTATATTACCAATGAAGAGAAAATGCAGCATTTTGATAAGTTATTCTCAGCAACTTGTTCTACTATCAAGTCTTATTTACTCATGGAAAATGAAAATATCACTTCATTGACAAATGAACAATTGAAACAACACATCTTAAACCACGAGAATTTCATTAAATTACCTTTTGAAAAAATCCCTAATTTAGTAAGTTCAAGGTCAATTTGGATAAATCAAGGTTATGGTTATATCCCAACAAGTTTACAACTTAACCTTTTAACAAATGAAATTCAACAAAATTTGGCTAAGAATTTACATAAAACATGTCAATTGATGCCAAGATTAGATGAAGATGATAGGTTAATGCCTGTATTAAATAGTTTATCTAAAAACTTCTCTAGTGTTCAATATGATGCTGGATTTGGTGATAATGAAAATGCTGGTGATATTAATAGTCAATCAGTTTTAACTGATAAAATTACCAACCATTACCCATTATGTGCTAAAAACTTACAGAAAAATTTGGTTACTAATCACCATTTAAGATACCAAGGTCGTCAACAATTGAGTTTGTTCTTAAAGGCTATTGGTTTGAATGTAGATGAAGCTCTTAAATTTTGGGCTTATCAATTCACTACTGGTCATGGTGGTATTACTTTAGAGAAGTTTAACAAAGAGTACAAGTATAATATTAGACATTCTTATGGTTTGGAAGGTGCTAGAATTAATTATAAACCTTGGGATTGTGCTACTATCCTATCAAAACCTAAACCTTCCAAGCAAGAGTACCATGGATGTCCGTATAGAGATATGAAACTTGAAGTTTTGATCTCAAACTTGAATGATATGGGAATTAACGACCAAAAAGACCTTAATGATATCGTAGAGGACGTCAATAAGAACAATTATACTGTGGCATGCACTAGAGTGTTTGAACTCTCGCATAAGCACCAATTGAAAGGTAACGAGAACTTGCATATAAGCCATCCAAATCTCTACTTCGATCGGTCCAGACAGCTTGAGAAGGCCCAGGAGATCAAGAGCTAGGAGAGTCGAGAGTCGAGAGTCGTGTGCCTGAGTGCCTGAGTGCTTGAGCAAAACTAGTCAGATCTGGTCAGATCTGGTCAGAGCTGGTCAGAGCTGGTCAGAGCTGGTCGGAGCTCGTGAGATCCATCAAAGCTAATTAGATTCCACGACAGAGAATATCTGAGGATAGAGTAGTATGTATGTCTAGTAAAATATCAGTGTACCATACAGTAGTTTCCATGACCAAAGAGTAGAGTAGTATCCAGAAATCAGTGTATCACTGTTTCGTCGCTAAGTGTTTATTCTATAATTCCGATATAGTTCAACTTTCTCTGATGAACTGTAGCTCGCTGTAGCTCGCAGCTCTAAAGCTCCAACGAGCTGATAACATCCTTGAGCCCCCACCATGATGCACCAGAACCGCATAATCCTACCCAGAATGGCGTCAAACAACCATCGTATAAACTCCAATGAACAACAAGCGGTAATTGTACTGCTTGTTTGAATAAACTTATCTTCCATTGTTTATCCCACGATTTAACTGGGGTTCTTCTGAATAGCTCCAAAATTTCAATAACGAGATATGCACCCCAGACTCTACTACACCAGATATAAGTTTCTATACACCAATAAGTATTGTCGTTGGTTCCTACCCAGTTATGGTCGGTCAACCATCCAGCATTTTCAAGTGCCTCCAAAACAAAACAGTTGAGTGCCTGTAATAAATTTACAAATCGGGTGAACTTGGAAACATCACTGGAAGGTAAGAGGAATGCAGTAAACTCGTCAATAATCCATGGCATGTACTTGATACAATCTCCTAACCTATTGAATATTCTGATGTCGGAAATGTATGAAGAAATGGCCTTGAAATGAACTGCCAAGTTCGACTTAGACTCGGTATAAATTTGTCTTGCAGCCAATCTTTGGATCCATTTGTTATTTGAACTAGAAACATCCACACCAAAGCGGGTTTCAACAGCCTTAATCAACTTCAACCGTTGATCCTGGAGGAACTGTTTGATCTTGGTCTTGTTATTCAAAACACTAGATAAAAGTAATGTGAAGTAACATACAAAATATAGAACAGAGTCAATTGTAGATGCCTTTGTCAATACCTTATCATTGATCTCCTGATAAAACTTTTTGCTCAAAAGTGTCTTCTTCAATGCACCAGTGAGTTGTAATAACACGTTCAATGGGATAGAAGGACGTCTTTTGGAAGGTATCGGTGCTATGGCGATACTCATGTTAACAATTGTAGTTAATTTAATTATTCCGCAATCACCTCAACCTCGGATGCAATTACTTGATGGGGAAATCGAGACGAGCGCTGAGGGCAGAGCGCAGAGAGAGTTGTGGGCGAGATTGTGGGGTGACCACCTTCTACGGTATACATATTAAAGACATTTATTTCACCTAATAAATTACAAGAATTGAATATACGGATGCATTACTTTTCGCTGTTCGAGCTATGTTCGTTATTGGATCTAATGGCTTCCAATTTCATTTCCTCTTTATGCTGATAAGTTTCCATACCTCTTTCGTCTGCTGATCCAACTGTCTCTAACACCACTTCGTTAATCTCTTCGATTTCGTCATTGACTTGTGGTAATAATAAGTTAAGAATAACACCCAAGAACCCAGTGACTGCGAACCCAGTGTCCATGACTAATACGATAGCGTTATAGAATCCGATTTTACCGGTGTTACCACCTTTGTAAGTGAAAACATTGTCAAACCAACTTGGAACTAAAATAGCTCCAAAACCTGGTAAGAGAGATGCTGTTAAGACAAATCTGTCTCTTCTAGTGAATTCTGTGGTGGAAATAATCTTGATACCGGAAACGGCAACCGAACAGAACAAGAAAGAAGTCATGCCTCCTAAAGTGGCCTTTGGAATCGATACAATTGCAGCAGCAAATTTGGAGAAAACACCCATAACAATCAAGAAGAAGGCACACCAGTATCCAGCTTTTCTATTGGCACACTTGGTAACAGAGATAACACCATTATTTTGAGCAAAAGTAGAAACAGGAGTTAATGTCATTAAACCGGCCAAGATACCATTGATACCATCAGCTAAAATACCACCCTGGATTCTAGATTCGTATAATTCACCTTCAACTTCTAATCTGGAAACATCCGAAGTAGCAGTGATATCACCAATGGCCTCCATCATACAAACGATATAGACGGCTAAAAATGGTAAAATAACTGGACCATAGACTTCCAACTTGAAAGTATGAACCCATGGGAAGTTGGCAACTGGAGCAGCATTGATTTGGTCAGGAGAAAAGTAACCACAAGCAGCAGCAACAATACAACCAACCAATAACCCACAAATAACGGCACAAGACTTGATGATTGGAGAACCAAATCTTTCGAAGAAAATGATACTTACGTAGGAAACGAAACCCAAACCAACGAATCTAGCGGAACCCCATTCAGCAGTACCACCATGGTTAGATGCACAAGTGGTATCAGTACATCCAGAACCTCCTAACCAATCTTGAAATCCACTTTCAATCAAGTGTGTACCAATCAATAAAACCACTGGTCCGGTGACTAAAGGAGGGAAGATTTTTTGTAAGGCCTTAGCAGGCATGAAACTTAAAAGGATTTCAAGTAAAGCACAAACACAACTTGAAGCCAAGATTTTACCGTAGCCATCAGGACATGCTTGTTGTACGCCATCGACCGTTTTACATAAACCTTGGGAGTACATTTGAGGGAAGGCATTACTGACGATAGAAATGGTAGCAAAAGAAGTACCAACAACCGATAATAAACCAGTACCAATATAGTAAGGAGTCCCCCAAATATGGAAACGAGTGATTTGGATACATGATAAGATACCAGTAATGATAAGAGAACTAGAAACCAAGTACTCTTGAAGTTCAGAAGATAAGTTAGCAGAAGCAGCAATAATAATTGGAGGAGTGACAACACCTGCCAACATAGCAAGAGCGTGTTGAAATCCTAAAATAGCACCTAAAAACAATGGCATTTCACTGTTCAATCCAAAGAATGGTTGGGTCTTTGGTGTCTTCTTAGTGAATGGAATCTCTGGCGTGAAAAGATATGCATAATCATAATCACCAAGGAATCCTTCCTTAGTAGTCCATTTCTTATAGATTCTTTTAGCACCTGCTTTAAAATCAGCTCCGTTCAACATTGCTTACTTCACTTTCAGAGGGACTGCTGCGTATATATAATACTATGGGGGTGGGCTCCTGCGATAATTTTTTATAAAATATATTTTTTTTTCTTTTTCGCCCTGATAGGCCCGATGCTTATCAGGATTTACCATGCATCATCGAATGATAATGGGCACTACATTATCGGGGTACTACATTGTTATGGCAGTTGTGGGACGCATTGGGGTACTACATGGCACTACATGGCAATACATTGGCATGACATTGGGACAGTGTGATAAGATAGGGACAGACTGTCGTTGTTGCCAGTGATGGTAAGTGTAAAAAATTGTGTACGATGGATATATCCGACAAAAGAAATGTAACGCAAATGGAGATGTAACGAAAATGGAGATGCACGCAGGTGGAATTTCTTAATTTCTTATCAGTATATCTCGGGTAATTCCTTTACCAAAAGATGAGATTACTGAGTTGGCAAGTTTACAGTATGGTTGTGTAGTATCTATCATAATGTTGTATGTTATTGAAGTATTTATTCTATTGATTATTCATGTCTTAGATTATCCAATAATATTGGATCGATAACGTCCACCCGCCCCGCGCACGACTCCTCTTGACGCTAACAAAGCAACGGCGATTTCCTTTCCTTCCTTGCAGATTAAGGAAGTATTCCTAAATTACTCTTTACGTAATTGGGAACGGGGATAGACAGTTCTGTACAAGTAATTATAGTATCCCCATTGTCTATTAAAGGAATCACCAATTGTTTCCTTTTTTTCTTATGCACTTTATTGTAAATTTCTAATTGGCCATATTTCTTAGCATACTCTCTAATCAATCGAAGTCCATCCTTATTGGAAATCGACATTTTCTCTTGTGATTTTCGCTGTCTCCCGAAATGCCTGAAAAATCTTTAAATGTCGATACGAGATTGGTCGTGTGCCCTCGTATAACACCGCTTTCGTCAATCACCGCCTTAGATTGCCGCCTTGGGAGATAAGGTTATCTGGCCATATTCATTACATAATATCTGTTCATTATACAATCATTACATAATATATAGGGCAGGAGGGCCATTATATAGGGGCAGCGGCATACATTCATTATATATCACATACAGCGGCATTACACATGGGCTTACATATTCAGAGCACAGTAGAATAAGCAGTAAGTCAAGCTGAGCCCGTCATCCAAGAACTTCGACTGCCATTGATTCTTGAAAAAATCGTAGGCACTGTTAGCATCAATTAAGCTGTAGTTGAGCATCAAGGTTGACATCCAATTGTCCTGGGTAAGGTTATCTTTAATCACTTTCCATTCGTCACTGATGAATTTACTGCTTCTAAAGAAAGGAGAAATAGGTGTAAGAGGAATCATGTGGATTCCATGGATATAGCTTTCGTAATTACCGAAATATGTTGTATGGTCAACTTTATTTTCAAAGTAAATACCACTAACTTTGTTGTACACGAACTTACTAGGCATAATTTTGTTGTTTTCGTAATAGAAGTAGTCATTCAAACTGGTCTTCATGATTCCCAAAACAACATTAGCACATTCCTCTAAGTTACTATTTCCTACAACGTTACCATAAAGTTTGATACCATAGTAACAAGTATAGTCTTCACTACTACTCTCTTCGTCTTTCCCATCACCCGAAACATATAATCCTTTGGCCCAGCTGTGGCCGTTGTAAAAATCAAAATTTCTTAGGAATGGGAAATCAGAATTACTCTTATTAATGTTAAACACATCCATGATTAAAAGCTCGATCCAGTTTTTTACTTTAGTCTTGAAGTTACCTCCATTGATAGCATTGTCGACTTTGATAAGAAGAGCAACAGCATAAATATGATAACCATAATGAAAATGGTGGTCATTATAATGACCATTACCAAAATCATTACCACCAGTAGCAGAACTTACAATACCCTTGAAATTTGTGTCATAGAATAATGAATGTTGTTGCCTATTAGTAATGAACAAATCGTATGCAGTTAATATCTTCTTCAATAAGCTTTTGGCCTTAGTATCATCTTTTATAATATACTTAACGATGTAAACTAAAAGAGCATACTTTAAGAACTTCTTACCACTATAATACATGGAATCCAAATTCGTTTCTGAAGAGATGTCTTGATTCATATCTTTATTAGCCTGACTTACTACATCCAGTAGAACCAGTGAACTCACTGATTCTTTCTTGAATGCAAACTTCGTGCCTGGAACTGAAACGGACATCAGCAAACTATTAGTAATACATCCTGTTAAAGTACCTAATGTACATGAATTAACGGTAATGTTTGAAATGGATTTCTTGGTTGCTGAGGTAAAATTAGAAACCATATGAGGTGGTGCAAAGACAAGGGTGGTTTTAGTCAAGGAAGAACCTTTGATTGTATACTTCAATGCATAACTTGATTTTGTAGTAGATAATGAAACATCTGAAGGATAACAGCCAGCTATTTGGTCATAATAAGCGAAAGTGCCATAACCTATTTGTAAAATAAGACTATCAACTCCTTTTTCAAATATGATCTTACTCTGCAGTGACTTCACAGCAATGCTTTTGTTCAAAAACAAGGTATAGACGGTGCCATCTAGCAAAATAATTTCAAACTTTTTAAGGTTTCCATTTTGACAAGACTTTCCTGTAACAGACTTGAACCCAATAGTTGAAGTGATCTGAGGGATAAGTTCCTCGTATACAGCAGTAACCAACCCCATACCCTGTAATAAGGGGGTGGTCATCTTACCGATACTGTTAGACATAACCGGAGTTACCATAAACTTGTTTAATGAAGTGATTGCAAATTTAGGAGCACTAGAGAAATCTGCAGACGTCAATGTAAGATGGGTCTTATTAGGATAATAGAAATATTTGATGGGGTCTGGACCGTAAACAAGATCCCCAGGGAGAGGGTAGTAAACATTAATTCCAGTGCTAGAATAACTTAATTTGTAAGGGTTTGTGATAACAGGTTGGTCGTGATTTTCAAGCAATAAGTTGGCATAGAAGTTGTTAGTTTGTATGGGGACTTTGGAAGGAACATAGGAAGGCCTGGATGTTTCCCCAGAGTGAGATGGAAAAACTGATTTTGGAGCAACTGATGTAATATCACCACTGAAAGACATCTGAAAGCAGTAATATGTCTAATAATTTACGGGTGCAAAAACTGTAACCACAAGTAGAAGAAAATGTCGCGAGATTGTCAATCCAGATGTCGCATTTTTGTCGCATTGTACACGTTGCACTCGGAAAGCCACCCGCACGGGGAATGGAACAATAGTCGGGAAGAGGGGTGTAAAATCGAAAAATACGACAATCGACGAAGTAAAGTGGAGTGATATCAAGCATGTGATAACAATATACAAAAGAAGGTCAAGAATAAAAGATCTAACATCACCAGACTACTACAAAGCTTTTCCCCTGGCCCGTTTCAATAAATCTGGAATTTCACCATCCAGATTCCAGGTATATATAAATAACATAATACGATGCTACTGCAACAATTGATAAGGTTCACAACCCCCTCAGCGACAATAGAGTGTGTTCGCAACCATTTCTCCGATCAGGGGAGGCAAATGCCGGCTTGGCGTCTGGACTATGGACAATAATGCCATAGTGCGAGAACTCTCCTATTGTTAGCTAATTTTCTTTTTTGGGAGCTTACGTAATGTGGTGAGATTCGTCGTAATTTTGTTTTGAACATATCACCATAAAAGATGCTTATGAGGGAATTTTCTTAAATAAAAACAATAATATTTATATCTTCAAGTATGGTGATTAAATCCGAATAGTATGGTCGTTTGATCGCCTTCATTTACCACTTAATTGTTTTCAACTGTTAAAAATAGAAAATTGTGTGCAGGAGGGCTGTGGACAGGTTATGAATGTGTATAACAAAAAAATTTTACGTTTTGGTTTTTTTTTTTTTCACTTCGCTTGCAACATCTATTGCTTAAATTTTAATTGTAGGGATACGTAAAAGTTACGTAAGTTAAGTTGATGATTTGTGCAGGTGCTACATACGCCGAGGTATTAAAATCTTGTGGTATCGTCATTCCAATGAATGAACGAATTCTTGACGTAAAAAGGTACGAGGAACGGTGTCCAATCGAACATCAAAATACGACATGGTTAAAATGGTACCTGAATTTTACCGGACTCTCATCACTTGCCACTAAGCCGTATATTGACATAAATTATTTCTGCAGCCATTGATTCTACATGCATGGCCCGCCATCTCCACCCTATTATCTTTTACTATTTACCCTACTTAGCCGGCCACCATCAGCCGTTTCTGTCATGCTTCCTTTTCACCCGTTTTCGCCATTTCTACTTCTGAGCTCTTCCACTATTAAAACACAATCAAACAACGTCTAACCCGTAACAGTGGCATTCTACTACCGTTGTCACCGCGCTCTACCATCTCGTCGCCCCACTAGGCCCAGTCGGCTTTCACTTCGTCACCCATTGTTGCGATCCCCTAGAAAATATAAGCGCAGCGAATTCCTGTTTTTTTTTCTCCAATGAACTCAGGCCTGTTGGACAACCACGACGACAAGCTGTTCAAAAAGGCGTTAGCGTCTGCCCTGAACCCGCAACTTCAGTTGCTGTCAAAGAAGAAAAACACTCGTCGGAAGCATCGAAACTCCCACCTTGGATGCGGCACTTGTAAGAAGCGTAGAATAAAGTGTGACGAGAATCTCCCATCGTGCCTTAACTGTCTTAAGGGTAAGCTTCATTGTGCTTATTTGAATCTTGATCCAAATGCACGTAACGCCCTTCGTATGGCTCAATACAATCAGAATATCCGTAATGAAAAATATGCCGATGAAAAGCCTGACGCCAATAGTCCCCCTACGTCCCAACTTCATCTTCAATCTGGTCTCGACGGAAAAGATGAAGAAGGACCGAAGATTGTACCCTCCATGGTATCGATGCAGCATCATCCAGTGCTGCAGCAGTCTATTTATCAACAGATGGCGTTGGGTCCTGGTGACGAAGTAAGTCCCTCGCATCTGCCTAATGCCACTCACCAATCACAACAAGACCAATCCACTTCCCAGACACCCGGTCAAAGTGCTTCGATTATTCAGACCCCGTATGGGCCCATGGTTCAAGTCCAGACCTACCCCATGTCTAACGTAATGTACCCCAATTTAGGGGTTCCCGTGGTCCATACCGTGCCTCAAGTTATGCAGGTACCGTTACCAATGTTACAAAACCAATCCGGGTACCCTATGGGGTCTCAAATACCGGTGGTCATCAATCAGCAGATGATGGTACCTAATAACATGGCGCAGCAACAACAGCAGCAGCAGCAGCAACAACAACAGCAACAACAACAACATCGTCAGCAGCTGCTGCAGCAGTCACCGCCAATTACATTACCACAAAAAATTCAACCACTGGTACAACAAATGGCAGAGCAAATGTCAGAGAAACAAGGGCCAGTGTTGCCTCCATTGACCAAATCCCCGAATACAGAGTCAAAAGGAACTTCTTCACCTACCTTGCATGCCAGTGGGACAGGACAAAGTGCTACTAACCTCAGCGAAAATACATCTACATCATCTACAACCTTAACACCATCAACCTCCAGAGTCATTACTAACAATCTCAGCTCCACCAACCTTAGTGGCCTTCAAAACATAAAAATTAAAAGCGAATCACCTGAAACAAAAGACTCCGTCAAGCTCGCGCCCATCCAACCATCCGAGGATAAAGTCCCGACGATCTCGAAACTCTTGTCGTAGTGCTACTACGCTGTACTATATTGTATTGTAATGTACTCAATATATATTCATAGATATCCCCGTATATTCGTATCTTTACAGACCTCCTCGTACCTGGCATCCCCTGGGGCTTTCGAATCTTACGGATAAACCGCATTTACGACGATTGACGCAATTCGTATTAGGAAAATTTTCATCGGCAGTTAGCTTATCCGCAGGTTATCTCCGTCGCGTGCTTAGTGGTTAGTAGTTTATGGGCTACCCAAACCTTAATAAATTGTGCCACCTAGGGAGTTGTACATTTCTATTTATAGTTGCTACAGAATAGATAAAAACATGGGTAGGCTGAAAGATCCTAGATATAAATTATGTCGCTGGTTGTTGTTGCTGCTGCTTTTTCTTGATTTTCTTGTCATCTATCTGTTCCACCTTGACTTCATTTAATCCTTTTTCTTGCAATAATTTTTCAATGAATTCTTTAGCTTCATCACTCAAATCTCCTTGAACTAAAATCTCCTCCTTCCGGTCTGCAGTTTTAACAATAGAACATCCTGTTGCAAATTTCGAACTTAACTGTTTGGATAATTTCTTCAACTCGATATCAAATACTTCTAAACCGGAGATTGCAATGATGTGTTTTCTCTTATTTCTTTCAACTCTTTTGATAATGACCTTGGAAGCCAATTTCTTTGCTAATTCTCTTTCAATTCTAGCTTCTTCCTTCTGTTGTTTCTTAACTAAATCTTGTGAAATAGCTTGTTCTTTCTCTAAACTCAATGTGGACGTCGCGTTTGCTAATGCCTCTTCGCTGTACAATTTGTTGAAAAGTTCGGGCTTATTCTCATTAAGCCATTGCTTACATCTGTTGAAACTTAATCCAAACTCACAATATTCAGGAGGGTATGAACAAATACCACAGTATTCTACTTCTTTAGGTTCCATATTATTTTTCTATACAATTTTTTTTCAGTGTGAAAAATCGGGCTAAAAATTATCATCGCAATGGAAAAAATTCCTAACTGGGCGAAGATTTTCAAGTTCGATGCACTTGTTTAACGACTTATTAAGCAAAATTTTATCGTCAAATTTCTCGTAGATCAAACTAAGATAGTACCAGATTTCAATGGAATTGAACCCAATTGGCCAGCAATTCAAAAATCTTTCCAAGTAATTCTTTAATCTGATCAAACCGCAGTTCAAGTCTTTCTCAGAGATGAATAATGAATTCTCGATAGTGTCATCAACCAAGAACAACTTGCATAGTCCAAGGATATTTTCTAAGTAACTGATTTGATCGGTTTCGTTTTCCTCTTCCAATTTCTCTAATGATTTTTCGAATTCTTGTAGTGATAAAAATTTTGCTTGTTTCGAAGTTAAATAACCTAATGCAATGAAAGTCTTAATGTTGGGTTTATACACATTTTCACCTTCTATAATACATAATTCACTCTCTTCATATAATCCTACTTTGTAGTAAATTTTTGACGTCCATAACCATATGTTTTGTAAGATAATTTTGGCGTCTTCAATAATAATAGTCTTTTCTACTGGTTTTAGTTCCCCTTCCAGACGGTTAATTTTGCTGATTTTCTTTATGTTATTCTTAGCATATTGACGTTTAGAATCATTTGCTACCAAATCTTTGTTGAACTTTGGGTCTATGAAACTAGGTCTATGAGACCATTTAGAATCAATAAGGTAATTTTTATTTCCGTCTTTAATCTGTTCTTCAAATTTGATATTGAATAATTCATAGAATAAGATGAATACTTCACTTAAATATTCCATTATATACGGAGTACCATAGATTTTCTCCCAAATTGCTAATTGAGTAAGCTTCAACTGTAAAATATCATGTTTTATATTAACAGGGATATCCACTTCATCATTCTTGCATTTGATGATATAAATACCTGCAATATTCAATGCGTTATTGATAAACTTCTCTGAATCTTTTGGATTATTAACAGATGCTATAAGGGACAATAAGTTCCAAGTCTTGAAAGACTCGGGAAATTTCTTCAAGATGAACTTACATAATTTAATACTTGAGTTCAATTCGTTGAAGTAACTTAATACCAATGCATAATTGAATAATAAAACAAGATTACCAGTCGAATTAACTATTAAACTGTTCTTATAATACTTGAGTAACTTGGATCTATAACTGACACCAGCATCATAATTAGGGGTTTCACGAATCAATAAGTAATAATACAAGTAGCCAATTGAAAACCAACTTGAACTAATTAGTTGAATGAATACTGTTTTGTCACTTAAGAGTATGTTAGTATTATACTTATTGTATAAGAAGGAAAGATGATTATCTTCGAATTGTCTAAACTCTTCATCCTCATCATAACTCAAATGACAGTCACGTTTCAATATCTTCAAGTATCCTTGTAGTTTATCACTAAATATTAAAAGTTGTTTAACAACTTCTTCATTGGTAGTATACTTAAATTTAGAACCCTTATTTGAATTCAATGGGTTAAATCTATGAACACATATTGAAAAGATTTCAACGATGGTTATGATATCATGAATATCACCGTGAGATATCTGCTCCTCCTTCTCCACATAACTGATATAAGTTTTAAAGGCAACTAAGGCTTCATCATATTCTTTGAGATCAAGTAAAATTTTAATCAACTGAACTAGGACAATTTGACTTTGATATGATCTCTCAGTTAATCCTACCAAATAGTTCTTACTGGTATTCAAATTGATCAACTTCTTATGTTTTGATCCAAGACTAGAATACAAGTTATCTACAAAATCTTCGATAACTTCATTGGATTCATTAGCATTAGGGAAATGCTTCTCAGTTAATTTCAAGTCTTCGATGAGAAGATGATTTAGGTACTGGGAATATTCCTTCCTGAAAGATTTATCTACTATCTTATTGACATTAATCTCTGGTTTGAAGTTAACTAAGAAATTACAATATCTGATAAATGATACTTTATTAGAATGAAATTTCAAAGCTGAAACATCATCAAACGATAATTGTTTCACTCCATTATTGGAAATAGTTAAGCTCAAATATTTGAATAGAATATCAAGCCAATGATTAGCTGCCACTTCTGTTTTGTTGAATGGTTTCTCTTTATAAAACAAATACTCAATCCATAATTTATAACTATTAGTAGAATTGTTGTTAACTATCCCAAGCAAGGCATTATATCTGCATATCAAATAGTTTAAGAATTTATTCTGATTAATTGTTAAAGATGGTGAAGCATAATGATCATTACGTACAGTTATAGAGTTCATTACCTCATGCATCAAATCCGATTGGGAATTCAAGAAGTATAAATGAGCTAAAATAGTAGCACAGTATAATTTATCCTGATAATCTTTATTAATATCATTGTAGTTGTTAGCTATCAGTTCAGCATATGATATTAATTGTTGTAGCTTTTCTCCACTACCTCTATTAGAATCTCCATAATGATATACATCCGTTGGAACTAATTCATTACCGTCAAATTCATTCTCAATTAACAATTGTAACTGATAATCTATAAAAACCAATTGTTGGAAAAATTCTTGACTATCTTGATATTCCAATATATTACCTGGGAAACACCCCAAGTTCAATGTCTTCAAGGTGTTATCATGTACTGATTCGATCAACATGTTGACTAAATTTTCAGTTCTCGAGTCGAGTTTTTCGCATTTGATTTGAGAGGAGAAGAAGCACATGAAGCATATGAATTCTCGGCGCAGATACATTGTTTTATACAAAGAGGAGTATGTTGATGTGGTTGTTTGTAATGAATATCGTATAATGGGAAAATTCAATCTTTAATATGGGAGAGTATCATATATCTTGGACTGGGATACGAGAGGCTGAGATTGCCGTATAGCATCGTTCAAATATTTATAGCCTGGGGGTACCTTATTTCTTGTTTCTTATTTCTTGTTTCTTGTTTCCCATCATATCGGATAATCATGGGTCAAATCTCATGACTGTGGACCGGGAAGTATCTTGTAGATCTGGAATATCTAAGACGGCTGAGAACGCACTCTCTAGCACCGTTCAAAGATCTTATAAAGACCAGGCAAATCAGCCATCTTGGTCAAATGTGTTGCTGAACTAGCAGTACCTTTGAAATTTGCTTTAAGCATAGGAAAAATAATCTCCTCTAGTAATCTGTTGGTCTCACTGTCATCGTCAGTATCTTCAATTCCAGGCACATAAAGTAATGCTATTTCCTTCATTATCAGTTTTAAACACTCTTTCTCATCATCATACTTAACCTTAGTTCCTAATTTATATATAAACTGAGGGAGCTTATTGGTATCTGGGGTAATTCCTTTGACTAACATTGGTATGCTTTCTATATAATACTTTCCATTGGCTTCATTCAATCTAATCTCAAAGTATTCTTGAAACATATCTTTCATTGACATTATTTGGTTAATTACGTCTCTTTTGTTTTCTGTAGTGTACTCTAATAATTCCTCTAGATCTAATGGCAGCTCAAACACAATTTGGCCATAGTTACAAAATTCATTGAGAGCCACCTGATAATAAAACTCGCTTAAAATACCACCATAATCACACATATATAAGTTCACATCGTACTGAAAACAGCATAATCTCTTGGAACTGTCAACTAATCCTATGTATGAACAATTACTTATTACTTCGGTCAAGTCTTCGTTTGCGCTCCGAGAGGCTAGGTCTCGGAGCTCAATTATGCTATCAAGAGCTACATGTACCCTTTTTTTAGATGTAAAGGTCAACTCATCTTCGTCCATCACACTTACTTCAATATCAGTCGGTGGTAGGGTCAGTTGTGGTGTTTTTTGTGATGCTATAGGCGAAGACAAATTAGAGAACTTATTACGCAAGTCCTGTCTCTTATCCAGAATCTCGGTGTCATCATTACTTTCAAGGCCATTAGTATCAAACTCTGCGTTGACATTGGTTTCGCTAGTTTCATTGTGGCCGTTAAGTTCATCATCAAGGGAACCCATTTCTATCTGCAATGCCTCTTGTATCTCTTCCTCCTGTTCAATAGGATTTGGTGACTTTAAGCTCTGCACCAACTCTACAATTTCTATGTTTAGCTCTTCCTCCTCAGCGCCATCTTCATTATCTTCAAAATCTTCGTTGACCTCTCCGTCACTCTCATCCTCGCCCTCTTCTGCTGCCTCTGCTTCTCCCAATTCTTCTTGAGCAATGGGGTCTTCGGTTCCCTTCTCTTTTTGCTTTTCTTGTACTTTCTCCTGGATGTCTTCTTCCACATATTTCAAGTCATGTTCGTTACCTGGCACATCGACATTTTTAACCTGGGATGGTCTATTCCTTCTCAAGAGCTCGTTCAACTTGTATTGACTGGCATCCACTCGGACCATCCTATTGTCTTGTCTGTACTTTTTAGCCTGCAGAGAGAAGTCTTCCTCTCTTTCTCTCTTAGTTGTCAAGGCCTGAGAAGCGAATGTTCTGGAAGTATCAATACTGGATAATAAGTCATGAACTTTAGCCCCAATTATTTCAATAATTTCATCCTCGTGTAGAAATCGGACCTCACGTTTAGTTGGGTGCACATTGACATCTAATATCTGGGGCTGGAGTTCAAGACTCAAGTATATAAAAGGCAGGTATCCTTTGGGTAGAAAAAATTGGTAGATAGAGTTTATAGCCCGACGAAGAGGATCACAAGTTACCAATCTATGATTTATGAAAAAAATAGACTGCATTTTCTTCCTGTAGTTGAAGTTGCAGTTTGTTATGGCCCCCTTTATTCTTACGATACCAAACTCTTCGTTTTTGTCGATGTCTAAATCCAAGAGCTCATCTGCACATTCACCACCGTAAATAGTTCTGATTCTCTCCTTCAATGACATATTAGGTCTGGTCACAATAGCCATTTGAAAGTCCCCAAACTTCTTAAGACTGAATCCTACGTTATCTGAATGGACAGCATATTTACCAACAACATCTAAGATCTTGAGATATTCATCATTTTTAGACTTGATGGACTTTAATCTAGAAGGTATATTATAAAAAAGGTCTTCTACTATAATTTGAGTACCTGGTTTACCAGCAACTGGTTTTGGATCAGTTGTATCCCCTTTAAAGTTTTGTCCAACAGGTTTTCCATTCAAGTAATATGCTTTAAATGCCAATGGAGATTCATCAGTCTTAGATTTAGTTACTACAGATAATCTAGAAACATGAGATATTGATGCTAATGCCTCACCCCTAAACCCATAAGTTGAAATTGATTCCAAATCTTCAAAGTTGTTTAATTTAGAAGTAGCAAATCTTTCACATAGAAGTGGCAAATCTAATTTATCTATACCATCACCATTATCAGTGATTTGGAGTAGTTTCATCCCACCATCTTTAACCAAAATTTCAACCATTGAAGAATGTGCATCTATAGAATTCTCTAACAATTCCTTTAATGCATTGGCGGGTTGAACTATGATCTCTCCTGCTGCTATCTTATTGACTACTGCCTCTTCAAGCTTCTTTATCTGCATAGTTATGTGAAGCGCGTAGTCGCGATGATTTGGTTTTCAGCGCTGCGTTTCTGCTTTCCTTAGTTTCAATGTCCACCGGTGATTCAGATGTGTCGAGAAGATACACGGTGCTCAAGCACGATGTATCGGAGAAGGAACACTTGGCATATAAAGGTGAAGGTAATGAAGCCTTGCAGTCGATGTCTACGAACTTAAGAGATATATATACTGATATTAAAGAAGATACTAAATTAATGTATCATTATAAGGACTCGGAAGCTCTTAAAGCAGTTACTAGTTTTGCACAAATCAATGCCAAGAATACTAGTTTAGGAAACATAGGAATATCATTAAGCAAAGAAGAATTCATATTTACTGCCAAACGATTTATGGAAGTGGCAGAAGATGATGATCAAGAGTTAGATGAACAATCTAATGCTAAAGCAGTTGAAGAGAGATTCAATTCATTTAATTGGATAAAATTAGGGTTGGCATATTATGAATATAGTGACAAACCGATGCCTATGGAATTCTTAAATGGTCCTTTAGAAGTGGAAAGAAAAGTCATTAATAGACTGAGAACAATCGATGATACTAGAGGATTAACTCTGACAACTGCTACTGAAATACGTGCAAGTGATATGGAAGCCGATGAAAATACTACTGCTAATCTAATTAGATCGGTGTTCATGGAAGTACGTGAAAAACAAGATGATGATGGGGATGCTGTGAACTTTTTTAAGTTCTTTATAAACCCAAATTCTTTCTCTCAATCAGTGGAAAATTTATTCTTCACTAGTTTCTTGATCAGAGACGGCAAGTTAAGACTATTTCAAGGTGATGATGGTATACCGATGGTTACTAGTGTGGATATACTGTCAAGGCCTAACTCTGCTGATTCTACTTCTCAAGGTGATCAGAGTTTCCATCATATAGCCTCATTCGACTACCAGACATGGGAAGAATTGATACAAAAGTTCAATATCACCGAGTCCTTCTTGGACCATCGTAGTGAAGAAATGGATACTTTTGATGATAACGAAGATAACGATGAGAATGAGCTTAGCGAAATAGAGTCATGACTGAATGATTTATAGATAATATACGAACCATGGGAGAAGATAATTACTTGTAAATGGTCTTGTATATACAATTATGGAACGCCTTTACGTCCTTGTCTATTTACAGATTATATTGTTGAATTCCTCTTCAGCATTCACCCACCCGTCTACTTTTAAAAGATTACCCATGGGCCATTTCCTAATAGGTATAATACTAAGGTCGGATTTCAATTTGAGCTTTTCAAAAATCTCAATCCCCGCTACACCTATCATTACAGCATTATCCGTACATAAAGAGACTTCAGGAAAATGGTAATTTAGTGGTTCATCGGAGATCAAATCTGTCATCAAATCCTGTTGAAGCATAGCTCTAAAGGTATGATTCGAGGCAACTCCTCCAGAAAGAACAAAGTCTTTAACACCATCGAACTTATGGTCTCCCTCAACTTTAGTATTTTTGCAGCCATGTTTCATAAACGCTACATTGAGTCTATCAATAATATGCTTGAACATAAACTGTTGAGTCTTATAGGCTAAAAATTGTCTTGCCCTTTCATCCATAGGATTATGCTTCAAGTGATGCTGAGTAGTACTTAAGAATGGTGCAAAGGTAAATTGTATTTTTTCTGGTATCAGAGAATTATGAGGTCCTCTTAATGGTAGTTTTAATTTATAGCCAAACTCATTGTTTCGTGTATGAGTGGAAATGCTCTCAAATTCAATCTTGAGCTCCTGGGGTATTGAATCAACATATTTCTCTAACTCTCTCCCAAGTAAATTACCTTGAATTCCTATTTCACGAGCACACTTGTCTATAGAATCCCCAACAGCAATATCACAGGTATCTACAATCACTTCATGGTCTACCAATGACGTCAGCAATACTAGCATCGTGTGTCCTCCACTTGCAAGAAGTGATAAGAATGGGTATTGTGGTGCTTGAAAAGACACTTGCTGGTAAGGTCGCTGTGCTTGTTTCAAAGGTTCTTCGGTGGTTATTTGAGTAGGTTGGAGATTAGAGATCAACAAATGGCCAAGCATATGGTGTACGCCTATTAGCGGTTTATTCCATGCAATTGATAAGCCTTTAGCGAGCTGCAAGCCCGTTGATAAAGAACCCACCATACCGGGGCCCCTTGTACAGCAAATTAGATCAGGAGGATTAGTAATGAGATTATGCTTAGTGCAAAACTTCTGGACCATAGTTCCCATTTGCAGTTGGTGGAAATCAACTGCTTTAGTGGGGACTATTCCTCCATCTGGCTGAGAATTCAATGTTCTTTTTGTATGGTCAATGATTTGGGGAGCAGCAAAAGGGGACTTTTCTAATAGTGCAACACATGAGTCATCACATGAGGATTCAATAGCTAGTACTTTATAATGTCGTATAAACCGTAGAAATCTCATACTCCCTTAAATAGTCACACTCGGCTGCCAAATCCTGCCAAATTCTGCCAACCAAAGTAAAAAATTCGCAACTTGAATTTTTTTCATTATCAAGACACCAAAAACGAACACAAAGCACACATTTCTAAGTATAATACGACGTGTACTGCCGTTCAAAGACTTCTCCTTTATTCATATACATTTAATTTCCATTGCCATATATTATTGATAACATTCAAGGTGGTTGCCGTATTTGAATGTCTGCATTGTTGACCACACCAACACTCCCGCTAGGGTATCCGCCTCATCACGAGGAAATCAAGTCTAACAATGAAACATACCCTTCCAAGGTGAGTACACAAGGGTCAGATCCTCCAATAATCAGTTGTATGATAGCCGGAGGTCTAGGAGGAATGGTTGGTGACTCTTCCATGCACTCATTAGACACTGTTAAAACCAGACAACAAGGGCTTCTGCACAATTTGAAGTATAAAAACATGATACCTGCCTATAGAACTATTCTTCGTGAAGAAGGATTCTTTAGAGGTCTTTATGGTGGATATTCTCCTGCTATTTTAGGGTCTTTACCTTCCACGGCAGCGTTTTTTGGTGTCTATGAATATTCTAAACGAAAGTTCATAAATGATTATAACATAAACGAGAATCTAGCTTATTTCTTTGCTGGTGTATTAGGTGACTTAGCTTCAAGTGTCTTTTATGTACCCTCAGAAGTATTAAAGGCTCGTTTACAATTACAAGGAAGATATAATAATCCATACACTAGAGGAAGTGGATATAACTACAAGGGCTTATTAGATGCCATAAAAACTATATATAGAATTGAAGGACCTCGTACATTTGTTTTCGGGTATAAAGAAACCTTATTGAGAGACTTACCCTTTAGTGCCTTGCAATTTGCATTTTATGAAAGATTTAGGCAACTTGCAATTTACTACCACAATACAGAAGACCTCCCAGTGACTACTGAATTACTTACTGGTGCATCGGCTGGTGGGTTAGCTGGTGTGTTGACGACTCCATTAGATGTCATCAAAACTAGAATCCAAACTGCAACTGAAGGATCATCAACTAAAATAGATACTTCGACTTTCAGAACCCTTGCCACCATATATAGAACAGAAGGCGTAAGGGGAATGTTTTACGGAGTAGGGCCGAGGTTTATTTGGACTGGTGTTCAAAGCTCCATTATGCTTTTTCTCTACCAGATATCCTTAAGAAAGATAAACTCTGTCGTTGATGCTGATACCTTTTAGTGTAAAATATTGTAAATAGATATGCGTATAGTGATTTTGGCGTTTCTCTATTTTCTGTCTCTCCATAGAGAGAATTTAGAGCTGGAAGTGTAGAACCGTGAAATTCACAGTACAATAAATACAGAGGGGTCCGCTATTGTAAATCAATACATTCACTACACACTGAACTCTTCACTCCTTTTTTGATAATCTCGTACTCTTCACTCCAACAGAGCGTCCATAGCATGGGCGAAAAAGCTATGAAATTAACCTATTATCATTCATAAATTCCTACAAGACAACCCATAGGAAAATCATTTACCCTGCACTTTCAACTAACCCTTGATGGTACATTCTATTGACAATTACAACTCGTGTGAATGATTCACTTATAGGGCTGTCGATCCAATCTTAGATGTGTGTTTCACAGTCTCCCTTATAAAGAGAGAGGTTGCAAAAAAGAAATGCGCTAGCCGGGAATCGAACCCGGGGCCCAACGATGGCAACGTTGGATTTTACCACTAAACCACCAGCGCCTTTTGTTGTTTAAAATATTACGCAGATGGCCGATATACGGCATATTTCAAGAGAAAGTGCAAGATTTAGTTGTGACTATAAGCGTATTTCAAGATCAAAGCTATACATTAATAATTAGCAAATTCTTTATTATATAATCCGGCCTTCGCACGGCTCGTTGATGAGTCACATCGGTGACTAATCAATTATAAAGGTCGGGGTGAAAATATTCTCCAGGACACGCTCTTCGAGCCACTTACCCCTTATACGGCATGTGTCTAAAATGTTCCTAGATCTTAACCTACATGATGAAAATGCCAAGTATATCATCGGAAAGTTGGGGTATTGTGCTTCTATTTGGGCTGCAAGTGCTCAATTCATTTATGGTGGTCACATGTAAACTACTTATCAGCAATTCATCAACTCCGATACATCCTCTTCAGATAATGTTTGTTAGGATGATCATTACTTATGTATTCTGCTTACTATATATGTATACTACAAAGCATGTACCCGATTATCCATTTGGACCACCTCATCTACGAAAATGGCTTATTGTTAGAGGGCTCTTAGGGTACGTTGGTATCACCGGCTTATATTTTTCACTACTATACTTAAGCATCAGTGATGCAACAGCCGTAACGTTCTTAGTCCCTTTGGTGACTGGTTTTCTAGCTTGGATAGTACTCAGAGAACACTACTCGCTTTTGGAAGCCTCGTGTTCCATAGTATCACTTTTGGGTGTCCTTTTAATTGCTAAACCCAGATTTATTTTTGGTGGGGAAGCCAATCCTGAGACAGATAGTGCAGTTGAGTCTTCATCTACTTTAAAAAGACTCTTGGCTATAGGTCTTGGACTCATTAATGTTTTAGCTACTGCATGTGCCTACATTGTACTTCGAAAACTTGGAACAGATGTACATCCGCTTATCTCTGTCAGTTATTATGCAGTATGCACTACTATTGGATCAGTTATTGCCATCGTCGTGGTTCCATCAGTATCTTTCGTAATGCCACACGATTTGAGGGAATGGATCCTTTTTGCAGTAATGGGAATATCAGGATTCTTTTATCAATTTGGACTAACTGCTGGAATTCAAAGAGTTAAAGCTTCAAAGGCATCATTATGGATCTATACCCAAATTGTTTTTGCAATTTTCTGGGACGTACTTCTATATAACCATTTCCCAGGGTACCTAAGCATTTTGGGTACCCTAATAATTATTGTCTGTACATTGATTGTAGCCAGATATAAACCCCAGGAACCTAGCGATGAGGAAAACCATCCCGATGAGTTATTCGAGCTCGAATCAGTCGATAGTAATGAGAGTTACAAATAGCTGTGGTTTTGGAATCGGGCCATCTTTCGAACAGGTCGAGCTCATTTACTATATATATCGTAGAAAGCTAGAATAGATATTTATTTCTTCTTTATAAAACAACATAGACAAGTTCCAAGCTTGGAAAAAGAAATATTCAAAAGAAAAGTCATTACTATCGTATCTACATCTCTTAACTTAATAATCCCATGCTGCAATAAGTCCGTCATGATACAACTTTTGTCATGGGGATACCTGTAGTGGTGAACAGTACTTGTCAATAGTGCAGCAGTATGCGAAGGTAGATTTGATAGCTTATTTTCAATGTCCAAAAGTATTTTCAAGTCCTCTTTATTTGTAACTATGGGACCCCGGGTAGGGTTGCTGATAAACCTTGTGACAAAACCCTTCTCTTCCACTGTGAGAGAAGGGTCTCGTTCTAATTGTTGGGCCTTTGCATTCTCTTCGACTGTAGCACGAGATTGTCCCAAGCTATAAGTGCCTTCTTCGTTTTGCTCCTCGCTTTCTACAATCTCAAGTACTCGCCCCTTCTCTCCTTTTGAAATGCAAACTTGCAAAATTCACAAATACTGTTTCAGATTATGCATGAAAGTGGGGCAGAAATCAATTTTTATAAAAGATCTTTTTGAGGCAAAAATCCATCAATCCATCAACTTCATACGATTCATCAACACAATATCCATCGTATCAAGGTAGTTGGATCTTTAAATTTGCCAACTTCAAGTGTTTGGCCAATATCTCCAATTTTTTTGCAGCCATAAAATGGACCTCGTTAGAGTGCATACAGAGCTCTCACCCGCACCAAGCTATAATACAGGAAAACGCACCTAACTAGCAAAAGCTCAAATTTACAGAATACAAAAAATAGAGCTTCTAGCCCTTAAGAGCTTCCTAAGAAGCTGGAGAAAGACCAAAAATAAAGATCTCCGCGACGGGGAATTGAACCCCGGTCCCCCGCGCGACAAGCGGGGATTCTAGCCACTAAACTATCACGGAAATTGTTAGTAGTTGAACGTGCAAAAAAATTATAAAGCTCTTGCATATAAGCTGTGCGCAGAAAAATTAAAAAGGACCTGAGGTCCATTAATTTGGACCTGAGGGAAAAACTTCCAAAAAAGAGTCTGTTAAAGTATAGTTCCGGCATATAAGTCCACTTAGAATTCAGAACTATCGATTTGATCCCAAGGTACTTTAAACTATGACAGACACGATCATACTGCAAAATGTGGTAACATGAAAGTCCTTAGTGAGAATTGTATCCCTGGGTTCTTTCCCCTATCACCTTCAAAAGAGTTTCTGGGGTGCTACTATTTCCTCGGGGATAAAAACGAATTGCTTGTACAGAAAGTATCAAGTCGTTTGCAGTTGATGCTTCTTTATTTTCATCTTTTATATTTGAAATTGAATCTAGAATTATATTATATAATTGTTCAACAAATGAAGAATTTTTTACAGTCTTCGGAGTCTTTAGAGGCCCCAAGGTTCGTTCATTCCATAGACTTCATTATAAGTCTGTTTTGGAAGAAACGAGACGATTCGTTCCTCTACGTCAAATTCCAAGCATGTTCAGGAAATTTCTAGTTTTTGTGCTTTTTGTATTTTTTTTGCATCTTACTAATTACGTGCCCCTGCCGATTTCCTCTACCGATACTGTTTTTTTGATTTGGTCTAACCTTTTTCGTTGTCTTTCCCAATTCTTTACTACGAACTTGCTAAATCTATTTACATCTACAGAAGTACCACCTATATCACTGTATCATTTTACGATTAGAAAAATTTTATTCCTGAAACATATTTGAATAGGGTGTGTATTTAAGCAACTTCATACATTCCTACTCAATAGGAATTCAATACTTGGTATAAAACTTTCCCAAAAGGCGATGAACCATTTCCTATGGTCTACTCTACTCAGCCGCCTCTACCGATTATTCTATTAATAACTTTATTGATGTCTCTACTTAAGCCTCTGCATGCTCCTCTCCGTCTTCTTTCTTCGCTCATCTCCACCTCTAGGTCGGAAGCAAATCCATATCCAGCGTGTCGGGGTCCGAGAACCATTTATGGTATATTCAATTGTCTGTGGTATGGTATCATAGGGTTCAATGGGTAGATTCGCTTCAAAGACTTCATTATATGTCTGTATAGGAAGATATAAGATGATTCCTTCATACGCCAGGTTCATAGAAAACTAAACTGGCCAAGAGCGAAAATGGCATCTCTTACCCTATTGGATTAATGACATTAAAAGGATTGAAGTCACTCTACAAGTTATTCTTCTTGCTCCATGATACTTTTTCTTTAATTACACAAAGTTTTGGGTAATAATACTTAGGTGACATCATCTCTCCTCCTTCTTTTGCAGCCAAGATAGACTGCGAAGCGATGAGAATTTTTAACTTAATATGAGCACTAATCAAGAACAAGACCTCGTTATTTTCAAAGACAGCAGCATTATATCCGATAAGATCTTGCAAGGTACTCATTCATATTCAGCGGTCATAGGGTATGTTGATGGTACGCATCCTACATGGTTGATTAATTCATTAATTGAGAACTCTATAGTTGGAACTGGATGCTTGGTTAATAAAGACTTGACTAAGAAAATACCTAATAGAGCCCAAGCTTACTTTATTTCATTCAATAATCCAGCAGAATTCTACTTCAAATCATGTAAGAAAAATGGATTGGATCTAAGCAGAGAGACAAATTTTCACTACATCGATTGTTTCACTGATCTATTCACTAAGAATATCACCAATCCTGAAGATAGTAAGTCACAAGTCAACAAGTTGTTTGAAGGTATAATAAGTAAAATATCAAAATCAACTAATACGAAGAAAATTATATTCATTGAAAATCCAGAATTATTGCTTTCAGCTACCAATATTTCAAGCATTGACCTTTCAAATTTAATCCTAAAGCTTAATCGATTATGTAAAACCCTTTTCATAATTGCAAGCCATACTTTAGCTGATTTAAGTATTACAGATTCCTTTGATCCTGCTTATAAGATCACTGACTTCCTTACAAGGTCTCATCAAAAGGCTAGCTTAAACATACACTTGGAACCTTTAACTACGGGCAGGGCTAAAGATATCACAGGTATCTTGAATATATCAACAGGTTCTATCCCATATGATGCAATAGTTGTGGATGAGAAGAGCTACGCCTTTAATGTATCTAAAGAATCAAATATTAAATTATATTTCCGTTAAATGGAGACTATTCACAGTCTCTGTCTATGTACATTATACAAGTCATCTAATGCAAATTCAATGGAGCATCTGGCCCAGATCAAAGGGAATAAAGGCCATACAGATCGTTCACCGACCAATACCCAATACGGAATATTCTCCATAGTTTTATGAACGTCAAACACTCTGCCAAAATCTCTTACCAAATATCTCAATTCAGGAACTATAGTAATCTCTCTAATACTGGATAATGACAGTGGATGGGAAGGTTTTTCATCTATTACTAACCTCTTTATAGTGTCTGGTAACAATCCAAGTTTATCCATAACCTCTAAACGATGTTGTATCTCCATTCCTACTATACTTTTCAATTTTCTATAAGTAGTAAAACTAGAATTCTTCACATCAAATGGAATTCTATCATCTTCATCGTCATCTTCATCTACTATAACATTCTTCGGTACTGCTCTCATTATCTTATAGTACTTAGTTCTTCCATAAGAATAATGATGCTTCAAATCGTTTGATATTAAGGGTGCTAAGTAAGGTCGTGCCAAGCTTGTGATAAAGTGATTAACGTTGAAAAGCTCTGTCAATCTACTGTAGGCAGATTTTGTCCGAAGGTTCAAATTCATTTCCGTGGCCTCATTATCACCTTTATTGAAATAATGTTGGGAATAACTTACATCCTGAGGCTTCAAAAATGTAACCTTAAGATTTGGGGACTGGGGGACCACCCTATTGTTGAAATCCTTCACATATAATTGAACATTATCAGAAAGAACTCCTGTACCAATAGAAGCGTAAATAGCAGTCCAGATGATGACATTAGGTGAGGTAATATAATTGAGTAATGAAGGAATAGACTGCTCAGTAGGGTGGACGGCTATATTGAGTACCTTTTCAGTCTTCAAATAGGCTTCCTCAAAGGTTAAATCACCAATAGTATCTCTAACAAACTTGAGGAATAGTAAGATGTCTTGAGAATAACCCTTCTTAATAACGTTCTCTATTACATTACCGTATCTCTCATCCACATCATGGTTCAACCTGTCAACGTTCCCCATAACATCAGCTATAGATATTAATATGGGAACAAGTTCGTCTTCAGTCAAGCAACATACTAATGATGCAACTGCAGCCCCTACAGCGCTACCACCGAATATTCGAGGTAATAGTCCTTTAAAGTATAATGCCTTTACAACCCCAAGATGACAAAGTCCAAAAAGTGAACCACCTTGTAGAATTAAAGCTGTGCATCCAAAAGATTGACGTACATCATGGAAGAAATCCAAAGTTATTTGCTTACTATTCATGACATACTCTGCATCATTCTCAGTTATAGCAGAGCTTAAGAATTTCAAGCATGACAACACTTCCGAGACATATTCCTCAATCTTGAACTTGGTTCCCATATAAGACTTCATATAAAGCCTCTTCTGAGCTATCCCCGCAAAATTTCTAATCAATCCACCTCGTAAAAGTGACATTAGCAATGGTGAGTCTTTGTTCATCCTAGCCTTTCTTAATAGTTTGGTCCTCTCATCAATCAACACATAATCATAATGCTTTGAGATGAAGTTCTGTCTCCATAAATCCAAGTTCGTAAGCTTGTCTATCTCAATAACAGTCTTCTTCCATTCATTATATGTCTTGACGCTTTTGAGGTGATTAAGATGCTCTTTTAAAGGGTCCTTACTATAATAAAGCTGGTAAATTTTCTTAACCCAAAAGAAAAACACATCTAATAGTATCTCTATTATCACCCATAGAAATGATGGGGTATGATTACCTATAAATTTGATCACCGGCAAGAGATACTTCTTGCTGGTTGTGTGTCGCATGTGGGTTTTTTTATCTGTGATAAGAAAAGTGCGGAGTGATGCAAATACTGTCTGACCGAATTCTGGGTGCATTACTTAAGTATAAGCGTCGCTGCTACCAGCGGAGATGCGAGGAAGGGGGTCGCTACTACAAGTGTGATTAGGAGGAAGAGTATCGAAATGTGTATATTGAACTGTTTTTTCATGATTTCCTATTGACCAAAAAGTGCAGAGACATAGCCATACATGAGCTCAACCATTGGTAGACCGCATTAACTTCTTACTACGGCTGAAAAACTTCTTTCCAAGGTTAGATGCATGTAGTCCACTGGTCTCCACTTTATCCTTTACGCTGGAAACTCTACTTCTGATCGATACATGTCTTCTTAAATCGTTATGTGCAGCATTCTGGTATGCCTGAGACGCTATTCTACCAATATGCATACTAGAAGAGTTATCTGACTTCGTTAATATTTCACTTAACCATGTCAGCAAGCCGGTCTCATATGCATATTCTTTCTCTAACGCATCCTTTAAGTTATTAATTCTCTCTTTGGCTAACCCAGGCTTCAAAATATTCTTCCAGTTCGAAACTGGATATGCGTTAGGTCTCAAAGTTCTCTTGGTACTGGATGTCATAGCAGAAACGTCACTTGATACTCGTTTATGAATTACAGTATCATTATCTAGTGTTGAATTTGTTCCTGATATAGATCGGGTTGACTCTTCATCAGCAATTGGTGGTAATAAGCTTGAGTATTTTGCTTGTGGTGCATTCAAGCTCTCCTTAGAGCTGAGATCTTCCTTGAACTTTCCATCTTCATATCCATGCTCATTCAATATCAGATCACTTGTCATATTGGAGTTAGTGATTCCTAATCCCTGACTTGTATTTCCACTATTTTCATTAGAACTAGTAAAAGTTTCATCTTGATCAAGATCATCATCACCATCCTCATCTTCATGAATACTTGGTAAGCCCACATCTACTGTTTCTGGAATAGACACTGAGCTAATAAACGATGCATTGTCAGATACATTCCTAGGTTTAGTAAACCTTTGATAACCTTGGCTACTCTCATTTTCAATATTGAAGTGAAAATTCGACTCGTTATCATTGTCATTAATAAACTGGTCTCTGAAATTATTGGTGTTTGGTTTCCAAGCACCCATGGTAAATGTGTTTGTACTCATGGCTGAATCACGCCTTGAAAGGTCAGGTTGAGCTGGAGGCTGGAAATCTGCTAAATCGTTCTTTTGTTGTTGATCAAGCGAAAACTTTCCAGTAGACAATGAGCCCGTTGAACCAACTGGGTGTAGCTCAGGAGAAATATCATCAACTTCTAAATTGTTACGTGGTAAGTCTGGAGATTTTGTTTCAACGGGCTCTATAGATGGTTCTTTGTCAGTAGTATCGCTATCGTATGCTACATCATCATTATTTCCAACTTCCAGGGAAGTAGAGCTATCTTTATCACTCATGTATGCATCTACAGCATCACCAAAGTGACTGTAGCTAGGAGATTCCAATGGCGGCTCTTCGTGTGAGTGTTCCTGGGATAATGGCGGAACTGGTGGTGGCCTTCTAACTGATGGTCTGTGACTACTAAGTTCATTGATGTACTTCTCGTGATAGTCCTTTTCGTCCTTTGTTGAAAGTGGAGCAACAGGAGTTGCGGGTTCTTCATCGTCATCATCGTCAAAATCATATCCCTCAAAATCAGGCATGCTAACATCGGCGTCTATTGAAGGTAAATCCTCATTTTTAAAAGAAGCATTCTGGAGATCATTAATGAGAGAATCTAACGTATCACTCTCTACATTCTTTTGCTTCTCGTAGTATGGGACAGGCTCCTCGTCTGAGTCTGTATCTGCATCAGAGTCAGAATCATCAAACTTCCGTTGGTCAATTGATAATACTAAGTTCGGTTGCGAGGCATTTTCGTCTACATTGGAGTGTGAATTTCTCTCTGGTGCAGCTATATCTTCTGTATCAGTTTCTTGATCAGAGTAATTTTGATGCTCTTGTTCCACGTGCTCTTGTTCGGAGTGCCCTTGTTCGGAGTGCCCTTGTTCGGATTGCTCTGGTTCGGAGTGCTCTGGTACAAAGTTTTCGGGTAAGTGCTCTGGTTCGTGATTGAGTGGCTCTGGAGTCTCTCTGATGATATCCTTGGTACCAAAAGAACTTTTCTTAGCATGGCCTACCCTTAGATCAGTTGGTTCGTTCTGTATAGAATCAGTGTCTGATTGGGATGCAAAACTTCTCTCGGAGATCGGTGTTTCTGAAGCTTGTGAGTTATAAACAGGAGTTGGAGGCTCCAAATCAAAAGGTTCATGAGAAGGGCGAGAAACAATTGTACTTCTGATCTGACCATTATCATCGTGTAAATGTGATGATGCAATTGGAGTGGCTTGGTTCTCGGAAACCTCCAGGTCGGACTCTTTGTCGCTATCCTTTGGTATCTTATCAATAGAAAGTATTAGCTTCTTCTCTGGACTAGCATGAGAACTCTCTGTCTCAGTATCTGGTAATACGAACCTCTCTGCTACCACAGGAGTATGTACATTTTCTTCTTCTGATTCGTAACTTCCATAGTCATAACCATCTTCTTCATCATTCCATTCATCCCCATAACTGGGTACAGAAGCTTTCACCCATCGTGTCGACTTATGTCTACCAAACTTGTCTGACATGACGCTTGAATATTACTATTTGGTATGCGAAAAATAAATAGTGCATTCGTGGCTGAAACGAAAAAGATGATGTCTGTGAGAAGCGATTATATAAGATTCCGACTCTAGAGGAAGGATTAGACTTGTAGTTGGTGATAGAGCTTCGAAATGGACGAACGGAGTGAGAAGCGATGTTGAGGAATCCTTGTAGGGTGCGAAGTGGGTGTGTTTGTCTATTCAATTACATGATAAATTTCAAGTTCATATCAGTAGGATGTGAACTACTTAATTGAGGTTTCTGGGTATACTTACCACGTAAGAAGTTTCTCATGTTATTTAACAAGGAAAGGTAAGATTGTTCGGGATTCTGGGTTAAGATAGAGATAAATGCATAACTCATAGCACCAGTAGCAGTACCATTAATGGTTGCATCTGCAGAAGTTTGATCATCTTTGGATCCAGAAATTGAGATTACATCAGCTGGTGATGCCTTCATTTGTCTGACTTTATCAGTATCAACGTTTCCTTCCGTAATGACAGTTTGGGCCATCTTTCCTAATGAAGAAAGAACCCCACCAATGTTACCTCTACCATAACTGAGTACTGCACTTAATGCATCTTCTCCCACATTCTTCAAAACACTTGGCTCTTTCACTACACCTTTAGTAGAGTACACATAAGGTAAGTCCAATGCAGTACCAGAATGACAAGAATCGTATAGTGCTGTTAATCTACAACCTGCAGGTAAAGGCTTAACCATAATATCATGCATGATATCATCTACAATGAATCCATTTCGTTCAAAGTCTAAAGGATAAATAACCTGATCAGTACCATCATCCTCATCACCATCTAAGTCCTTGGTAACGCCTCCATGACCAGAATAATGGAAAAATAATGAATCATTTGGGCGGGCATCTCTAGTTAACCATTGCATGGCTCTCAAGATATTTTCTCTAGTGGGAATTTTATTATAGTCCCTCTGATCGTCGGTAAGAATAACCATGTCATCCCAAGAGTATCCAAACCTCTCGTTTAAGAACTTACTCATATTCTTGATATCGTTAACACAGCCTCTCAATTGATTACTAGTACCAGTGTAATTGATCCCTACTAATAAAGCTTTTCTTCTTCCTGAACAATTGGAATACTGGAAAGTAGCATTCACATTGTTACTGAATCTCTGTGGTGCCGTAGATGGTGCTTGTGGTGCCCCCTGTGGTGCCCTCTGGAACTGCTGCTGCTGAGGTGGTCCTTGTTGATAATACCCCTGTGGTGGTCCTTGTTGATAATATCCTTGAGGCGGACCTTGTTGTGCGTATCCTTGTGGTGGTCCCTGCTGATACTGCTGTGGTCTTTGACCTCCATACAGATGCCCTCCTTGTCCTGGAAACATATTAATATAAATTCCTCCGCGTTTCATGTCTGAAATTTTGATGGGCTGGAAAAACTACCGCTCCTGTATATTAACTAAGTAAAAATCAATTATAATTTAGGTGTATCCTCACCTTGGCTTTTGATTACATCAGGATATAAATCACCCATCATGTTACCAAGATGCCATAAACCACCATCGACGATTTGTACAGTTCCGGTAACGTAAGAACCAGCGTCAGAAAATAAGTATACGGTTGCTTCCGCAATATCTCTAGCCTCTCCAAGTCTTTGTAAAGGAACTTTGGATTCTAATGGTTTAGCACCTGGAGGTGCTAATCTAGCCATACCTTCAGTACCTCCGATAGCACCAGGAGCTATACAATTAGAAGTGATTCCTAATGGTCCTAATTCAACTGCTAATGCGTTAGATAATGCGTCCACTCCTGCTTTAGCGGCTCCCACATGAGATTGCATTGGAACTCCATAATAATGTAAAGTAGCAGAAACAAAAATGATTCTACCCTTGTTCTTTCTCAATTGTTCGTAAGTTGCCTTAATAGTATTGAACGATCCTAATAAATCAATGGAAACAACAGATTTGAACGCATTGGAGGATAAATGGTTGAAATCAGATAAAAAGTTACCAGCAGCACCGGCAATAACAAAATCAATTCTTCCCAACTCCTTAACAGTCCTCTCAGAGGCTTTAACTAATGATTGCACTTCTCTGACATCAACATTGCCAATACCAATTACCTTAGCACCATCTCTCAATTTGGCTAACTCTTCTGCTGCTTTAACGGTCTTTTCTTCATTTCTACCAATAATAGCAGCATCAGCTCCTAATAAAACAAGAGCTTGAGTCTGGACTTTACAAATAGTACCGGCACCACCAGTGACGAATACAACCTTTCCCTTGAAAAGGTCTGGCTTCCATGAGCTGTTCTTAACGTATGATCTATCTAAAGAGGCCATTCTATTCAATACAATTTCAGAGCGCACTATTGGACTCTTATATTTTGTGGGGCATTTAACCGAGGGGTCGCAATTTTCGGACCATGTGAAGAATAGTGGGTGTAATGGCCTGAGGATGGAAATTAATTTTCTACGGTAAATTTGGATTTTGTGTTATATATTGAAGTAAACATCACTAAATACTATCAAAGAAGAAGGGTACCCTAAAAGAAATAAAAAAAAAGCATATGGTTCAAACCTTATTTAACTTACTTCTTGCACTTAATGCAAACTTGGCTCTTCTTTGCACAAGAGCAACCGGCGCATTTGGTGCAGGAAGCACATTTGGCATCTTGGTGGTAGTTGACTAAAGTTTGGCAGTACATTGTAATCTATTGGGTTGTGATTGATAGTTTTTATGGGGACTTTACCCTATATTTATACCTATTCTCTATATGGTCGGATGCAACATTAATGAGTGCTGCAATTGTCCTGCATATAACTATACCCCTATATGAAGTAGCTGCATCTCTTTGTGTGATGCATAATAGGTGGTAGACAATTGACATTAGCGGGTTGACAATAGAAATCAGGGGTGTAAAGTCCTTTAAGGGTAACTTTTTGCGGGCTGGGTGGTCATTCATTCTTTGGATCAGGCTTTCTTAATCGGGTATTAATTTGGATAAGATTAAAATCTAATGTGACTTGACAACCACTACTGTATCAATTGTGTATTTCTATACTCTCTAATTACAATCCATTGTTCGGAGATCTCTTCGGGTAACTAAGATTCTAATCCTGAACTACTGTTATGTTCTTGGCAATCGGCCCGATGGGCCATTGCATAGCTTAATTGGCCCACTCCCAGTCAATATCTATACGTCCTAAATCAGGATTGGCAAGTTTTTTAAGAGCACTTGGGGAGAAATCCAAGTCATATTTCTTACATCCAACACAACTGTCAACAACTGTTACCTCAACAGATTTGTCGTTATAGTTGGCTTTAATCTTTTTACCACAAACTGGATTATTATCTGACTCCTTTCCATTTGCTAGCTGGTCAAACAATGATTGGGAAATAGCAACAATAGGGTCCCCAACTCGGTATGTTCCCCCACATGCACTCAACCCGGCATCATAAAAAGTTCCTTGTCCTATGAAAGTCTCATCAGTACTAGTTGTTTCAGATGATAGTAAGCTAGTTAAGGAAGGAGACACAATAGATGTGATGTCCGTGGTACTTGTTGAGATACTCCAACCAGATGTGTTGAAAATATCTGATAAATTAGATGAAGTATTGGGAAAATCACCTATAACAGCTGTAAATGACTCTGGAAATAACAGTAAAATTGCTAGTAAGCCAAAGAATACTAAGCGATCCATGTTGCTATGTTTCTTGTAAATAAATTCAGTGTGTTGACCTCATATTTGTAATAAAATCGGTATACTGGCGAACTACCAAATTTTTTCTCGGTTCCTGAAAACCGTTAGAAATTGTGCATTATCATACATGAGCTTGCATGGATCTTACCAAATTTCACGAATGAGTGTCAGATCGGTTAAGGTTTTGCTGTCACTTCACTCTGATTCAAATTTCAAGTTGTAACGCCACTGGTCTAGGTCCTGTTTTCGCCTTATAAGGAATTCCTTGTTGCCTAACTAGGAAAGACTAGTTACTTACCTAAGAAATTAACAGAAGCAGAGCGGTTGAATGCTCTTGAGTCACCAAGAGAGGTCATCTTTCAAGTTCATAAATATGTTTTCTTTTTGAGATGTACAAGCCTACTGAATATTTTATTTGGCTGCAAATGTGAATTTCGCAGATTGTTGATTTCTTTTACAACATAGCCTATAAAAAAAGAAAAAAATACAAAGAAACAGCTATAAATAATATATACATTTTATATAGCCATAGGCATCATGTGGGCCCAGATCTGTACGATCTTTCATCAATAGATTAGAGTCATATATTTGCCTGCGCACGCATGTTCAATGACTATGTATTTGACTCTGGAGTACCTTTGGTCCCAATGATAAGATGAGTAGGTAGAAACAAGTGGAGGTGGTAGGGCTAATTCTTGAAACCAAGATAATGACAGAGAAAAATAGATGAGTATATTAAAAAGGTAATGATCTCATGAGTCAGTTAAATCGTTCTCATTGGTAAAGGAGCTAAATGATCCAAATTCATCACAGAAAATAGAATCAATTAGTAAAGACTTCATGTAGACTACTTAGTGACCATACGAAAATATATGAAGGTTTGTAGAGAAGGTGTATACTCAAAATAACTTCAATATATCAAGTATGTAAAGTTTTTACATATTTAATCATCAACAAATAGGGAGCATGGTCTAGTGGTATGATTCTCGCTTTGGGTTCTTCTCAAATATGCGAGAGGCCATGGGTTCGATTCCCATTGCTCCCCTTTGTTTTTTTGTGTTTTGATTATTCATTTAACCTTATTTTTTTGTCTTATTCTTGCCTTGAAATCAAAATCACATTTTCATATCCTCATCTTTCACGTTGGTTAATAACCAACCCCTCTATCACTCAGATAATAGAATATAGTGCCCCAACCAATTTGGATAAAACATCGAGAAAATTCAAAGGCGATTACGTCCTCAAGAGCCATGTCACATACAGCAGATCAAGAAAAGGTGGTACTAAAGGTATTGTCGTACAAGCCGCATCAATTCTATGAGATTCTAGAGGTCTCGAAGACGTCCAGTGACACTGAAATCAAAAAATCGTACCGGAAATTGGCGATTAAATTGCATCCTGATAAAAATCCTCATCCTAGAGCAGCAGAAGCATTCAAAATAGTGAATAAAGCATGGAGTGTATTGAGTGATCCAAGTAAAAGAAGTGTTTTTGATGCCACTGGGTCAGATCCTGACTCCAGATTCAACCCCTCAATGTCTAGTACTAGCGCTAGAACTGGTGGAGCCAGTCAATTTGGTGGAGGACAGTTTGGCCAAACAGCTGAATTTGATGATATATTCGATTTCTTCTTTGGCCAACAACAAAGAGGATTTAGTGGGGGACAACAATCGTTTTCGTTTGGGAATAATGGATTTACATTTCAAAGTTTCGGAGGTCCTGGTGGAGGATTTGGAGGATTTGGAGCGCAACCAAGAGCCAGACAACAGAGACAAAGACAACCTAGTCCACAAAGAGAAGAACTGCAGGATTTATTCACAATAATAAAGCAATTAGCACCTATTATTATATTTGTGTTGATATCAGTAGTTCCTAGTTTCTTCTCAGATTCAACTCCAGAATATTCATTCTCACCATCTACAAAATTCAATATGCAAAGGAAAACACCTAATTTGAAAATGCCATTCTTTGTGAATGAGAGTTCTATAAAGAAAAAGAAATATAACGAGAAGCAGTTGCAAAATTTTGATTCTAAAGTTGAAAATGTGTTTATTCAAGATAAAAGATCTAAGTGCTCTAGGGAACAAATGGTCAAGAACCAACTATTTGAGGAGGCTCATGGTTGGTTTTCTGTTAATCAGGATAAACTTAGAAGGGCAGAAAACTATCCTATGCCAAATTGCCAAGTGTTGAGAGAGTACAATTTGATTTAGACAGTACATAGAATAATTTAATATTTACCGGGTTTATGTTTAGTCAAACTTCACAGGCTCTCTTAAAGTTTCAGGATCTACTTGATCTTTTGCAAGACATACAACATTTAAAACAGGATCATAGGTATCCAAGGTACTTTCCCATCGTTTAATCTCCCAATAATTGGAAGACTCATGGTAAACCAAATTTCTAACTTTGATATTACTATACTGGGTAGTATCAACCAAAAGATATTGATATACAGAATGTCCGTTAACAGCTAGGCAAGTAGCTGAGAATTCAGTTGAAGCAGATAAAGTTATACTGGGTCTGGTTTTCACTGTATAGTCAATGTTAAATCCAATATAAAACCCAGGGATAGGGACCATAAAAGAAGACCCTGGTAATCTATAACCTGGTGCAATACCATTAGCACGATTGTGTTTCATATTTCCGCTCAAAGCAAAAGAAACAGACGAAGACACTGAACCAGTTCCATCTTTCATATTTTGGATAAGCTCATCAGTTAAAGGGATCGTGAACTGTGCATTATTTTCAGATATAACATGCTTGAAGTCGAATTCACTAACAACAAATGTATCGACATTTTCTTTATGCTTGTTATATAAAATGTAGGTTTCAGAATCCTGAACAGTGACACGGAAATCGCCATATTTCTTATGAAGGTCTTGCAAGAAACTGGCAGTTATGCTGTCACGTTGACTTACTACTAAATTTGTATAGGTATCATCAAATATAGGATACTCTCGTGTTAAATCAATGAACTCTAATGCATCAATAGCTGACTCATTGTATAACGCTGGTAATACAGCTGTTTCATCAGATGTGACTGGTAGTGCATTTGTGACACATAAGGCTGCTGCTAGATAGCAAAAATACTTGAAACTCATAATAAGGCCAAAACTTGCAAATCACTTTAATATACACCAATTTTTTGCAGCATAGCAAAAATTGGGACTTATGTTTTGTGTCACAAAATATGAGAGCTGTGGTCATTAGTGAGTGGATATTACAGAATAGAAGAAGTAAGGATGAAGAGGATGAAATACCATGGTGCACCCCAGTGGGAGTATTTTTGGAGCTTTAGAAGGACCTCACTTGATAAAATGGTTTGAACCTACATTAACAATAGAGTATGAATGCCTATCTGATAGAAGTCACCCGAAAGTAGCTCACGAAGGGTGAATATGGGAAGGATGAGGATCACCGGCACTGAAAATAATAAATATTTGGACATGCATAATTGACATGCGAGACTAAAAAGTTTATGCTAAAAATAGCTGACGTGTTTACTAACCTTATCGATGGATAAATTCATTTCACAAAACCAGGGGATAAATTACCAATTATTGAAATCATACCATGATCATGAAATTTCATAATATAAAACTATTAATATAATTTTCATCAATAATACAATAACCTACTAAGCGTAAGAAAATATTCAGGGGTACATGTCACCATTTTACTCTAGAAAATACCATTCATTTCAACAAAAAATCCAGGAAAACTACTAGAAACACCCCTATAAATTCCTAAAAATCTCTATAAACCCAATAATCACTACTTACAAACCTCTGGGGTTGAGCTGTACTTTAATAAAAGTTTTGCGTCTCAGCCAAGAGTTAATGCTGGTAGTTACCTCAAAAATGACATCACTACATGCGCACGCTTTTTATAGCAGCAAAAAAATTATTAACCCTTATTGACAAAGGCACAGTAGAAATAGTGCTAGTTTGTTTTAGGTATTAACCAGTCAAAATTACACCACCAAGTAAGAAAGCAAAACTAGTAGGAATGGATTCCGCTGAATTACTCAGAATTCTCGAAGATCCTGACCTCTACCAAAAGAACCATGAGTTAATACGAAGTAATATTATTAACCATATCAAGTCACAGGATGAACTTGTGGTTGATTTGAAAAATGACTTGGAGACTTCGAAGCATGCGAACAAAGCATTCAAGCAAGCCTTATCAGAAATCGGTCAAGTGGTTATATCGGTGGCTATGGGTGACTTATCTAAAAAAGTCGAAATACATACTGTCGAGTCAGACCCCGAAATTTTGAAGGTCAAGATCACCATAAATACTATGATGGATCAGTTACAAACATTCGCTAATGAAGTTACCAAAGTCGCCACCGAGGTTGCAAATGGTGAATTAGGTGGTCAGGCCAAAAATGAAGGCTCAGTTGGTATTTGGAGATCTTTAACCGATAATGTCAACATCATGGCCCTCAACTTAACAAACCAAGTCAGAGAAATTGCCGATGTTACTAGAGCTGTTGCACAAGGTGATTTATCTCGGAAAATTAACGTACATGCCCAAGGTGAAATCTTACAGTTACAAATGACTATCAATAGTATGGTGGACCAATTGAGAACTTTCGCCTTTGAGGTTTCCAAGGTGGCTGAAGATGTAGGAGTTTTGGGTATATTAGGAGGACAAGCTTTAATTGGAAATGTTGAAGGTATTTGGAGGGAATTAACTGATAATGTAAACGCTATGGCTTTGAATTTAACAACTCAAGTCAGAAATATTGCTAATGTTACTACTGCGGTAGCTAAAGGTGATCTATCAAAGAAAGTCACTGCTGATTGTAAAGGTGAAATTTTGGATTTGAAGTTAACTATCAATCAAATGGTGGATCGATTACAAAATTTTGCCTTGGAAGTTACCACTCTATCTAGAGAAGTCGGTACTTTAGGTATTCTAGGAGGTCAAGCCAATGTCCAAGATGTGGAAGGTGCATGGAAAGCAGTCACCGAGAATGTCAATCTTATGGCAACTAATTTGACTAATCAGGTCAGATCTATTGCTACTGTTACTACAGCTGTGGCACACGGTGATTTATCACAGAAGATTGATGTTCATGCTCAAGGTGAAATCTTGCAATTGAAGAATACCATCAATAAAATGGTGGATTCTTTACAATTATTCGCCTCAGAAGTGTCGAAAGTCGCAAGAGATGTGGGTATCAATGGTAAATTAGGTATTCAAGCTCAAGTAAGTGATGTAGATGGATTATGGAAAGAGATTACTTCCAATGTTAATACAATGGCCTCCAATTTAACATCCCAAGTGAGAGCGTTTGCTCAAATTACAGCTGCTGCAACAGATGGTGATTTCACTAGATTTATCACTGTTGAAGCTTCTGGTGAGATGGATGCTTTGAAAACTAAGATCAACCAGATGGTGTTGAATTTGAGAGAATCTATTCAAAGGAATACGGCTGCAAGAGAAGCCGCTGAATTAGCCAATAGTGCTAAATCTGAATTTTTGGCTAATATGTCCCATGAAATTAGAACTCCTTTAAACGGTATTATTGGTATGACTCAATTATCATTAGATACTGAACTTACCCAATATCAAAGAGAAATGTTGTCTATTGTTCATAACTTAGCGAACTCTTTATTGACCATTATTGACGATATTTTAGATATCTCTAAGATTGAAGCCAATAGAATGACTGTTGAACAAATCGACTTCTCTCTTAGGGGAACCGTATTTGGTGCCTTAAAAACCTTAGCTGTAAAAGCCATTGAAAAGTCTTTAGATTTGACATACCAATGTGATTCTTCATTCCCTGATAACTTGATCGGTGACTCTTTCAGGTTGAGACAAGTTATCTTGAATTTAGCAGGTAATGCTATTAAGTTCACAAAAGAAGGTAAGGTTAGTGTGTCCGTCAAGAAATCCTTCAAAAGTATTGACGGTGATGATAGGTTACTCTTGGAGTTTTGTGTAAGTGATACTGGTATTGGTATTGAAAAGGATAAATTAGGATTGATTTTTGATACTTTCTGTCAAGCTGATGGTTCAACAACTAGAAAGTTTGGTGGTACTGGTTTAGGATTGTCAATTTCCAAGCAATTGATTCATTTAATGGGTGGTGAAATCTGGGTCACCTCAGAGTATGGCCATGGTTCTAACTTCTATTTCACTGTATGTGTTGCACCTTCAAGTATCAGGTATACTAGACAAACAGAACAACTCTTACCTTTTAGTCAGCACCATATATTGTTTGTATCAACAGACCATAATGATGTAGAATTGAACCATATCAAGGAAGGAGTTTGTGAATTAGGATTACATCCAATCATAGTAAGAGATATTAAAGATGCTAACTTGACGGAACCTGTCAAGTATGACATCATCATGATAGATTCTATAGAAACCGCAAAGAACTTACGATTGTTACCTGAAGTCAAGTATATCCCATTAGTTCTTTTGCACCATTCGATTCCTCAATTAAACATGAGGGTATGTATTGATTTGGGTATCTCATCCTATGGTAATACACCTTGTAGTATAACCGATTTGGCTAGCGCTATATTGCCTGCCTTGGAGTCAAGATCAATTTCTCAGAATTCAGATGAAAGCGTAAGCTACAAGATTTTATTGGCAGAAGACAATTTGGTTAATCAGAAATTGGCAGTCAGAATCTTAGAGAAACAAGGCCATCAAGTAGAGGTTGTTGAGAATGGATTGGAAGCTTTTGAAGCTATACAAAGAAGCAAATATGATGTGGTATTGATGGATGTTCAAATGCCTGTTATGGGTGGTTTTGAAGCAACAGAAAAGATCAGACAATGGGAAAAGAAATCTAATCCAATCGACTCGTTAACTTTCAGAACTCCGATTATTGCATTAACAGCGCATGCGATGATAGGTGACCGTGAAAAGTCTTTAGCGAAGGGAATGGATGATTATGTTTCGAAACCATTGAAGCCAAAGCTCTTGATGCAAACTATCAACAAGTGTATTCACAACATCAAACAGCTCAAAGAGTTATCCAAACAAAATAACAGCAACAGGACATCTTCGAACTTTGCCAAAAATTTGAAGAACGGATCTATTGAACTCTCTAACATATCCACATCATCATCACCATCATCATCATCGAGTAACGGCCAACTGAAGTTGACTGCTATCCAAGAATCCAGTAGGCCTTCAAGCCCTAAAAAAGCAAATTCAAATGACCTGTTGATCACTAGACCAGGTCAATTGGTTGCTGGAAACAGGTCAGTGACGGAATCTGCTATTAGTTTATTGAAAAAGGACTAGCTGTAACATAGGAGCTTCGAACTAAGCATGAAGCGTAGAAGAAAGAGGATCAAATGCTTTTTATAATAATTGTATAATGATATAGTACCCAATGAATATAATTCCAATAATACTGTAACGAACCTATAAATTATCCATTAAATCCAGGTCGAGATATAACAATAACATACCGAAGAGACTGACTACTCAATAAATATATGACTCTATACAAACTACACGCTTCCCGATAAGTTCACTCGAATTACCATATCGTGTCCTGCCACTTAATAAGCTCCTGGCTCTGTTGGTGAACGTCTTTTTGGGCCTTCTTCCTCATATAGAAAATAGGACAATCATTATTGGAACACAAAACTTCTTGATGTAACGAACCTTGACATCTTTGACACTCTGTCCATAACCTTGAAAACTTATTCTCCAAGTAATTCATTTGTGCCATAGCATCACAATACAACCGAGGTCCTTCATTTATACAATTATCACATAATAATCCCTTATTATTTGCTTTTAAAGGAACCTTACAGCTCTTACATGTGACAGCTTTCTTGATAAAAGCAGATAACCCCCCACTTTTGGGTGCTGGCTTCTTAACTGTTCTGGTATGATCACCGTTCAACAACTCTTTAGCTTTCTTCTCTCCCATAATAGGTTCGAAAATTCTCATCAAAGGCTTGGACAACTGATTCTCTAAATAGTAAGTAACATCGATGGGTAATGAATTTTCTAAAACGAACAATGGGTCTTCTGACTTGTCGTAGTTTTTTGCACCCGCTGGACCATTTATAATGACATAGGCAACTCTATCACCCAACGTTGGAGCAGAACCGGCATCTCTTTTCCTCATTTTCTCTGCTAGAACAACATGTGCCTGTTTAGCGGCATAATCTTGTTTGGAATAAGCCTTTGTGATAACTAATTGAGAAAGATCCACTCTGTTCTGCAATAAGTCAGCGATTGTTTGTTTAACGTATCTTTCAGCTTTCATCACGTCACGCTCTTCTAAGATTAATTCCAATACTTTGGTAATGACATTTTGAACCAATCTACAATTATCTCTTCTGACAGTTTCAATACCTTTAGTATCCATTTTATCGAATTTATTAGGGTTAGTCCAGTATAACCCAGCATATCTCTTCTTATTGATTAACAAATAAGGAAAGTAGCACTTTTCGAATTCTAATTTAATAGGATTTTTGAACTTGGAAGAAACGTATTCAGCTGCTTGTTCGCCTAGTTCCATACATTTTGCCAAATCAGTGTATCCAAATTTAATCATAACTGAATCGGTGTCACCATAAACAACTTGGGCATCATGAGGATATCCATTTTTTATCGAATAATGTTCTTCTACTTCATTCTTGGTCTTTTCAATCATCTCTCTACCAAAAGCAGTTGTGGATGAAGAGATCGCTAAACATGGTAATTTACCGATGGTAGCACCCGTGAATCCATAAACTGAGTTTGCAGAGATCTTAAGTGCAAGCTGTCTACCATTCAAAACCTGTTTCCTAAACGGATCAGTTTCTTTCTTTAGGTCAGCTTTGGCTTTTTTTCTGGCACTTAAAAGTTCACTTAAAATGGTGGGTAGAATCCCCTTACGTTTGTGGTCCTTAACAAAATAATCTCCATTTGGAGTTAAGACATAATCGTCTTCGGATAAGCCTAAACTTTGAATAGAATTCTTACTTAGTAAAGTAGTATAACATAAGTTATGGGCCATCATAATAGAAGGATACAATGAACTGAAATCCAAGGTAGTTATAGGAACATCATAATAGCCTCTTATTGGTTCAATAACTGTTGCACCTTCATATTCCTCGTTGGTACCTTCACTCTTCATATTAGGTATTACAATATCATCTTGGAGACATTTTCTGAATAATTGAGAAATAACTTTGATTTGTTGACCCCTGGAGAGTAAGTAGGAAAAAGGAACACCCGTAACTCTTGCCATTTCTGTATAATTGACCAAGCACATCAATTTATCCATTAATCTTAGGGGTAAGAAAGAATCCTTTAAACAATATACTGCTAATCTTCTTCTTGTTTCTGAATCACCATTTTGTAAATCTGTAATAATGGAGTGATGTACGTCTTCTTTCTGTTCCCCTAGGAAATGTGCTGATACTGAGTTTAAGGTATAACTTCTTAATTTATACTCTCTTTGAATGAATTGTAATAAATCCAATTGCATTCTACCATCAATATTAACTACTTTATTCTCTCTTGTTCCATAAGCTCTTGAACTAAAAACTGCATCTTTAACTTCTTGCTTTATTCTCTTCATTCTTCCAAAAAATGGAAATTGTCCTAATTTTAATGCATGAGCTCTATCCAATAAATATGGGATATCGAAATTGGCAGTGTTATAACCAATGATGACATCAGGATCAACACTTACTACAAACTCTTTCCACTTCATTAGCATTTCTTCTTCTGTATCGCTTGCAAAGATTTGTGATCCAATGATCGGAGAACAGGATTTTACAGTGAAAACATTTCTAACAAATGGCTTAGATTCTCCATAGTTTTGTACTACATTGGCAATTTGAATCACAGGATCATGTTCAGCTTCAGGAAAGATTCCTTTTCTTCCAGCACATTCTATATCGAAAGACAATATTCTTAATGGAGCCATCTTTAACCATTCACCTTCAGATGCATGGGAGATGATATCTTTATAATGGATCGAACATTCGATTTGACAGGTTGATAATTCGTGGTTAGGGTTGACAATATTATATTTGCCTTTAGGTAAAGTTAACCATGACATACCGGTTATTTTACAATCAACCATAAGTCTTAATAAATAATTGATATTATCATATGTCATACTACCCATAGGGAATAAATCTTCAAAGTAAACTTCTCCCCTTTCGAAGCCTGACCTTAACTTTGCAATATTTCTTGAATTGTTAGCGAATACTTTAAAATAAGGGGATTTTTGATTATTATTAAATCCCCAAATTGACTCTTTATATGCAATTTCAACTGATTTGACACCCTGAAATGTTGTCATAAGATAATTCGTAAACCCGGTCATATGATCAGGGATGGAAAATCCTCTAGGCACAGGTACATAGAAATAATGAACAAATCCTAATACATTACATAAGATTGAATTCCCTTTATCAGTAATACCAAAGAATCTAGCAGTAGTATCATCATCAGTATGAGTTTCTTCTGCATCTAATTGTTGGAAACTAATATCATGAGACGCGTAGTCACTATTTAAGGGAGGTCTTTCCCAACTTTGATGTTCCAGATCACTTCCATGACTAGCAAGTAATTGCCTTTCAAAACTAGAAGGTTCATCAGTAGTTGAATTTTGTTTAAGTTTTTTCAAAAGATGCTCCTGACTTTTGGTCAAATCTTCCTTCTCTACACCTTGACTAAGACTCTGAGTACCAACAGGCAACAGATGAGCCAGTTCTGTGTGTTCAATACCTCGTTTAAGGGTATTTGTAGTTGGCATGACTTCTTTTAGTAATGATCTTTTTACGCGTGGAAAATTAATTGCGCGTAGACATTTTATATAGAAAGGCTGCAAATAAGAGAATAGGCTTATTCCTACTAGAATGGCATTATTAGAGCAGTTAGGACTAGTTGGGAGAAACATATAGTAGATAATATTCCATTATTTATATACTTAAGAATGATTTCTGGAAGAGAAGAGATCGTTGCATGCAGGACCTAGTTAGTAGGAGGCGTTAAGTGAAAAATCGCAAGATCTATCGCTATGGATAGATACGCTAAAAACCCTAAAGAAGCATACGAGTTTTTAGGGCAGTATATAGATGAATTGAACAACAGAATTAGAAGTTTGATTCTGGCGTTGAATGGTTATCGTCAAGAAAATGCTGCCATTGATGAAGAATTGAAGTTGGCTAACCAGAAGATCATAGACTTGTCTAATGAAAATGTCCGTCTTCGAACCCAGTTATACCAGCAGCAATACAACAGCATATAAATACCATTCAATGGGGGTAGACACAAGCAGAAAAATAATAATATAGCATGGTCTATGATCTATTCAATGGAGGTAGGAAGTTTAGACTAGCCTGCTGACTAGCGCTTCTCTCTATTCAATGGCTCGAAGGTCGACTAAGAGCTTGGTATGGATTAACTTGATGATCTTGGCTAGCTCATTACTACTCTCAACTCGGAGTAACTGAAAAAACTCAATTAAATCAGGATTGAACTTCTTGACCTCGGTCAAACATGCATCTAGGGTAGTTACATGGAACAAATCTCCTTCAGTATCTTCATCTCCAATATTAAATATACTCGAATAATGATAATCAATATTCTGTTGAAATCCCTCTCCTTTCTTGGCATTCGATTTAACCCCTGGGTTACTTAGCTTGTTGATCCAATATTCCTTGATATCTGGAGTCTTTATGGACTTATTCAAATTAATGAAAATAAGGAAATCGATTACCAACTTCAAGTTCTCATTACTGCTAGTGAGGTTTGAAGAGTTGACAAGAACTAAAAGGTTTTTGAGTAGTAAATCATGGGAATTTAAGTAGGTATCAATTAATTTATAATCTGCATCGTAACCATTGAATACCTTTATAATATTAGCTTCAAATTTATCGAATCCTATACTAGCGTCAATCTTTGGGATATCGAGTACTTTTTTCTTCTCGATTATAATAGAGTTATTGATGTTTGGTTTTAAGTCTGAACCTATTTTTTCTGCCAACCGATCTAAGATAATTGAAGCAGAAAGTTTGGTTTCATTGGATGATTCTTTAGTAATATTTTCAGTTAGTTTTATGATTTCATTCAAAACTGTAAGATAGTTATTCATATTCTTATTTCGAAGGTTAATTTTATCAACTAACCAACTTATTATGGAAAGAATACATGGCAATAAGTACAGTTGAGATAGATAATCAAGACCATTAAGTAAAATTTTAAGATTGATTTTACCTTGGATGAAAGCAATCGTGGCTTGTTGATAAATAATTGGAATTAATTGATAAATTTGTTTGATATCAATAGATTTTATGAGATCATCAGATAATCCTTCAGATTCATCGAATAATGAATTAATCCAGTTGTTAACTAAGTCATTATAATTATTAACTATGATTCGATTACTTTCAATTGAATAATCATAATATGAAGATAAATTACCATAATTCAACTTGACATTATTCATATAATTTGATACGAAGGAATTCTTGACTTTAAAATTCATATCTATATGGAGTTTTTGAAAGATGACCATAATGAATAATAAAACTCCACCAAAATAAGTAAAGAGTTCTTGAAATGAATTATCATTATCATTATCTACTTTAAAAGTATCTATCAATTTGATAAGTTTTTCCAATACATTGATAGACGATAAATTGAATAAGAAAATTTCAACAATTCTTTCTTGACTTAAAATTACAAGTAAAAGTCGATTCAACTTTTCCCAATCTGATTCATTTATGAAAATATCAATGAAAGATTCCACAGAAGTGACAAATTCTAATTGGATATTAGACGAAAACTCCAGTTTTGAAAGGTTTGAACTGAGGATTTCACTCAAGTTTGATTCATCAAGTGAAATGAATTCACAGCTGATATTATATAATTTATCATTTAATACATCACTAAACTTCTCAATAGAATTAATATTAGACATTTCATGTATAAGAGTTTGTTGACTCATTTTACCATCAGTAGGAAAGAACTTATGGAAAGATTTGATCGATAACATCTTATTAAATATAAGTGATTTAACCAAGTTTTGTTTGATTGTATCAAAGCCGTCAAATGAGTCAAATGAGTTTGAGTCGTCAAACACTTGATTTATAGTATCTTCTAAATTCTCACACTTATAGAGTAGAATAATCTTTACTAATCTTGATTTTAAAAACATCATCCAATTATTCTTGATATATCTTGGTTGACATGTTTTCTCTGATAAATGAATCCCATTGAGTATCGAATATATAAATTTACTACAATCACCATTGAAATTATGATTGAATGTCCTCACTAATTTCTCATTACTTGGTATTTGGTAGTACTTGAATATCTCATTGAAGAAGTAAAATATTTTTATGGTCTCTAAATTATTGAAATGTTTAGAATGAATATTTATTTTGAGGTTATTCAACTTTGGTTGAAATTGTTTATCATTATCATGGTTTAAATACTTCTTTTTACAATATTCAAATTGGTTGTTAAAATTATTATTACTTAAGAATGTTAGGTATTTAGGGATAAATATCTTGAATTCTTCGTTATTTTTATATTGGGGATTGTTATTGATGAATTGATTCCATAATAATATGATTTCATCTATCAATTCTTCATTAATTATCAACTTTTCTGAGTACTCAATAAACCTGCTGAAAAATCCCTCAACGTCTTTGATATCTTCTAATTTCATGCTTATTTTCTTGAGTAATCGAACTTGCTTCTCCTCCTCTAATTTTATCATACAATTCCAGAATATATCAATCCTCTGTATTGCTATAAGTATCACATAATGTTCATTTTCTATATCTTTCAACAGTTCTAAAATGTCTATTTCGTCTATAGTTCTCATTGCATTCAATTGCTCATAGAGCTTCATGAACTTGCGGTCCCCGATCCGCCGTGTTCTCGATAGATATACTAGCCTGTCTAGAGAATGCATGGAGCTTTAAGCGGAGCGAAAAGCGACAGCTGAGAAGAGACGATAAAATCGACCGATGCACGACCGGCCTGGCCAACAGCAGACATACAGACCGAGTTGGCAGTAGAAGATAGAGAGATGAGCAGGAAAGGCCAGTGGATTCTTGGACGTGTTTGAGAGAGGATAAGAGGGGGCGAGAGGATGAGAGGACAATTCGAGACGAGAACAGCTCTGTCATTTCCATTACCCTACCTACCAGATATTCTTCCGTGCTACCAGATGTTCTTCTCGTTCTTGGCCCAGATCGACTTGTCGCTCCAGTCCCACTTGACATCGAGCGAGTATTTGAGATTCGATGGCAACGAGTGGTTGCTAATATTCAAGTCATTGTCATATAATGTTGGATTATGCCCTGCGAGTTGTGGGGAGAACGTTCCATTGGATGCCAGTGTCAGCGTCAGGGCCAGGGCCAGGGCCAGTGCAGGCGGAGCAGACCCTGCTGCAGGCGCCAGTACCTGACTCAGTCCCAGAGACGGATTAGACTGTAAAGGAAGTGGGAACTGATTAAGTGGTAAGCCCATATTCCCATACGCATCTAATGGACTCTCGGAACTAACCAGTTGTAAGGAAGCAGATGTCTGCAATGGAGCAGTCTGTAATGAACCAGTTTGCAATGATGATGGCTGCATAGAAGATTGCAATCCTTGAATACCACCTTGAATACCGCCTTGAATACCAGACACTCTATTCTGATAGAACTGGTTGTAGTATGGTTTATAGTATTGATTCTTCGGAGCAGAATCATAACTAGAGTTCAACAAAGCGAGATTATTCACCGTCTCCAACTGGTGACTGAATGGGATGATCTCAAGATCTCGTTTAGGATACATATGCCACGAAACCCAAGAATGCAACTAATAATACAAGTAGCCTAAAAATGCTAAGATCTAGTGAGAAGATTTTTCAAAATTTTGACGTTCTGAAAAGAACGGTATACGCACTACAAAATATTTAAAGGTCTGTGTATTATGACTGGTTTAACTGCCAGGCGGGGACTCCGACCTTGTTTATGGTGGCATTGATCTTCTCTTCTTCTTCTTTATGTTTTAATTGCCATTCTGGGATCCCGGCAGCTGAAACACCGTTGAACGTTGTTGGTTGAGAGGGCTCTTCAAATCTTACTCCAGGTTTAGATCCTGCACTAGGGGCACTGGTAGGAGTGCTAGTAGCAGTGCTGGTAGGGGTAGGTGATTGAGAGGATGATGGAGCAGATACTGCAGGTGACACAGAAGCAGGTGCAGAAGCAGGTGCAGAAGCAGGTGCAGAAGCTGGTGCCGAGGAGGGAGCAGGTGCAGGAGCAGCAGGAGCAGCAGGAGCAGCAGGAGTAACAACGGACTCAGATTTCTTTTTAAGAATGTCCTTAACAGAAGGAATAGAGCTGACCGGAGCGATCTTTCTGTCTTCTTTAGAAGACCTGATTTTGATCAAGTTCTTCAAACTGGTGATTTCTTCATTGATATCGGATAAGTCATCCTTTAAATTATCTTTGGTTAAGCTCATGGATTTCTCCACTGAGTTCTGTAAATTATCGATCTCTAACTTCATTAATCTGAGGTCATCATCAAATGTCAACTTATCTTTGTTATACTTTGATAAGAAGTCATTAACATTATTAATGACAGTGTCTATCTCCTTAAGTTTCTCTTCATTAGACTGTTTGATTTCCTTCTGTTCATTGGCTAATTGCTCCAAAAGTTTATCTATCTTCACAAACTCTTCATCTATTTGTTTCTTATCTTCATCAATGCTAGTTTGAGTTGGTGGTATGATACTAGGAATCACATATTTGGATACTACTTGGTAAATACCGTATGTTACTCCTGCGGTAGCTGTAGCCATTATGAAATAATCCTTCCAGGTTCTCTCTGGAACTGGAGGTTTTATGTTGTAATAATCAACTGGTGGCACTGCAGCTCCATATGCAGCTCCAGTAACACCAGTACCACTAGTACCATAACTGGGTGCAGCTACCTCCTTGGAATTTGCCCTGTTCAAAGCCTCCTCGATCTCTTGTTCATTCAAACCTTTCGATTGTAAGAATTCAACCTTCTTATTGAGGGGGGAGTTGGCCACATTAGGATCCTTGAGGAAACTTACGGCACTCTGAATAAGCTCTTCGTTCATGTTACTCCAGATTATTTCATGACGCCGCGGATATCACCAAGAGTTACCCGGAATTTTCACTTGATAAAGAGCTTCGAATGGGTTGAGAAGCGACTGGGGGGTAGAGATGGAGGAGTATTGTAGGAGAGTAAGAGAGTAGGAGAGACAGGGGAGGAGATGAAGAAGAAACATAACTGTCCTATGCTTTTTACTATATACATGTTAACCCTTTTTGAGGAGCTCCTCGAAGATACCCCAGGAAATTCCTGCGCTCAAGCCTTTTCTACCAAGTCTCAAGCTAACACCACTAAATAAGTTTCTAAACCCCCCAGGCTCGCTCATCAAAGTTTTAAAAACGTTCCAAATGGTGGGATGGTCTACAGATAACTGCATCCTTGTCTTTATGGCATCAAAAGGCGCCGTGATGCAAGTAGCCATTGATGCTGCCAAAATGGCAGAACTCCCATTAGTAATACTAGTGGGATATAAATCTTTAGTTAATAGCGATATTTCACTCTTAAAATGCTCATAAAATAATACATATAATCCAGCGTAAGGGCAATCTCGTGATAAAGTGACGAGACTGCCTTTGAAGAAGTTCTTGATGGAGGCTTTATTTCCGTCTTTGTAAATACCTTCTACACTCTCATACATGGAGTTATAATTATAAAGGTTACTCTCATACCTTGCCTTAATGACTGTGATTGGCATGGTGATATATCCTGCCAATCCCCTAATCACAAATCCAATAGATAAGTTCTCTAAATGAGATAGTTTAGGTAATACACTTGATGAATTTGTAGCTATGTTGGATGTTTTGAAACTATATAAATAAAACCTGGACTTTGAAAGCAATGTCATATATATAGCCGAGCCCATAGATGTACGCAAACATGATGGTAATACTCCCCTCCATAGCTCTTTATAATTCTTTAACTTCTTAATTTCGTTCAGAAGTGATGATGTGTATCGTACATTATGCTGTTTCTGCTGTTGAAGTCTAGTCTTCAAGAGGTCAAAAGGTTGAAGAATCACTGACGAAGTGAGTCCAGCTATGGCGCCTGCCGTGAATGACTTACTACTGGCAAGATCATTTGCCATTTCTTACTCTCTTTTTTCCTCAGCGGGCGAATGATGAATTATAGAGCGTATATGCAGGGGAGGTACTGAGCTGTGAGTAGAGCTGTGAATAGAGCTGTAATTGGAGCAGTGTATTTGGAACTATGGACGTATATATTGTGGGTGAATTGATTCAACTGTGTTTTTTTGTCATTTTTTTCCACTTGAAATGACTAAATTTTGCATACTTGAGCCTGTTAATACCAGCTAGTATCTCTAACCTAATACTACACAGTATATTGTCATGTTCACTGGGACTTTTGGTTTTGGGAGTATAGAGGAAATGAACGAGACCTGACTCGAGGAAGAACCTGTCTACGAGGGTAAGTTCTCTTCCACCATGTCTCCACCCCCATCCGTAAGCTTCGAGTAGCTCACTGAGTTGTTCCATAGTCAATTTCTTGACACTTCGGTAAGGATTATAGACCAGGAAAGTCTTACCAACCCCCCTTGAGGGTTCAAGTTAATGGGAAGTTGCACTTTTAACCTTAACAATGTGGTTAGCTTTAAGAGCTTTCTCATTCTATGACTTGCGGTCAGATATTAAGAGCTGATTCAACTTTTCGTCTACTCCGTCAAAATGATCTTAAACCAACAACATTTTGGAGCTTACAGGAATTGTAGTAGTTGTGGGGTTTGGTCCTTTATTATACACTCAGAGAGTATATAATGCATAAATATGCATTATGTATCATAGTGCATCAATTTGCAGCCATTAAAAGTGAAATGAATATTTAACGTACAGGCATGGATCTCACTTTAATGTCCACTTGCCTACGCGAAGTCATACCGGACTCCAGCTCTATAAAGGTATGTATTGTGCAGAGTATGCATTTATGCGTATCAAAGAATAATGTACTTGCTGAATTACAGCTCAAGAAGCTTTTATTAAGACGACAAAAATACTTTTTACCATTGTAGTGTGCCCAAGAAGCGTACCAGGCAAGATGGTAGAGCCAAAACTGGATCTATGGAACCAAGTAAATCGGAACCTTTGAAATCAGTTGTGCCTTTTATGAGAGCAAGGGTTGCAATTGATAAGAACGAGTGGTATGGGTCAGGCGATGAGTTAAAATCTTTGGAAATACCACCGATTCGGTGGTCTTGATTTTGTAGCAAGAATTTGGATAATGCAGTGGCGTCAGACAAGTTTAAGTGAGACAAGATTGACAAACTAGCCGAACCCCACCACCCGTAACATGAATCACTCATTTTATTAGGTCTTCCATTAAACCCGCCAAAATCTTCATGGTTGACGTCTTCATTTTCATAAACCGGGTCAGGGTAATTAACTTGTCTATGGACAAGCCAATTGACAGTATTATCGGTGTTAAGAGAAGTAAAGTCAAAACCCAATAAGTCTAGAGCCGCCAAGGCACAGTAAGTATAACCAAGATGACTTTCATTATACTTATAGCTAGAAAACCCTCCATCAAAATTCAAACCTTGTAATATATATTCTGTAACACTGGTTACATCGATATCGAGCTCTGACTCTTTATCGATGGCCAATATCTTCCGGATAGCAATTGCCATGTAGCAGGTTCTCAAGTCCCCATTGATTAAACGTGAGCCATCAGTGTTCAATGTGGGGGAGAAACACCCATCATTATTTTGACACAGCTTCAAGAACGTCATGATTGCCTTACGGTCTACTTTCTCACTTATAGGATCTTCCAACATAAGCAAATTAGACAACCCAAAAAATGTCGAGGCTATAGTAGGAATATCATAGTCTCCACTTGAATTCATAGTATCTCGAAATCCACCTCCTATATAGAAATTGTCATAGATAAATTGACTAAACTCACTTCTTTCACTACTAGTGAAGTTGAGACTCTTCATGAGTTTCAAACTCCCAAGACAAAAGTAGATTAACGACATCTTATTATTATCTTGACCTTGAAGCCTCAGTGGTAGCATATTCAAGCACAATGTGAAGTACTTCACATGCTTGTCTAAGAGTAATTCAGTCATGATTTCATCTAACTAAAATTATCACCCAATATATCGCGTTACCAGTGCTTACACAAAGCTTACATAAGAAATTGACACATTTTTGATAAGAAGGATGATTTAAATATAGAAGTACAATTGATGGATAAATTAGAGTTATGGGAAGGGGAATTAAGATTATTACCTGTTATCAAGGAGGCAATGCTAGTATGTCAATTATAGTTTTTTTTGTCCCAATGCAGGAAGAAACTATAGTTTGCGTTAATTTTAGAACGTGCTAACCTTATACACGTTCACCAAAAAAAGCAAGAAACCAAGCCTGCTTGCCGAATGATTGGTGGGTGGTAACCACAGTTTCCTTTCTTGTGAGTAGACGAAAGTGGCGTTTTGTAGGTATTTTTAGCTCTATGCTGCAGAAGTATAAATTAGACGTCTAATCCCTCTTCTTTTTTGCATAATAACGAACCTTGTTACATTATGAAATATTCTACTATCTTTGCTATTGCCTTATCCGTTTTGACTGTCAATGCTGACATTTTAAATGCCAGAGCTGCTTCTGAGTCCTCTGCTGATGTTGCTTCTTCTGATGCTTCCGACTCCGAGACTTCTGCTGCTGCTGGCTCCAAGTCTTCTGCTAGCGCTGATTCTAAGGCTTCTGGCTCCAAATCTTCTGCTGCTGCTGAATCTAAGGCTTCTGGTTCCAAATCTTCTGCTACTGCTGATTCTAAGGCTTCTGGCTCCAAATCTTCTGCTGCTGCTGGCTCCAAGTCTTCAGGTTCTTCTGGCTCCAAGTCTTCAGATTCTGAGTCTTCCGGTTCTTCTAGTTCCAAGTCTTCTTCCAGTAAAAGTAAAGGTCTGGGTGCTGTCACCTCTGTTGGATACGGCTTATCATTTGCTGCTATGGTCGCTGGTACTTTATTAGTTTAGTAATACATGTCAGCTGACAGCTCTGGCTCAACAGCCCTTTCCACCCATCGGCTTTAACAGCTCACGGCTCTACGCCTCTTTTCATCCATTGGGTGGTCCAACTTTAAATGTCTAATTATAATTCAGGTTATGAGCAGCGAGAGTTATGATCTAAAAATAGTCATTTTACGGGGTTGACACTTTCGATGGCTTGCAATCTTTTTACGAAAATCATTTGGAATAAAAATCACCTCCGCCAATCATTTTTCACGGTGATAGAAGTGAATGATTGGTCACTCTAATTATTTACGAGAATTTTCTTGGCGATTGGCTCGGAGCGGGGCGCAGCTAAAGGTATATAGAGCCATATCGTATCGTATCGGCCTTAAATAAGGTATGTTTAACATTGTAGAGTTACCAGGGATACGGGCAGAAGCAAAAAAGTATAATTATGAAATTCCGTTTACCACTTCGTTTGCAAGAAAAAACTATAAAGCTTATTTAAACACAGATGCGAGAGAGAGATATCATGCTTCGAAGGGTACTGAATCACAGTTGGTGTTAGATATGCAAAAGACTGGAGAATGTTTACCTATCTTGGAAGCAAAAGTCAACCTGGGACTAACAAGTTATGTCGATGGTAAAATATTAGATATCAGGACACCTAAAATTCCTGAAAAGAAATGTTTCAATAAAAACGAAGATTGGGAACAGCTTTGTCACATAAATAGAATAAAACATTTTGGATATACCAGATTTGAAATTGTTTATTTTGGTTATTCGATTTTCATGTTCAAATCCAAAGGATACCCGATTACAGATTTTAATTTTCGTGGTATTAGATATAGGTGGGTCTGGCATGGTTATTTCGGGTTCCTCTCTGATAAGACGCATCGTTATTATTTATTTGAGTTGGATAAGGACCAAGTTTCATTGGCAGATGATTTAGTGCATAATGAGGTCAACCCAAATAATCCGTTTATAGCGAAGACGTTTAAGAATCTTTTCAGAACTGTGGTTGTAGGTAAAATCAATACTAAAAATTATATATCCAGCAAAAAGGTGGCACAATTCTACGATAAGGAAACAGTAGAGCAGTTGCTTGGGTTTCAACCTCGCCAGGACAGTGCTACCTTATGGATTGGACTGGACAAATTAATCAAAGGGGTTCAAGAAGTTGACGAAGAATTGATGAATATTATGGTCACTGCCACAGCTTTAATGTTTAATGACGATATTTTTGATGAAAGAACTAGACAATCCAATAAGTAGATGGAGTGGATAAGCAGAAGGAGACTTAAAAATAGTAGATAAGTAGCAAATATAGAGTTTTAAACGAAGTATAGATTTGTAGCAGCAATAATAATGGGTTTGAGAGCACCCAGTACGTCAGAGAGAGTATGCGGCGCTAGTACTGTTGAGTGAAGTGTCGCAGTACTAGTGTCGCTCACTCATCCATGTAATTTTGCAGCCAATTTGCAACCATGGAGTTTGCAAAGACAGTGCACGATTTACTTTTGCCAGTGAACCCATGGAAAATAGACATGGAAGAGGGACCTGTAGTCAAGTTCGTGTTTGCTAACACTCTCTTGGGGTACAATACCAAGGTTTTTAAAGGAAACGAAGCTTATGAGAAATATCGTCTGTGGTCTCCGGATAATCAACAGCTTCCAATTCTTTACAGTATGCCATTTTCATACAACCCATTACCCTTAAGAGTAATTAGTAAGGTCAAATACATGAAAGAGCCATATCTAAAGATTTACAAGTATAAACCTGGAGGGAAGATATTTGAAGAAATGGAATTATTTTGTGATATAGAAAGAAGTACTAATAAAATATGGTTATATAACTATATTTTGAAATTTGACAATAGAAAGATATTTATGCATCAACATCTTTTTCTACCAATTATTGACTTCAAAATCGGTGATCAAAGGTATAGGTGGACTTATTATAGAAATTGTGGCAGCATATTTGGTAGTTATTATTATAGTCTTTACAAAGCTGAAGAAAAAGATTATTTACTATGTGATTTCATCGATGAAAATACTGGAGATGTTCATGCCAATAAGTTACTTATAGAAGATAATGGAAGTAACTATAGTCACGACACTTATAGATTAAAGCGTAAAATTGCAAATTTTACATATGTGAAATCTGGTGTGTTACCATTATTAGGATATCAGAAGACTAGCAAATTACATCTCATACCTCAAAATGATGATACTGACACCATAATTATTTTAACTACTCTAGTCTTGAAACTTCACGAAAACTACAAGTGGAAAGGTGTTGCTCCCACCAGTGACTTCAACACCCCCCGCTACGGTATTAGATATTAGTCTTGTCGTGGCACGATAGTAGTGCACGACAGTAGTGTATAGTAGTATTAAAAGTACGATCGCAGAAAAAATAATCATGTTCAGGAGCTTTACTAGACTTAGCACGCCTATAGTGGCAGGAGTGACGGCGTTTGGAGTATTTCCGCTCAGAAAGAGTTTTTTTGAAGAACAAACGGTTATTACCAATGAACAACTACTACAACAAGTAGAGAAATACCCACTTTATCAAGAGTTAAGTAAAAATAGTGATTTCATAAAGACTAATGCCAGACAACAATTTCCTAAACAACACCATAAAAATATGGTTACTGCTGGTCTCTTATATGGAGAAAATCTCTTTGAAATTGATCCTATAGTATTTACAAATAATAAAGGTAAGCTTTTCGTATTTCAATATTTGGGTAATAAATTAATTAGTGAGGATAATAAAATTCATAATGGAGTTACATCTACATTGCTTGATGAGGGTTTATGCGCAACAGGATTTCCGTTATTACCTTCCAAAAAAGGAGTTACTGCAAAACTTTCAATAAACTTTGAAAATCCTGCCCCACCAAATTCTTTTATATTATTGAAAGCAGAGGTCACAGAACATAAAGGAAGAAAAGTCGTTATTAATGGCTCAATTGAAACTCTTGACCCCGCTCCTTCCACAATTGCTACTGCCAATTGTATTCTTGTGGAGCCGAAATGGTTCAAGTATTTTTCATGGTTGCAATTTATTTGAGGATTGCTCCTGCAGATACTGGGTTGCTATATGGGCATTTTCATGTGCCAAAGCCACATAATAATGACCCAATACTACAATTGCTTGCTAGTACTAACAACTATAAATACTGGGGTCAAGTCTACTTTCTTTTCTTCATTAACAACAAATAACAATGTCAGACTTAGGAAGAAAAGATATCTCAGATAAAATCGCCTCAAAGGCCAAGCCAGATTCGCAAAAATCCACCCCAGAACAGTTCAAGGACCTGATCACTGACAAGCTCGACGATGTTGTTGGTGGTAACACCAACGACTCCGGCAAGTCCTGGACTCAACTGGCCAGTGACGCTGTTTTTGGTGAAAAAAAGTAGATAGTTAGAAGCTGAATTTACGTTCCCACCATTACATTGACTGTTTTGCCTCGTCTGCCAATCTCTACTTCTCTGGCACGACTCATCTGGCTCCTCTTCTGCCTACGCATCTATTCTGCCTATGCCTCTCTTCCGCCTACGCCTCTCTTCTGCCTACGCGTCTTCCCATCTCATCTCCACTCTCCACAACTCCAAATCACTATAGACCCTCAGAAATGAGTAGGGTGATCGAGAGCTAGGTACAGCGCCGACAGCACCCACTACCACTGTCACCACTACACCACAGCACCACTACCCCACAGCACCACTGCACTATTGCACCAGTGCTGCCACTACTCGGCCCACTACTGCACCGCACCGCTGCAAATTTATTCTTTACGCGTCACACTAACATGACAGTGACCAACGGGGAACAAGAGTACCTAGACTTGTGTAGAAGAATCATCGAAGAGGGTGAACATCGTCCTGACAGAACAGGCACAGGCACTAAGTCGATTTTTGCGCCTCCCCAATTGAGATTCGATTTATCTGGTGATAGTTTCCCTCTACTCACTACTAAGAAGGTGTTTACCAAGGCCATCATCCACGAGCTTTTATGGTTTGTAGCAGGATGTACAGACGGGAAAAAGTTATCGAACTTAGGAGTTAAGATATGGGAGGGCAATGGATCTCGAGAATACCTCGACTCCTTAGGATTAACAGAACGTCGTGAAGGAGATTTGGGACCAGTATATGGATTCCAATGGAGACACTTTGGAGCTAAATATACCGACTGTGATGCTGACTATACTGGTCAAGGTATAGATCAACTCCAAGAAATTATCACCAAGTTGAAGACAAATCCATATGACAGACGAATAATCATGTCTGCATGGAACCCTTCAGATTTTAGTAAAATGGCATTACCTCCATGTCACGTTTTCTGTCAATTTTACGTCAATTTCCCCCAGGGTCAAAGACCAAAATTATCTTGTTTGATGTATCAGAGATCATGTGATATGGGATTGGGAGTACCTTTCAATATAGCTTCATATTCGTTACTTACTAAAATGATTGCTCATATTGTAGATATGGATTGTGGTGAGTTCATTCATACCATGGGTGATTCTCACGTGTACTTGGACCACATTGATGCCTTGAAGGAGCAGATCAAACGGGTTCCAAGAGACTTTCCTAAACTAGTTATTAAAGAAGAAAGAAAATCCGAGATCAAGACAATCGATGATTTCAAATACGAAGACTTCAAGATCACTGACTACGACCCCTATCCTCCGATCAAAATGAAGATGAGTGTGTAGACGTAGAGCTAGTACCAAAATAAACGAATGTAGAGTTAGAATATAGCGCTCCTCTATGCAGCCGACGTGTATGTGTAGCTGATCTGGGTGTAGAGTTACTGTGTATCACTGGGTATGCATTATAATTAGTTGTTAGTATATCTTCTACTTTGGGACTTCTTTGGCTCTTGGAAATCATAGACTGATTTATCCACTTTACTTACTTTCCTAACCCCTCGGTTCATGTCCTTGGCTTGTAATGGTTCTCTCTTCACCTCGGCCCCTTTAAAGTAGTCTTCTGTTACTGCATCTATCAAATGCTCCGACTCTCTTCTCAACTTCTTACGTAACGACGGACCAACATAATCTACTGGTCTCCGAGCCCTAACACGCCTAGGTGTTTCAGGAACTTGACTCAAGAAGTCTATCGATTGTCGTTTAGAAGTCGTTGGTTGGGATGCTATTTGTTTCGATTCTGAGGAGTGTGATGTTTTTAATGCTCTTGATCTCTTGGATGCTTTTGAGGGTGGTGGTTTCACAGGGAGTCTGTTCGCCTTATCTGAATCACCTGCTGGAGGTCTGTTTTCCTTATCTGAATCGCCTGCTAGAGGACTGTTCCCCTTGTTAGCTGATGTGCCTCCTGTAAATTTGTTCTCCTCGGAAAACAGCATTGGAGGTCTGATCTCCTTATCCGAGTCCGATGAGCTTACGGGAGGTCTATTCTCTTTATCCGAGTCTGATAAGCCTGCGAGGGGTCTGTTCTCTCTATCGGAGTCTGTGACAGCAGGTCTGTTCTCCTCGGGAGCTGGTGTGCCCACAGGAGGGTTCTCTTTGTCCGAGTCCGAGAGGGCCCCCAATGGCCCCAATCTTGAATTCACACTCTCCAGCGGTGTCTCCAAGCGCAGTGGCTGCTCCGGTTCAGACCACACTTTGGATGCCATTTCCGGGCGCAACAGGGACCTAGGCTCCCTAGGCGACTGGGGCAAAGAACGAGGAGGCACCGACCTTGATCTAATATTTAACACTCTGGAACTCATGACAGTTCTTTGCAAGCCTTCCTTCTCTCTGAACTTGTTTAGAATTTGGAACATCTCATCAACTTTAGTAGAGAGTTCAGCCTCTAAATTCACGAGTTTGGCATCCAAATTCGATCTCCAAATATGCTCATTATTCTTATGCCTTAATTGCATGTTTTCTTCAATTAAATCCCCTATACGTTTCTCCATTTCCCCTAATTTATTATTCATGATCTCATTACTCTTAGTCAATGACTTATTTTGAAGGATATACTTTTCTGGTTCTTGCACCTCCTGATTATCCTGGTTACTACCGATACTTTCATCGCTGTCTTGACCTATGATTGACTTCCTCTTCTGCCTAGCGATCTGCACAAGCGATAACGAACTTGCAGACGGTCTGGCCATATCTGCCTAAATCTGCCTATGTTTATTTACAATCGCGCTATTAATTGTTTTCTATACATTTGATGTCTAAAATACATCAACAAATAGAAGAGAAGCGGGCGGAGTTAGCCAGTTTGAATGAGATCAAACGGTATACAGAGTCATTGACACAACAACTTGAAACTTTGGAGGAAAAACTAGGCGAAATGGTTGATGGGGCTGATAGTGTTCAGCTAGTATTATCATCTTGGCAAACAGTAGTGAGAGCTATTTCTTTGGCCTCTTTGGGGTTGTATAAACATAGTAGTGAGGACTATGAGACGGGGACGCCATTACCTGAGGGGTTGTTGAGAATCAAGATGAACGAAGAGCTGGAGGAAGAGTGAGCTGGAGGTGCATAGCCAGTGTACCTGGTGACTACTCAGTGTCGAGTGCAGTGTATATTAGCGTATTGGCCAGTTTCATACAGCAGTGCCATTAGTGTATATTAGCCACGTAGTATATTTAATACATATCATACATTAGTACATGTTCTGTCACTGGAAGCCGGTGGCTTTAATCGACTTGACCCGCTCCACCAAGCCGTACTTTTCTACCAAATCTTTAGCCTCGTCAAACAACTTTCTATCCAATTCGTTCTCAAACTCATCAGTGTCCATTTCCTCTAAAAGACCGATCTGTTTACTACTGATGGCTGAAACTGTTTTGTAAAGAGTCGAATTGACAAACTTCCTTCTAATGAATTCGTCCGTCTGATCGTCTGTGTTATTGAGTTCCTCCCAATTGTCTGTTATAGTCAAAAGCCTACTCCAGATCTTCTTGGTTTGGAACCTGTATGCTCCTTCATCTGGTAATAATGATGCAAGTCTAAATGCATTAGAGAACCCGTTGCTGAACTTACTGGTAGGCTTTATATAAGTCAAGTAGTCAATCAAAGTATCTTCATCTAAGGTAATGTTTCTTATAAACCTGTTGAAAGAAGGACCAAATATGGATCTAGCAGTTTCGATATCAATACGTTCATTAATGTAATTCAAGAATGAGTTGAACTTGAACTCTTCACCAGAGTCTCCGGCTTGTGTCTTGATACCTCCATCTGTAATGTAATGGTATACTGATTGTTGAATTCTCGTTGTAATAAGCTTAGTCTCTATGGTGAATAAATTTGAGTTATTAGAAGCTATAGCGCTAAGTTTGGCTAAGGAGTACTTCAACTCTTGAATACTTTGAGATTCTTCGGGATTGAGTCTAGTTGAGTTCAAAAGGTATTGTGATGCTTTATCAAAATCTCCATCAATTAACTTCTTAATCCATGCAACATGAGATACTCGGTCAAACTTTTCATCTAAATACCGTTCTAATAAGTCAGAATATTGAGGAAACCCAGTTAAAAGAATTGGTACCTTATCATTCTTAATATAGTAATCAAATAAGGCAGATGCAAATTCATATTGATATACTTCAAAGTAATGAGAATATCTACTCAATAAGAGTTGGTACTCAGTAGTCGATTCATCAACATTTTCACGTTCATCCTCTAAAATTGCAGCTAATGAAGTAAAGTCTCTATAAGACTCTACTAATTCTATAGCTTCTGAATTCAAATTATTCACTAAAAGGGTCCTAATCCACTTTATTTGGTTCTTTTTATACCATTTCATATAAGTTATTAAATTTTCATTATTCTCATATTCCATATAACTTATAGCTTCATTGATGAAATAATACAAGACATTACATAGCTGCTTGATGTATGTTCTGATAATAGGAGGATGTACTGCTAGTTTATCTGGATTACAAAAATGTTCATCAAAAAATCTCTCTACATTAACAAGTAAATCCGTATCGAAAATCCATGATTTCTTATTAGTAATATCTTGAGAGTATTTCAATTCATTCAGTAACACTGAGTTATAAAGTACCTTTGTAATCAACTCTAAAAAGTAATATGATGATCCTGGTTCAATTGCATTCTCTAAAAAGTCAGTAAACACAATGTGAATAGTGTCTATATTTCCATTAAAGTATCTTCTTAATTCATCATCACCACTACTCTCCTTGGCTATGGTCTTCTTTAATAATGCCTTTACACGGGGCTTGGAATCAACCATCTTCCAGATATTCAAGGCAGTCTCTGTCTTTTCTAGTGCAAATATTAGTTGCAATTTAATCTTATCATTTAAATTCTGAAAATTAGAATTACAATATTCTATCAAATTCTTGAACAAAAGGGTCTTCTTTTCTAATAAATCTCCTACAGTAGGAAGATAAGAAGGTAAATATTGAGAATGAGATGCAATAATTTCATTGATGACTTGTAAAATTGCTTCATGTATAACATCATCAGGGAAATTACCTTTCAAATTAAAGTCGATCGAGTTACTACTAGAGTAGAAGATCGCTTGCTCAATATGTGACTTAACCAACCGTATAGGACTGATATCCCGTGGATCAACTTCATTACGATTGAATCTTTCTATTCTAATCACACCTGAGTTGTTGGTAAGTAATATTAAAGCAGGATTGGAATCAAATGATTTATTCTCATAACCATATCCAATTATGGAAACTGAATCGGATATATTGATAACATCTTCCCATCTTGGCTTATAGTACAGTACTACACCTCCTTGTGGTGATATGTACGAATAGTCCAAATCTGTCATTATAATGGAATTTTCAATAACTATAAATCCAGTTGTTTCTGGATAAGGGAGGTATAACTTTGGTCTTTGATCACCTAACTGGCCATTAAACCTATTAGATTTATGAGACCCATATACTAAAACACCACTCTTATTTATCTGAGCAGTTACTAAAACTAAAGAACTTGATCCAGACTTATCAAAAGGGTCCGTCACAAGACATAATATCAAATATGTGTCTTTTGTCTTTATACTATCTACCTTCCAGGTATCCAAAAACTGGACTGTGAAAGTAGAATGCAGGCTAACCCCATCTATACTCTGCTCTACATATGGAGTTAGGTTCTGAGTGAAGGACTTTTCCTTGTCTAAATGTACGATTCCTTCAGATGAAATAGTAATCACATGTACGACTCCCGATTGTTCCTGGATTAAAATTTCCTGCTCAGATCCATTGACATGTCCTGACCTGACACTTGCAATATCATCATTCACATCTTGAGACCCAAAGAGAGCAGATAGAATCTTAATTGGAGGTTTAATGATTTCTACGAGTGATAAACTTGGCTTACTCTTATAGTCACGTAATGTCACTAATATTACCCTCTTCCATGATGATACAATAATAATACCAGCAGGTTCTACATTCTCTGCCATAGTTATAAACTCTCCTTTCTCAGTATTTATAGGAATCTGAATCTTAGAGTCCTTATCACCAATCAAGCCCAATGCGGGAGAATGTTGTACGCTTTCATAAAAGCTTAATGCACCTGATGATGCATTGATGATGACAATACCAGGATCTTTGATAGCACCACTGGAAGGTTTAGTCAACACCGCTAAAGGTAAGATTCCATTAACAGTTTCTGACGGAAATTCAATGGTTAAAGGAGTGGAATCAGTGGATTTATAAGCCCATACAAATATACCATCTTCAGAAACAACTACTGAATGCGTTGTCATGTTATCACTATATCCATTCAATAGTTTGGACGTGGTATTCCTAAGAATGTTTGGTAAAGCAGGAAACTTTGATATACAATAATTGTCGTTTTTCGACAATTCTATCACCAGAGACAGTGGCTTCTGTTTCTTGAAATTGTCAGGACCAGGCTCGGCCTTTGATTCGACCCTCTCTGTCTTCTCTGCCTGTCTAGGCCTAAAGATCGCCATTGTTATAGTAGAATATAAACGCACTGAAAAATTTGTGAGCTTTGAATGGAGCGAGAAGCGACTATAGAGAGAAACAGAGAGAGCAGAGAAGAGCTTCGAATGGAGTGAGACGCGATGTAGTATAACACAGACAATGAGAGAGTAGAGGAGTGCTTGTTATGGAGTGGAGTGATAGAGTGATAGAGTAGAGTGGTAAAGTGATAAGTTACAGGTGATAGAGAGTGTGAGGTGTGTGGAGAAGTACATTCCTATACCCTTTGCTTCTTGGCCTCAGGCTCGTCGTCTGAAATGATATCGTTAGCGTCATCATAAAATTCTTCGTCTTCGTCGTCGCTTTCTTGGTCGAACTTGGACTTCAACCCCTTCATCTTTCTAGTTTGCAACCTGCTCAAGTCTTGGTTACCAACGTGGATTTGAGCAACCTTGTCACCCATGAAGTCGGTCTTGACGTTCTTCTTCTCCTTGGCTTGTAATTGTTTGGGCTTTTGAAGTGCCTCCTTTTCTACTTCTGGTGCTGGAGTGATTCTTCTTCCAATTTTGAAGTCGAATCTTGGTCCAATTTCTTCAAGTTCCATTCTTGGTAACTTCTGTCCACTTCTATAAGACTTTAACTTATACACTCTAAAGTGTAATAATGGCAATTTGGTGGAGTTTGGATCTTCGATTTCTCCTGTAGATAATGCTATGACATGTTGTAAACCTGCAACATCTTGCAAGTCAGTGTCTTCGCCTTTATAAAAATCTAAAAACAATGATTTAATATGTTGAAAAGTTGGTACAGTATCAAAAGCAGGACCATTAAAAACAAACATAGGTTTTAATCCAATGGTAAAGGTCATTTTCTTGAAATCTTGTAATAATTTATAATTATTTTGAATAGATAATTCAATCATGTCATAAACTTTATGATTGAAGAATCTAGTGAAAATCAAAGTATTTGGTCTCTTTTTATTACTAGCTGATAATACCATCAATGAAGTATCATTCTTCTCACTGAAGAATTCTAGAGTGCTGGCATCTTCAAATGGTCTCACTTCATTCTTCTTAGTGAATTTTTTGACATGTGGTTTCTTTAATGCCATCAAATCACACATAGCATCATGTAATAACTTATTGCCAGTAGACCCCGGAACAAATAATGCTTGCTTGGTGTTTTCTACAAGCTTAGCTTCCTTCTTGGCCAACGCTCTTTTAGAACGGGCGTTCTTTGGTTTGACAGTTCTAATCATGGTGAAGAAAAAATCGCGATGAGCTTTTTTGCGATGAGATGGAGCGAGCTACGCTAGCGGAGCTAGGGAAGCGAGTGGGTGGTGGTATAGATGGAGGCTTCTCTAGCTAAGCTAAGGAATCAAGTGGACGTAGTGGATATGGAAGCGTTAGAGAAGCGAGGGAAGGTGGTAGATGCGCTTTTAATGGTGCCGTAGAGAATTTAGGGACATCGCTTCTATTAATCTATAAATACTAGGCTAGGCCCATACCTGCAACTGCTCGTAGTAGTCTATGCGCTTTTTGTCACTGTTACCAATGTTATCGACTACCGCCTGCCTCAAGTCGTCTACCATGACTGGATGACCACATGTGACAAAGGCTACAGGCCCAGAAGACTCTTTAATAGTCTCTTTCACTAATAAGTCCATAGAGGGTCTTCCCTCTTTGAAAGTAATAAAGCTCAATTCCTGCTTGATCTTTGATATAATTTGTTCTGCTGTCATCGACGTCCCATAGCTCGGCACCGGTGTCTGTATTAGACTGGTATTCTCATCTGCTGGGAATCTTAGATCAAATTCTTCCAAATGGTAATGATGTTGTGGCTTAGTAACATATATAGTGGTTTCAATCTTAGAACGCTTAAGTGAAACCAACTCTTCATAAAACCAGTATAATGATCTATACTCTCTAACCACCCAAAGTAATTTTATCTTTTGGTCAATATCTCTAATGGCTAAATCTAATGCTTCGGCATATATGCCTGGGATTCCATTACCTCCAGCTACAAAACAGGCTGAATTATATCTACTAGCTGGTGTACGTTCACCATAAGATCCTTCAACTGCAACTCTGATCTCACTAGACTTATTGGGATGGGTCGAAAGATAATTATAGATATCTTTCGTAACGCCATCCTTTACCTTAATGAATATAACAATCTCATTGTTATTATCAAGCGATCTGGTATAAGTAAAAGGATGACTTTGCCAAAAACAAGTTGGCTTCAAGAAATGAATGAAAACATGACCTCCAGGTATAACTTCCCAGGTGTCTGGGGTTGGTATTACTACTTTTAATGATTCATCTGCAAGTAAATAAACCTTAGCCATTGGAAATCCAAAACTATAAAGTCTTCCTATTCTGACCACTCTATCGAATATCCAAACAGCAAAAGTATAGTGGTAAAACCAAAGACAATATAAGTCTAGAACATGCATATATGCACCAAAAATGAACCCGAATGCAAGAATTATGTGTAACAATAGGAAGATTTCATAATATTTTCTTCTTAGTACTAGTAAGCCTTGAACTAAGATAACAAGTCCGGAACTAGTGCCGAGGATTCCCCATTGAACATATTCTTCTTTGATGAGCCTTTTGAAATGGGAGGTACAAAGGCTATAGAATACGGTATGAGCAAAAATCATAACAACCATAATTCTAGATATCCATCTATGTAGTGCTATGAAAGTAGAATAATCCCATCTGGTTACCCATTGAAGAAAATTATTCCTACCACCTAGTAATATTAAAAGAGGCATTAATGAACTGGTAAGTATACTGCATCTGACAGCATAAAATCTCATGAGTGCTTTTGACTTCTTATCAAATAGTGGATCTCCTGGAATGTACTCAATTCCATCTAAAATTAAATAAACTGCAAGAACAAGAAATACTGTTAATATAATCGTTTCTAACCTTGTTGGAACTAACATATCTAATACTTTAGCAAATTTCTTTTCATTGGTTTTATACTTGTTTCTAGTTGCAGGTAAGGTTATAGTTTGTCTTATCCAATTAGTAAAAGGATCAACTAATTTTTTATGTAATCCTGGAACAATAAATTTAGACCAATTTATTACGCCAGCAATAATAAATATAAGTACCCAATACCCCACTATAATGGCTCCATAATCTATAGATTTATCATAGTTACCTAAGAATTGGTCATAAGATCTCTTAAATACCTTAGATTCAGTAACATTGAGTTTTAACGGGAAATCAATAATTTGACCTCTCTCGAAATGATCAAGTTCAGTAATACTTTTGGCATACTTGGAATAATTAAAAATCGATTTTTCAAATTCTTGTTCCGTGAGTTTAACTCCAAATTCAGATTCACATATACCTAAGAATCCTCTGGGGTTAGGACGATCCTCATATGCAATATTATAACAATAAGCCATAGTAGCCCTAGCATTTGGGTTACTACACATACATGTATGATAATCAGGGGATCCTCTATCACAAAAGTTAGCAGTTGTTAACCTTACCTGATAACTGCAACTCATGAATGTGATTTTAGGGTCTCCCCATTTTTGTAGAGGTGCACCATATTGTGCTCTCTCTGGAGTTATCGCTATAAGCGTTGAAATCAATAAACCTATAAGAAGGAAAGTTCTAATATTAAGCATCGCTCGGTTCTTTAAGCGTATCGGAACTGTGAAAGGTACCAATAAGCCCAAGAAGATAATTGAAACATATACCCAATTGTAATACATTTGTAACTGAATATTCACAAATACCTAGCAGGTAAAAAGCTTGGGTAAATCACTCAAGGTAAAAAGTACTCAAGGAAAAAGCACTCAAGGAAAAAGTACTCAAGATAAAAGAACCAGTTACTTCAGGTTAAATAGTTAGAATGATTACAGTAATGTAACAAGCGGTCTCGGATCGATGATAACTCAATAAAGTTAATACATGCAAGTTGATTATTGGCTAAAAATTTTTTCCTCGCCTTACAATCGTAAACCGAACCAATCCCGATGGGCCAGAACTACCATGTTACGCCACAGTATAAGTAAGATATAAGATCATTGAGTTAAATGGTGGAAGGTATCATGGAAAGAAATGAAGGTTTCATTGAGCGTTTATAAGAGAATCAACTTTCGTAGGAGATAGTGGGGGTTTGTTTGATCGATTCGATAAAACATGGAAAAAATGATTTTTTAGATAACTGAGAGATTTTCAAGATAAAAATTTTATGGTTGACCTCTCTGAAACGGTGGTTGCGAACTTTCGGGTAGGCTAATTTTAACCATATTACGGGCCGGTGGACTACCCGGGTTGCATGCTTGCACTCTCCTTCTAGTGAGGTAGTGATGTCACCCAGTACTGTCAGATCTTTTTATGCCTCTCGTATCCGTCTTTATTTGTGGATCATAAAGTAACCAGTATTTCATTGATGCCTCTCATTCTACGGCCTTCTTGAGGATAAACATTTCACATGTCGTGTATTCACTATATTAGCCCACGCTCATGAACTTACAAATTGCTCAGATGTTTTTTGCCCAGATGTACTTCGTTCAAAGTTAGCTTTGAACTTTGTAAGCCCTCTCTTGAACTTTGCAATCTCTTTCTCTGCCTTCATCTCCGGAACTTCTCCAGGGTATAGACATGCATGAGAAAAGCATCCACCTATAAGCAAGAAATTATAATCTTCAGCATCAAGTTTCTTCATGCAAGCAACATATCCCTGACTGATGTAAGAGCCGATGATCGTAAAGCACCCTCGTTGATTAATCAAAGTGGACAATTTTTGGGAGTTAAAAAACTTTTTTACTATCTGTGAGCTAAAGGAGGTTGGGTATCGGGAAATACTACAAGCGCAGCTGGGACTAATAAAGCTAGGAGAGTTAGAAGATCACAAAGACGAAAAGGGCCAAGAGAGACAGAAGGAACGACTTGATTTCCTCTCTAAAGCACATCGGGTTAACTATATATTGCCTATATTATTTAAGTCAAAGAAGGACCCAGTAAATGAGGGTGAAACAAAAAAAGAAGCTAAATATGTAACGATTTCAGTAAGAGGTTTGATTGAAGTGCCAAGGGGAATGCTGATGGTGCACTCATCAAAGATTTATATGATGCAAACGCTGTAAACCTTTTGTTGGATGAACGTTTCGATCATCTCGATATTGCACTGAAAGAAGTATTCGCCAAGAAAACCCTACCCACTGCCATCTACCACTAAATACCACCTTCTTAATTTTTTCAAATATACTAAAAGTTTAGAGTAGAAATGGGTGCAAATAGTTAATTTGACAGAATCGCAATTAAAAAAACGTGTATAAAACTACCGAATGAATACAACTAAAGAAGGCAAAACAAAACATTAGCCGGGAGATAGACCACAACACACGCACGAGATGCTAGTGAGGTGATGGTGGTACTACAATTAGTACGCAAAGAAGATAGCCGCAAGGGCAAGAAGGGACACTGAGTTTTTAGAACCAGTACCTTCATAAGCAGAAATATCTCCGTTTCCACTAGGAGAGCCAGTTTCACTACCAGCTTTACCACCAGCAGACCCAACATATACAACGGTTACCCCATCAGATTCCAGGGTGTAGGTAGTAGGAGATGAGGCTGGAACTGTGATGGTGGTAGCAGAAGTGACTCCCACAACTACAACAGCGGTACCACTAGACTCCAGAGTGTAGGTAGTCTCTTTGGAACAAGGTACGGTGACAGTCTTGGTAACGGAGCCAGTAACTGTCTCAACAATAGTGGAGCCAGGTGTCTCAACGTCACCATTGTTACTTGGAGAAGTAGGAGTAACAACGACTACATCAGTGAATGTACCGGAACCGGAGGTAAATACACTAGTGAAAGTGGTAGCTTTAGAACCTGGAATGGTGGTTGTAGAAATTGGGGAGGTAGGGGTGACAATGACTCTCTCTGGCGATGTGACAGAGCCACTAGTGATAATAGTGGTATAAGTAGTAGCCTTAGAACCTGGAATGGTGGTTTCAGAGATTGGAGATGCAGGAGTTGTAGTAACAACGACTACTTCAGTACTAGTTATGGAACCTCTGGTGATGACACTAGTGTAAGTAGTTGCATCGGAACCAGGAACGGTGGTGGTCTCAAGTGGAGGTTTAGGACCAGGGGTAGTAGTGACAACAACTACTTCAGTGGATGGAACGGAGCCGCTAGAAATGACACTAGTGTAGGTGGTTCTTTTGGAACCAGGAATAGTAGTGGTTTCAATTGGAATACCAGGAGTAGTAGTTACAACAACAACTTCAGTACTGGTTTCAGAACCACTGGTAATGACGCTGGTGTAAGTTGTAGCATCAGAACCTGGAATAGTAGTGGTTTCAATTGGAATACCAGGAGTAGTAGTTACAACAACAACTTCAGTACTAGTTTCCGAACCACTAGTAATGACGCTGGTGTAGGTGGTTCTCTTGGAACCAGGAATAGTGGTGGTTTCAATTGGAATACCAGGAGTAGTAGTTACAACAACAACTTCAGTACTAGTTTCCGAACCACTAGTAATGACGCTGGTGTAGGTGGTTCTCTTGGAACCAGGAATAGTGGTGGTTTCAATTGGAATACCAGGAGTAGTAGTTACAACAACAACTTCAGTACTAGTTTCCGAACCACTAGTAATGACGCTGGTGTAGGTGGTTCTCTTGGAACCAGGAATAGTGGTGGTTTCAATTGGAATACCAGGAGTAGTAGTTACAACAACAACTTCAGTACTAGTTTCCGAACCACTGGTAATGACGCTGGTGTAAGTTGTAGCATCAGAACCTGGAATGGTGGTAGTATCGATTGGAGACTTAGGTGTTTCAACCTCAACAGGCACAGTTCTAATAGATCCTGAGCCAGTGGCTGATTCAGTAGTAGTAGTGGTACCCGATCCTGACCATGGAATGGTAGTGGTTTCGAATACCTCACAGTAACCAGAACCATCAGAGTCAAGGGAATACCACGGGATCTGAGACCCAACAAGGGTATCATTCTCAGGAGTGGTGACGGTGAAATTCATTGCAGCGGCACCGTCATTATTGTAATATAGTATCTTGATTGGGTAGTACAGATCGGCGTCCAAATATACAGTGGCCGTGTCGTCTTCGGCCTTGGTGGTTCCACTGGAAGTGGTGACCTGAGCATCTGCAATTGAATCCTTGGTGGAACCACAACACAGAGAAGCAACACCGGCACCAATACCAAAGGATGCAGCGTTATCGATCAAAGTAAATGTAAAAGTGTAATCACCTGCAGTTTTGGCGTAAAAGTAACCGGTGAGCTTCAAGCCGAAGGAACCAGTATATTTACCACTACTTCCGGTGACTGTTTTTCCGTATATAGTCTTGTTTTGAGTTCTAGTAGGATCGTGGAAGCTAATATTTGTAACACCATCATTTGTCAAAGTTGAATTAGCAGTGTTAATAGTGTTAAGAAAGGCTGGAATAGGCTGGTAACCTTTGGTGTCCTGAATGTAGTCTACATGGAGGCCTTTTTGGGTATTTACTGGATTACATGAATCAAGGGCATATACCGTTGACACTAAAGTGAGTAACCCAAAGAATTTCATTCTTAACTTCTGCGTTACTAGAGGAAATGTGTGGTAATTTATAGCTGTTTGAATCCCATACTTCTTTCCAGATAACTGTTTTCAAACAGGAATTCGACATTCGTGTTTTAAATAATTCCAAAAAGGATTGTGCTGGTACTGCTGATTTTAGCTGCCTTCTTGCCATTACTAGAAATAAACTATTGGAGGTTATGCATCAATGAATCCCTAGGAAGACGTCATTGGCTCAATATGGTATACGTAAGAGATATTGGAGATGACTGTTTTGAATACTTCCAAAAAAGATTGTGCAGATACCGCTGTTAACAGTTGCTCTTACTAATACCAGAAATAAACTATTCAATTTCATGCATCAGACAAAAAATTGAGTTTCAAATAGGAAGTCGCTGGCTCAATGTGGTATATGCAAGAGACAAAAATGAAGCAGATCAATATCCCTGTTGGTTCAGAAAAATTGAATTGGAGTTTCTTTTTCGACTACAACAGAAACAAACTATTTGAATTCATGCATTAGACAAAAAATTGAGTTCCAAATAGGGCGTCACTCGCTCAATATGGTATATGCAAGAGACGAAAATTACTCTCATTGTTTGTGAAGCTGGTCACGCCATTTCGAAAAACCTACGTCCTTGGTATAATTTCAGTGGGAATATACGGGTGGTATGGTTAAGAAAATGGCATTATAGGATTTCCTAAAGTGCAGAAGAAATGGGGTTCAATGAATTACGAAATAATCGAGTATCAACGAAACTGAAAAGGAATTTGGTGTTTAGTGTTGTAAACAATGGAGTGCATTGTTTGCCTTTTGTGTATTTAGCATCATGCATTATTGTCTAGTTTCCTTTCGGCTCCTATACTATTTTCATAACAATGAGGGTATAGATGAGTACACAACTAAAAATGTTGTTTGTTTTGATGGCTAGGCTGATGTTTCTTCTTTCAGCCAGGATCTGCTTTTCACGTAGGTCACTAAAATAACCGATTACTTTGTCATGTCTCGTCTTAGGTTTGGACGCATAAGGTAATTGTAATTACTAAAAGAGAAGTACTGTCTTACGAAATTTATGAACTGTTATGAATATACACTAGATTGAAAATAAGCAGCGCATGGTTCTTGTCAAAGAGTAGCAGTTAAGAATAATACTTTCCTTAGGGCATTTCGGAAGTTTTTGTTTACTCTAAGATCTCTAAGGCTTGGGCGTTGTATTTGTTAGTCAAATATGGAATATGCAAGGATACGCAAGAAGCGACGTTCCATATGGTTCACGGAAAGCCCGGCAAATAATCCTTTGGCTAAAAACAGAAGTGTGGATTCATTTAAATCAGAACAATGGCAAGTAAATGCTCTATTTAGCATAAATACAACTGATAGTTATGAGTATTATGTGTTAATTATCATTATGGTAAACTACTATGCAGTCTAAGAAGTAAGTTTCTTCTTTTGGGTATAAAAATATCGTTTTGGGCAATTTAGGTCCTGAGATTGGCTAAATTATTATGCAGTTTTGAAAGCGAGTTTCCTGTTTGGGGTCTGGGCAGATCGTTTTGGGTAAATCCCGACATGAATTAAAAAGTCGTGTTTGGGCTTCATTGTCTACCCAATTAGATTGTTTACATTCATGCATGCTAAGCCATTATGTCATGTTCGGGAAGTTAGTAACATAGTACCGCAAGATCGTCGAAACGAGAAGCCGATTTTTTTATGGCTGCATAATCCCCCTACACATTAAAATAAAGGAGGATAGAATAAGTGGATAGGTAAAGTGTAAGTTTTGCCGTGACAGCGAAGTCTTGATGGAACCAATTTCTTATGGTTACACAGGTCCAGATAAGAGCTATGCTCTTTCAAAACGTGGCCCTCTCTAGCACCACTCGAAGTAGTTTGTTCTAAGTCTTAGTCATAAAGGGATTCAGACTTACCAAACAATCCACCTATGGCGACATACGCACTCCAATAATCACATACGTTAGGTTAGTGTTCGTCACCTGGACAGAGTTATTTACATCGATACGAGGGTATAGGGACTTGTTATAGAATTTATTCCCGAGAAGTCTGAACCAAGTCTATTGGATACGTTGCTAACTTGATGGTTAGCTCAAAAGACTGGACACAGCATGGGTCCCAGGATTCATAATTGCGAGTGCCATACACGTTTGTATCTACCAGCTGATTCCTCTCATCCCTCACAAACCACATCTAAGATACTAGCTCATCGCAGGTTCGTGTCTATGTCAATCTGAGATAAGATATAAGCGAGCCAAGACCTGCCAAGGAGAACAAACAAGGGTAAAGGTCAAAAGCTGCCAAGCTACGAATTGCCAATGTGCTACTGATTGACTGGTTCACTAAGCCACTGAATCATATGTCCTTTGAGTCATCACTGAGCCCAATTGAGCGAAAATCACAGTGCCCAACAATTTCAGTTCATATTTGTAAGGTCTCAATCTCTAAAAGCAATGCAATCTCTCAATGGAATATCAACTGTCCCACTCATACTCGACGATTTGATCAACTGACCTGGCACTAAGCCACTACCTTCTTCTAGGCCTTCACTAATCACCCACTCATCTACTCAACTCCCTCGGCTACCTCGACCCCCTCGACTCTCTCATATCATCTCAATTATCAGATGTTTCATCTCGATGATGATCTTAAAGAGGGCGATTATCATATCCTCTACGCCCTCTACCATTCTACTGTATTCTCTGTTAGCTACTGTACTCTCTACTCGCTACATCCCTTCTCACGCTTCTCGAAAGAGGCAATACCGGCAGCCTCAAAAATACTCTTGGTTAGTCTAAGAATATTCACGAACAATAAGGTCTTGCTCTCTTCTTCTGAATCGAGAAGATAAGGAGGTTCGAGATCTAGAGGAGCCGTCACTGCTTCGTACAAATCCCGGTTTCGACGCCTATCTTCGAAACTCTTTAAAAGTGGATCTCAAATATTTGTCATAGGCATTGGTTCGTGTTTTCATGTCTTCATCCTTGAACTCTTCAAAGATTTCATTTATGTCGAAAGTTCTTTGAACAAACTTATTGGTGGTTCCTTTTGGGGCTGATCCTTTGGGAAAATCACTTCTGGGTTTCCTTACATTTTCTAGAGGTTTGTTTAATCGACATGGTGGACTGATGCGATCAAGTTTGTGGGGACGAGTATTCAAGGGACGATGAATGTTGTATGTCAGTTAATATATCTTTAGCAAGTATTGATATTTCCATACGAATCAGCAAAGCTTCTTTAGTCTCCAATGAATTGAATGGGTTATCTTTGAGTAGTGACCCTTCACTACCTACGATCGCTTTTCTGAGCTGAACTTTTGCGTCTTCTTCATCTCTGAATTGACATTATGATTTAATGTGTTGCAAAAAAGACTAGATTAACTGAAATCAATTGAACTGTTTCACTATCCTTGTTAGAGGTGGTCAGGGAATTGCACTCCTAATTTATACTTAATCTTGCCCTAAAAGACCAAAACGTACCACCCAAACTTCAAGGTTGCAATGAGATTTCCGCATTTGGATGCATCAATGTGCAGATTACGTCTGCATCAAAATGTTTCTCTTAGGCTTGAAAGATTTCTTTGAGTTGTGAGCATGCCGAGAGCAGTGGATATCGTGGAAGCACCTCATCCATCTATACACCATACTTTCTACTCTTTCTACACCTGGCTTGGGCTTTCGAGATACCCAGCCAAATTGTCTTCGCTGCGCTTATCAGTCTGTCCATCGATTCATATAGCCTCACACAAGACTACACAATTCACTTCGTATCAATTAAGGTCAATCAATATAAATCAATATCAATCAACACCAATTCAGATCGATTCAGATCGATTGTTCCAACTACCAAGCAGTTAGTCAGCCGCTTAATAATATTCAGGTCCAGACCTTTTGTCTCGCGCAATATATATAAGCCGATCATCTGCACGTCATCTGCAACAGAACAAAAGTAGAAATGTCAATGCAGACCCGCCAAGTTGGCGTCACAGAAGTCCCATTAAGTCAAATAAAGAGACCAATTCCACCAGTATTAGACTATGGTAAAATTGATGCTATGGTTTCCACGTTAGGTGGTGTACCTATGGCCTCAGCTACTTGCAAGATAGAAGATATAGAACCTGGTGAGCTCCCTCCTATAGACGTTTTCAGGATAAGAGACTCAGGTAAGGATTACTACTTTGCATTCGGAGGCTGCCACAGATTCCAGGCCTATGACAGAATAAGTGCAGAACAAAAAAAGGACGTCATGGTTAAATGTAAGCTCATCCCAGCATCCAAGAGTACGCTAAAACTTTACTTAGGGTCTGGAGCAGATAAATTTTTCAAGGAGATCCAGGAATCCACATGAGAGAACGTTGCTGTATAAAGAACATTATGATACATTTTCTATTTAAGCCCATACTTGTAGCTGTTCGAAAAAATCCACCCTCTTGTTTGGGTGCAAATTCCTGCTGACATAGTACCTAAGGTCATCAACCATCATAGGATTACCACAAGTTACGAAACACGTTGATCCACTACTCTCTTCAATCTCCTCATTGACTATCTCCTCGATAGAAGGTCTTCCATACCTAAACTCCACATGAGACAACTCTTCCATTTGACTTGTATTTGGAGTACATTTGTCGTCATCTTCTGAGCCCTTCCTTTTTTCGTTATCACTTGATGCATTTTCAATCATGGGATTCGTTATGTAGACAATTGATAATACGTCCTTGTTTTTCAAATAGGCCAACTCTTCTTTGAACCAGTTAAGTGACTTGAAATCTCTGATTATCCACATCAACTTAATAGTATTAGTGTGTGGCTTAATAGCTAAATCATACACTTCACTATAAATACCTGGAATACCATTGCCACCAGCAATAAATACAGCTGAATCATAGTTCTTAGCAGGAGTAGATTCTCCATAAGGACCTTCAACTGCAACCCGAATTTTGGCAGTATGTCCAGGAATATTAGCTAAATAACGGTGTAATCCATGAGTGACACCACCTTTGATCTTGCAGTACAAAACGATACTGTCGTTTGTCTCAACCGAATCTGTAAAAGTGAAAGGATGTGATTGCCAAAAGTAAGTGGGCCTTAAAAAGTGTACGAAGGCATGACCTCCAGGAATAGACTTCCAATGAGAAGGTTTAGGTACTATTACCTTAACAGTCTCTTGGTCAGAAAGATGAACAGCAGCCATGGGGAACCCAAATACAATTAATCTGGCAATTCTGGCCAATCTATCAGTAATCCAGACTGCAGATGCAGCATAATAAAACCATACATAACCCAACTCATCAACATGAATCCATGCACCAACAATGAAAAGTACTGCCAACACGATGTGAAATAATAAAAATATTTCATACCATCTTCTTCTCAAGAAAAGCATTCCTTGTCCCATGATTAATCCTCCAGCAACGGTTGCAACAATTCCAAATATCACATATCTTTCTTTTACTTCTGATGAATACCTAGCTCCTAATTCTATAGTATATCCTACAGCGTGAACAATCACCAACAGGAAAGCAATTCTACCAATCCATCTGTGAAACATTACAAAGGTTGCAAAATTCCACTTTGTAAGCCATTGTAAAAAGTTATTTCTACCAGCAAATAAAATCAATAGTGGCATATAAAAAGAAGTAAGAATACCACCCCTAACTGCAAGCTGTCTAGAGAGTGATTCAGACTTTTTTGCAAACACTGGGTCGTCTGGAACTGCTTTAACGTCTACTCCCATTAATACAATTACAATTACGACTGAAAAAGTAATTATAGCCGTTTCCATTCTTGTAGGAACCAAACAGTCAAAAACTGTCCATAAGGGTTTATGACCTGTCTTTCTTCTATGGAGGGCTGGCATGGTGATGTTTCTTCTATACCAACTAACAAACTTCCCTGTTGTCTTCTTAGTAACACCAGGAGCAAGAAATTTAGACCAGTTGAAAATTGCAGCCAATAAAAGTACCAAGAGCCAATAACCCAATAACCCTGATCCAAAGTATAAAGAATATATATAACTACCATAGAACTGTTTATAACCATCATAATAAAGTCGGGCATCTTCAGGATCAATTTTGACAGGTACTTTGACAGGAACCGTAATATTGAAATTTTCAATTTCACTCACATCTTTGGCATGTTGCTGGTAGTATCTATAAGACTCTTTGAAGTCCTCCAATGTAACATCAGCATCATATTTATTCCTACATGATTCTGCTATAGGCTCGAGGTCTGAGTCGCTACCATGATTTGCATAGTGGGCACAAGCTGCAAAAGATGCTCTCATATACTTATTGGTGCAAGTACAAGAGTCATCTGGATAACCATACTCGTCTAGTGGACAGAATACTGCAGTGCTACTCACCGCTGCATTACAAGCATTAAATAATACATCTGCCCAAGTGGTTTGTTGATATGGATCACCGGAAGCTGAAACCGAAGCAATCAAAAGCAAACCCCAATAAATTAGTTTCATGGAAGCTAAAGATATTAGAAGGAGATTGTAGAGATTATATAGTGTTAAAATTAGTCAATTGGTACAGCAACCACCCTAGAACCTTAACGTTAATTAGAATTCCAGCCTTGAAATTACTCTACCATCACTGGCTACGCTTGAATTTTCAAGAAGTTTAAAAGATTGTAGATCTTTTTTTACAATATATTGCTAAGAATCAGGCTGTAAAACTGACAAAGGCGATGATCTAGGGTAAAGAGGCTTTAGGTGAAGTATAATAACTAGAGAATTGCCATTTGAAAGACCAAAATCGCTATTATAGAATGGTCTGAAAGAGTGATGCAAACTTTTTCAATGTTGGGTGATGGTTATGGTTATTGTCAAGCTTTTTTTTTTTATGCTTTATGCCCGTAGATCCTGCGAGATAATATGACACCTGTACTATCCGTACGTCCCTGTATATCCCTGTGCGAGGCATTATATCCGTAGTTACGGAATGATATGCATATGATCGGTATATATTAGTTTCCTACACTTGATTCACCTAAACTTGCTATTGACGATATTTCTATTGGCTACAATGGTTACTGCAACTGACTCCATGAACTGTTGACTGCATGAACGTTTTTTTTTTTGTCCATAACCTTAAAGTTGAATATTATGCAGCCTTGAGCCGACGTGCCTTGAAAGAATTCATGGTAGAGGGAAGAATAGACTTGCAGAATCGACCCTAAAGAGCAGAATCAGCAGTCAAGGGCGTTGTGGAGTCTAAACTCGATCGAGGTTGGACTAGTATGAAAGGATTGGCAACAAGTCTCTTTTTGATCCTCTTTGTTTGTAGACGCATAGGAACCACTGGTAAATATCCATGCTTCTCTTCGAAAATTAAGCTACTAAAGACAACAATCATAACTAGCCAATAAAGTACGTAACTCAATACGCTACCATAAGTGGCACTATTCGTCCAACCAAGAACTGCAGTCATAACCATCCAAAAAGCACCATCGTCTTGTAATTCACCATTACAGCAATTCACATGCCATACACTTTTGGTGATATCATATGAGCCTGGTCCATGACCAGCTTCACTGACATCGAATCCATCACAAAGGTCGATAAACTTTTGTAGCTCAAAATTCCATACACCTTTGGAAAAGAGACCAGCTGCAATCAAGTAGAGAAAGCATGTAGAACAAATAAGAAACCCTTGTAATGATAAGGAATTTCCTGTTCTATATAATACAACACCAACAATTGAACCAATTATAATTGCTGATACTGTAGCATTTATAATGGCACTAATTGAAGTATTTTCATTTATACCAATTCCACCAATGAAAACAATTGCTTCCATTCCTTCTCTTAAAGTGGTTATGAAAGGTAGAATAAACATTGAGTACTTTTCACTGAAGTTGTCAACATTTTCTCCCAAGTTATTTTTACTAATTCTACTAAAGTAGCCTGATCTATTGATGAGTCCAGTAAGTTTAGCCTTCCACTTCTCTTGCATTTTATTGACCCTCAAGATCTTAATACCCATAGCAGAGATAATTATACTTGCAATAATGGAGAAACATCCTTCCCAATAATGTTCTGCAACTGACCATAGATCATTACCAATGATATAGAATATACTCAAAATCACAGTACCAATGAATAAACAGCAGATCAAACCTAGCATACCTCCTACCCATACTTGTAGCCTTAGGAACCTGTATGTCAAGCTCATGTCGTTTCTGTACTCCTCCTGGTCATTCCCTACTGAATCATTCAATAATGTCTCAGCTTCGTCTTCTAGAGTAGATCTATCGTCACCAGACGCAAAACTTTGGTGTAAGAATGCAAGTAACACCGAGATGATAATTGCCAGCTCAAGTGTCTCTCTCAACACAATAAGAAACACCTGAAACGAAAAATAATCCTCTAACGTACCCATGTAATGATATTTTTTCTTTCTGCTTGCTTTATATGTGGAGATTATGATTTTATCTTTTCCATCAGTCGGACCGAGTTGCGTGCGGCGCTTGAAAATATCTGGAAGTTTATAGTGACTTATACATTGATGCTATTTACATTAGTCAGTATCGTGTAGAAACTTCAACTTATTGGAAGAAATATCCTCATCAAAGTCGGTTAGATCACTGTCTTCAAAATCCTTGGAAGGTACTCTCTTGTGTTGTGTCGGAAACTTTCTTTTTTTTGGCATGAAGATCCCGTTTTTGGGTTCTTGACCTTTGGTATTCCCGATAACAGGGGTTGCAGATGGCCGATCGACAGTTGATGGTAGCGGTTCGGATGAAGGGTCGGGCCGTGTTTCGGAGGTCTGGTTCTGGGCCTGGGACACTTGTGATGCTTGTGATCGTGAAGCTTGTGAGGTCTGGGAGGCTTGGGAATTCGTACTCTGGGATCTGGGACCCCTGGAACCGGGGCCTGTGTGAGCTGGGGCCTGGGCCTGTTTGGATGGGACGTAGCGGTCTACTCTTTGCATCTTACGGGGAGGCTCTGGAGGCGGTGGTCTACGTGCCATTTTCTGGAACCTCTCCCTGTCGATTTCATGGCACTCTTCGAACTTCAAGTCACTGGGGTCAGCAGGGTGTGGCTCCAGGATGAAGAACTTGTGGTCCAAGGCGTCCAAAGCATTATATCGGTCCTTAGGATTCAAAGTTAATAGACGACTAAGAAGATCAACACCATAGTAATCATTGATGATGGTTTTAAACTTGGTTTCGAGGGTTCTCCGACAAGACAAACCTATACTGAGATCGTTTTTATTAGGTAAGTTCAGAATATACTCATCATTATTTGGAGCACCTAAAAGCTCAAATATCAATTGACACTGATGAGAGTCTGACTTCCCATTCAAAATAGGCTTATGAGTGAATAATTCGCCAAAAACACAACCAACCCCCCACATATCTACCGCAGTAGTATATTTTCTTTCACCCAATAAAATCTCCGGTGGTCTATACCATCTAGTCACCACTAAGGCCGTATAGTTTCTAATACCCCCACCATGGCCATTTCCTCGCATAGGTACATTCCCATGATACAATCTAGCTAGCCCAAAGTCTGCAATTTTAAGAACTCCATTGTTATCAATGAGAATATTAGCAGCTTTAATGTCTCTATGTAAATATTTTTGTTCGTGTATATACTGAATACCCCTTAGTAGTTGTTGCATTAAACATTTGATTTCATTGAGTTTCAAGGTAATATTGGGGTTTTCGAGTATCCCAACCAAATCTGAAGCCATATAATTACTAACAGTATAGAAACAGCCTCGTTGATGAACTACATCTGCCTGATTAGTGACCTTGGGAGCTTCATATATCATATCTATAATCTTCAATACATTTTCATGGTTAAGCTTCTTAACTATGGTGATTTCCCGCATGGCAGTAATGGGAAACCCTTCTTTAGCTGAATGGTTTAGTAGTTGTTTAAGTGCTACAATCTTGCCATTCTTTATATATCGAGCCTTCTGTACCACACCAAACGTTCCCTGGCCGAGTTTCTTGATTATCTCAAAGTTCTTCATCTTGTTCATGTCCCTGAACCGGTCTAGCGGCTGTATACGGTGGGAGGACTCGAACTTCAGCATGTTGAGAGCGAGAGAGCGAGAGAAGATGAGTGAGCGCCAGCTGGCGAGCGCTGGGCCTGCGGTCGTGCCAGCTGGAGCGAGGCTGGAGCTAATTTTCGCCCTCTCACCTCCTACGCCTGTTACACTTTCTGTAGTATTATCTATATATTATGCCCGTACTAGGTCCGTCACGTCTGGGAGCTCTCTTCTCCCTGGAACCTCTCTGGAACCTCTCTGGAACCTCTGGAACCTCTCTGGGAACCACTTTGGGAACTCCCTTCATCATCGCTTCTCACTCTGTTCGAAGCTCTCTCTTCTCTCCTTTCGAAGCTCATACCCGCTCTGCTCTCTGCTTCCGCCTCTCCCTCGACAACTGCGAGGCCGCCTTCACGTTGAACCCGTGGGACAAGAACTGGGTGGTCTCCTCCAAGCCCAAGCCCGACACTTCAGGGTACAAGAAGTAGATGAAAAGGAACGAGATGAAACAAAGGCCAGCAAAGAGTGAAAACGTTCCTGTTGGGGTGATGTTCTGTAACATGGTCAAGAATGTGGAAGCGATTGTCAAGGACCCGGCCCAATTGGTAGCAGCTGCAAGCATACCACCAACAGAACGAACATTAACATCAGAAAATAATTCCACACCAGTCCATGCAGAAGTACCGATACCAATAGCATAAGAGGCGACAAACCAGACCATTGACAATATAATGACGATACCCCAGCCTGTAATTCCTCCTGCTTTCACTACTACGTCCTTACTTCCAGTAAATTTGATTCCCAAGTAATGGAAGCCAATGGCACATACTATCAACGACAAGCACATACATGGGATGGCGAAGCATAGTATTCTTCTTCTACCCACCCTATCGATGATACACAAGGCGATGAAAGTGAAGACGAAGTTAGTAGCAGCAATAATGATGGAAACAGCAGTAGAATTATCGAACCCACAGGTCTTGAAGATAGTAGAACTAAAATACATTAGGGAGTTAAACCCGGTGAACTGTTGAATTCCCTGTAACCCACAAGCCAAAATCAATGCTCTGAAGTTGGCAGGGTTGGTATGAAGTAATTTGATCGAGCTCCAGGCCTTAGATAATGGTCCATCACCTGGAACATTAGTATTAGAAGCAATCATATCCTCGATTTCATGATCGACAAATGAGTCATCTACGTCTTTATATATCTTCTTGAGTACTTTCTTAGCACTAGCCACATCATTATTGATGATGTAGAATCTTGGAGTATCAGGCAAAAACCAAAATAGTCCGAATTGAACTACTGGAGGAACCATACATAAACCAACAGATACTCTCCAGCCATGGTCCATGCTAGTCAAGGCCCAGTTGATGAAATAAGCAACTAGCTGACCACCTGTTATGAACATACCATTAGTAACAATCAACCTACCTCTATAGTGAGATGGGGCTAACTCTGATAACATTAATGGAGAAATTAATGAGGCAACACCAACACCCCATCCTAACACAAATCTACCAGCGATCATGGTCCATACAGTATGAGAAGCGATCTGAATGATAGTACCAACGACAAAGATCACATTAGACCCTAATAACACTACTCTTCTACCTAATAAATTAGCAAGTATACCTCCTAGAAGTGCACCTAAAAGTGCTCCTAAAGAAGTGGCACTAGTAATAAACTGTTGCTCTCCATATGTTAATTCCTTATTGGACAAATCAGTGCCTATACTGACAAGAGCTCCTGAGATATACCCGGTGTCATATCCAAACATAAACCCAGAGATTGATGATGCTAATGTCAATAGTATCACGAGTCTACTAGGCTTGGTGTTGTCGTGGGCTTTGACAGAGTCAGTTGACTTCCGACTCACGAGGTTGTCGGAGGACGTTTGGCTCGATACGTCCACCGAAGCGTTGGACACGATTTCTTGCGACGGTTTTGACATTTAGGAATTTGGGGATTTCGCTGCGTTTAAATAGTTTTGATTCGGCAGCTTTCGGCGAGCTTCGAGCGGGGCGAGGAGCGAGCAGAGAGTGGGAACTTCGAAGGAGCTTTGAACGGAGTGGGAAGAGACGTGAAGAGCCGATAAGAGAGTAGAGAGCAGAGTGATAAGCGACGTGGACAGAGGAGAGCAGAGAAAAACTGGAGAAAAGAGAATGGTAACAAGGGGTAGACAGTATTACTGTTACCGATGTCCTGCATACAGTCCGAGAGAAGATCTTCGAGGAGTTTCGAGTAGAAGCTTCGAGGAGTTTCGAGTGGAAGCTTCGAGGAGTTTCGAGTGGAAGCTTCGAGCAAAGCGAGGGGACGTGGAGAGAAGAGAAGATAAGATAAGATAATGGAATAGAGAAGGGAAGAATCAAGACAAGGAGAGACGTGATTACTGTGAAAATTAGTCAAGAGGAGTGTATGGTAGAGTTTGAGGTGTTTAACCTGCATATAGGCGACTTATATCTTAGTAGAGATGGGAGCTTTGAACGGTGAGAAGGGACCTTTGAACAGCGATAAGGGACCTTTTAACGGCGAGAAGCGATGTAGTAGACTGAAGAAGTGAGAGAAGATAGTATAGCAAGAGAGTTTTTCTAAAAGCGCACTGCATATAGTCTTTCTGGTAGAGATTAAAGATGAACCGACGTGACGAGAACAGAGAGCATACAAGAGGTGTGATAATGAGAACAGAGTGCAGTAGAGGCTAGAGATATAAGAGATAAACAGTAGATAAAGCACCAGACGGGACTATAGTACATAGTGTAGCTGATAGTAGGCGAGATTGAACATCAAAAATATTCCAAGTGATGCCTTCCAGGCTTGAGACGGCAAGCCGATGTTGATGCCGTACTTGACTGCCCAAAAATATAAACTTTCGGTTGCGGCCATATCTAGCAGAAAGCACCGTTTCCCGTCCGATCAACTGTAGTTAAGCTGCTAAGAGCGAGACCGAGTAGTGTAGTGGGAGACCATACGCGAAACTCTCGTGCTGCAATCTTTTTTACTTCGAGCAAAGCCTGAAGACAGTAAGCAGAAATATATCGCCTGAAGTAAGCGTACTGCATATAGTCTCTTTATATCTGAGTAGAGAAGATGAGAGTGGATGAATAAAAAGAGTATGGAGTCGTCTGAAGATATCGAGGATGCCGTAGAGAGAGGTGGTTTGAAGCACAGATCTGTCGGATCTTGGCTTTTCAGACACGAGATGGTGGAAGGAAGAGCGTAGTGTAGTTTGTAGCGTAGTTTGCCAGGTTGTCTTAGGAGCAGGGCACAGAGAGAGAACACAGGCCACAGGTAGGGCTACGCTTCGCTACGTCACGTTGACAACGCTTATACTATCTATACAACTACTTCTTAGGTGGGTCGAATTTGATCTTTCTGTTTTTGATGGGTTGCCATTTGAACTTCTTGACCCAGAGAGACAAGAAGTACAATGACGAGACGACAATGATGGCCTTCAAACCCCATTTCTTTCTGTCGTCGTGTTCTGGCTCAGCAGCCCAGTTCAAGAATGTGGTGACATCCTTGGCCATTTGCGAGGTGGTGGCTGGGGTACCGTCTTCGTATTCGACCAAATCGTCGAACAAAACTCTACCCATGGCAATGGATCCACCAGGGAAGTAAGGGTTGTAGTTGGAGCCTGGAGGCAATACAACACCTGCTGGAGGCTCATCAGGGTAACCAGTCAACAAAGAAAAGATGTAGTCGGCAGCACCGTGTCTAGCCTTAACAATCAATGATAAATCTGGAGGCAAAGCACCTTGGTTAGCAGCTCTAGCTGCTTGTTCATTCTCATAGGGTCCAGGAAGGTAATCTGCCAACTTACCTGGTCTTTTTCTTGGTTTACCTTCATCGTCAGGTTCATCGTCGTATTCCAACTCTTCAGCAAATGCCTTGGCCTCAGAGGTGGTGTGAGAGACGGCAACAAGGTTTCTCCAAGCAATTCTGTTCAATGAATGACATGCAGCACAAACCTCTCTGTAGACCTGGAATCCTCTTCTGATGGACGCATGATCAAAGGTGTCAAACATCCCATTGTGTGGCCACTCATAGCTGGGTGGGTGTAATCCATGCTCGGCAGCTGTCATGGCACTGGCAGTCATGGTGTCCTTATATAATAAATATGAACTGGTGATACCAGCAACTCCAACTGATCCAATTACGAACCGGTTGAACATCTGATTAGTTATCTTGGCACTCTTGAACATCGTGTTACTTACAGCACGTCAATAAATACAAGGGAAATGCAGGGGGTACTTATTGGTGCTATGCAAATAAATAGTTTATCAAACCAATTGAAAATTATGAAGTTTTTTTTTCCACTAATGAACAAAAGGTGGCCGCTCATTGGCTGCGTGGTGCCGGATGTGATTGGGCGAGCGCGAAAAGTCGAGCGCGAAGTGAGACTTGAGTAGAGCGAGTAGGCTTTGTGCGTGAGACCAGGAGCATGAGAGAGTAGAGCGAGAGCGAGTAGGCTTTGTGCATGAGACTAGGAGTATGAGACTAGGAGTATGAGACTAGGAGCATGAGAAAGTAGAGCGAGAGCGAGTAGGCTTTGTCCATGAGACTAGGAGTATGAGACTAGGAGTATGAGACTAGGAGTATGAACTAGGAGTAGGCTTTGTGCATGAGACTAGAGACTAGGAGTGTACGAGACTAGGAGTGTATGAGACTAGGAGTATGAGACTAGGAGTATGAACTAGGAGTATGAACTAGGAGTAGGCTTTGTGCATGAGACTAGAGACTAGGAGTGTATGAGACTAGGAGTATGAGACTAGGAGTATGAGACTAGGAGTATGAACTAGGAGTATGAACTAGGAGTAGGCTTTGTGCATGAGACTAGAGACTAGGAGTGTATGAGACTAGGAGTATGAGACTAGGAGTATGAGACTAGGAGTATGAACTAGGAGTATGAACTAGGAGTAGGCTTTGTGCATGAGACTAGAGACTAGGAGTGTATGAGACTAGGAGTATGAGACTAGGAGTATGAGACTAGGAGTATGAGACTAGGAGTATGAGACTAGGAGTATGAGACTGGGTGTAGACTGGATCCCAGGAGTATATGAGACTGGGTGTAGACTAGAGACTGTAGACAACCGAAGCTTTAAGAAGCAAAAATATAGCCCGACGCGGGAGTCGAACCCGCAACCTTGTGATTAAAAGTCACACGCTCTAGCCGATTGAGCTAGCCAGGCAGAGTCGGCAGTAAACGGAGAAAAATCCGGCCGTATACGGAGCAATGTCAGGCTTACAGTACAGTAACCATTATGGAGTACCAAAGGAGCTGTTAACGCGGAGAGACTGTGAACTGTGCCGGCGTGTATCTTTCTATTTACTCCACTTCTGGGTTCTTGTACTCAAGACCTCAAGCTTGAACAAGCTAGTCTTGATCCCCAGCCCAGAGCGTCTGGGTAAAGTCAGCAGTACGTTAGCAACGCTAGCACGTTTAGTAGCAGGGATCGTGCAGCAGCAGTAGGAGGGTTAAGGAATAATCAACCCTACCACTTCTCCTCTGGGTTCTTCTTGTACTCCAAGTAATCCTCAAGCTTAAACAAACTGATCTCGGTCTCATTCTCGATCCCCAAGTCCCAGAGCGTCTTCTCAGGCGACTTCTCCGGAGAGAACAAGATGTATTCGTCATCATGATCAAAGTTTATCACCAAATTCATCGACTTGGTGCCATGTGCCTTGGTGTAAATTTTCAATGAATCGTACTCCACATTTCTGTAGGGACGTAATCCCCCAGTGGTGTTAATGATTTTTATTGACTCCTCGAACAACTGTTTTGGTGTGGTTTGTTTCAAATTGATCGAGTGAAAAATATAGTTTTTCACGTTTCTGTAAGGGAATGACTTGATAATTCTCAAGGTCAACACAGCATCCGTGGCAGGACGAACATTAGAAGTCAACGGCTCTTCAATATTAGACATGAGAATTTGTCGCAGCTGCAAAAATGTCAAGTCATCTCCTGCTTACTAACTGTCATTAAAAGTATGTAAATACAATTAGCTCAAAGTCACCGAATCAGCCAATTCACAACTCTCAATGCACCTCATACTTACTTCCTCTTCTCTCTTCTTTACTCTTTCTCTATTGTGAGCTATATGTAGGTCACGTGCCTCAGCTCTAATACACTATCTACCATACTCGGCTTTCTTTGCTCTTCTCTACTATACACTCTCTTATCTTGCCTCTACGTCACTTTGCTGAGAGATCCTTGTATACTACATCGCTTTTCACTCCGTTCGCTCATCTCACATTATATATTATTATCAAAACATAAGTCCTACTCAAATGTCTTCTCTCTGGTCTACTCTCTTCTTTCTTCTCTTCTCTCTGAGTCACTTCTCACTCGGCTCGAAGCTCACATTTTCTCTTCTCTTTGCATGGCTTCTCACTCCGTTCGAAGCTCGGCTCATCAAAACTTAAGCCCGTGCTCAAACTTGTTAAAGAACGTCTCAAAGTCAAGCACCTTTTCACTGCTCAATTGGCTGCTGAGCTTTTGACGTTGGTCTTCAAATATCAACTTAGAAGTGTCAATCTCACTATCATCATCAGACTCCAACGCAAGACTAAAGTCACTGTCATTAAACCCTAAGAAGATCTTTGTAGGAACACAATTGATAAAGCTCTTTATGTAAGACTCACTCAAATTATACGATGTAAGCTCATGCAAGATCAACTTTAACTCAGCTTCATTGACATCATCTAATTTAAGCATTTGGCTCTTGAATGTTTTATACTGTCTTTTTATAGTCTCTTTGTCTTCATTATGGATGTTATCGTCAAATTTACTGATACTTTTAAGAGATCTTGGAGAGACACTATAATTTAAGTTTCTCGAGAAATAATCGATTTTATGAATGAATGCGATGATATTCTCGAGTTCTGTTAGTACAGTATTCAAATTCTGTTTCTGATGTATCTTTTCTATGGTTTTCAAGTAATCATCGATTTTCTTGATGGTAGGATTTTCAAGTACTTTTTGGTTGAAATTTAGTAATTTTTGATTAGAGTTCTTTTGATTACTGGATATCTTCATGAATCTCAATTCTAAGTTCTCGAATTGTAGGTTCTTAGTAACAGTGATATCTAAATCATCGTCTATTAGGCTCAACTCGTATTGTAATTCTTGATTGATATTCTGTAATTGTTTTAGATCATTGTAGTTGAGCTTTGTGGTTAGAATGTTCATTTCTTCGTAGTTTTTTTCGTTGTTTAAGATTCTCTCCATTTCCCTATGGAGGTAAGCTGATATTTCGTCGAAGTCGGCCTTAGCTGTCATTTCACCAATTTCAGCGGGTCCATTTTCTCCACAAGCGGGTCCAGTGATCGCATTAAAGCACCGGTCCCACTGCTCAAGCATATTAAAGAGCTCCGAAGTCTCTAACTCAAAGAATATGGAAGTAAGATCCTTACTTATCACATTCATCTTATTGGAAAATCTTAAAGATTTAGTCTCATATTCATACTTTAACTTAATGATAGCCACAAGTTTCACAATTATAGTATCATAAGTTACAGCTATTGATGGAGGTGATTGAGGCCTTTCAAAATCACCAAATTCAAAAAATTTATACCATTCTATCAAGTAGAACAACGTACACTTTTCATCGGGGACTAAACTAGTAAAATCATCGACATCTGCAAGTTTATGAATACCTAAATCCTCTGCATAATCTATAATTACCTTCAAATTCTTGTGAGCCGATTCTGTTAACTTAGGGATTTTACTAGTGGGCAAATAATTCTTGAGAATTGAATGAAAGATAGTATCAGGACTATTAACTTCTAAAGACCAATCTCTATTGAAATTAGTGATTTTTTGTAACTTAAAGGAAGAATTAACCCAGCCTAGTAGAAGTTGTTTGATTTCAACAATTGAGTTCCCATCATTCATAACTCCAATAGAATTCGAAGTACTAAAGATGAAAATTGACCAAATAAGTCCAAGTATAAGCTTCAAGTTGCCTCCAACTATATTATCACTACTTATTCCTGTAGTATTAATTTTCAAGACAATTCGAATAAATTCAAGAAAATCATTGACATTTTCTAATTTTTGTAACTCAAACTTTGGTTTGGTATACAAGGGTTTAAGAAGGTAGAGTTTTAGGTCTGTATTATCAATATCCATCTCTGTTATGACGGTATTTATTAATTGAATCAATGCTATTCCATCTTGTAAATCTTTTGAAAGATCAGTAAATGTGGCATTTATTTTCAGGTTAACCCATCTAAGCATGGTTTTATGTTGTTGTTGGACCCATTCCGGTGCTTCCTGTGTTCGTCCAGACATGGATGGTGTGATGACGGTGTGATATGATGGTGTGAAGTGTTGTGGAAACCCTTTGTTTTCGTCTAAATCGCGTTGTGGATGTGCAGGACGTGTTATAATTAACACCTGTGTTAACAAGATGTCGTCAGTTAACTTCGAACGGAGTGAGAAGCGATGTAGACAGTGTATGCAGTGGTAACACCGGAAACAAGATGAGTGGGTTCGAAAGGAGTGAGAAGCGATGTAAATAGTGTATGCAGCTATAACACCTAGGGACGTGACGTCTTCGGACATGACGAGCTAGCAGTGAGCTTTGGGCGAAAGACAGTGCTGATAACACCTGTATTAGTAAGATGTCGTGGCGACATTAAGGCCGCCAATCTTGGAGAAGTGAAGTTAGAAAGATTATGAGAGATGACGAATGAGGTGTTTGAGATTAACAGTGCTCAGGTGCTTGAATTAAAGAGGTTGTGCTTCATATGGGGGCTACTCTGAATTTATCAGTTTCAATAGCTACTTGACGGCTCTTTGATCTGACAATGTTCAGCCGAACCGGTCAAATTGCACATGGTCTACCGAACAGACAGATTCTCTTGCAGTGGCATATTGGTAGAGATGAATTTCAGGTTTTGTATTAAAGAATTTAACTAAATAGAAAAGTAGCACTGGTTTCGAACATTTCTTTGGCAACCAAGTCAACGTTTTCTCTGCTCAATTTTCAGTACGAGGAAATGCCTAATACAGCTGGTCACTTCAACTCATGCTGCCTCACTACTTCTTCTGTGCTGTTCTAAGAAGGAGTCCAATTCATCCCTTTTAGAAAACTCAATGGTTGTTTTCTTACCACTTTCGTGGTGTTTGACGAAAGAAAGCAAGTCACTTTGTTTGCCCAGCAGGACTTTGCATTCATAATTACCTCCAGTTTCATCAGCAAACAGACAAGAAAAGAAACCAAGTACATCTGGTGCATTCGCTTCATCGATCAAGTCTTCATATGTGTATTTCTCAGCTATGGTATTAGCAAATACCAAGTTAATAAGTAATAAAATAACTCCGTGTTTGAAAATCATTGTTATCGCAATTTCAGACCCTTGTTCCCTTTAAATACTGGACTTGCGGTAGTTGTTATCAGGCTTATCAGTAAAAACCCCTTCTCCTTCAAGCACACGGCACTAAAAGAATTGAATTTCAACCTGTATACAATAGAACTATAAAAGTCTATTTGCGGGAATTAAACCTTAGAATGTAATAAGGAGATCGGCTGTGTGGGTCGGCAGACATATGACCACTTGATTTTGGTCTCTCCAAAAAGTAGAGTGAGCAAAAAGTAGCCGGCTACTTTAGGTTTCTAAGGAACCCTTTTTGCCTGTCAGTTGCGCTAATCAAGTCATCCTGTATATAGACTGAATGGTTCGGCAAAACTTGACGATGTGGTTTAAGGTTCTAAAAACAGCCCGGTAAAAGCTTGAAATCATCGGGTCTAGGTAGGTCTCTACTTTTAGGTTTTGAAAGGGGTAATGTTGAAACCTACCGGATGATAATTTACATTCTGTATCGGTTAAGAACTCGTTTCAAACCAGCATTGGTTAAATTACCGATGTATAGAAAATTGGGAGAGGAGCAATAGCAGATTGGACATATGAAACGTGCCTTATAGGGCCCATTCAATTCAGAAAAGTCACGCAAGTCCTGTTCTGAGGTGTGTGCTACTTGCTGGAAGCTTAATATTTTTTTAGTCAGTCCCAAAACTTCAAACACTGAAGAGTAGATAGCGACTGGGGTGAAGTAAACCGACAGGTGTCTGATCGGTTTTCAATTGTCTTGTTAGCTTGTAATTTCCCTACTACACATCTTCTCGGTATACAATCCTTGTAGCACTGTATAGCTTGAAGAATGTAGGAATGCTAAAGTGACCCTGCGATAGCCTAGATTATTTGTGGGACTACCTGAGAAGTTATACCACCTACAGGGTAGTCATGTAACGTTCGGGTTCGAAGTCAATTACAACCTTATGTATAAGCTCTCAATTGACACCCTAAAGATCCTTGATTTGAATATAAATTCAGGTATTGATAATAGTTATTTAGACAACGTATATAGCTGGCCAATAACCATTAGACTTTTCGATTAAGAGGCACATCATTACAGATCAAAGAGGTTATTCAATCATCAGACTGTATCCGGATAACGTTTAAGTTGTGGAAATCCCGCAAAAGAATTATTCCTTCATTGATTTAAACTTACCAACCCCTTCCTCTGAGTTGTCGATAGGTGAACTTTCCGACTACAAGTTCTTACTTCCGTTAGATAGAGAAGACTATGCTAGTATCATATTTTATGATTATGATTTAAGCAGTACTGCCCGCTACTTATTTTATGTCATTTTTGCTCCTCAGAGATGGTGTCTTCAGATGCTACGACATTCTCAACACAGGTGGTGAATGCACCGAGATTAGATTCCCTGGCTACGTTGTTAAACGAGATAAAGACATTTTATCAAGACTTCATTAACGAACAGAGCTGAGAGCTGAGTTGAGAGCTGGGGGAATCAGACGTATATTCCTAGTTCTCCTCGAAGTAGTCGGTCATCTCCTGGTCGAACTGCTCCAAGGTCTTCTTCGCTTTCTTTGCCGGCTTCTTTACTGTCTTGTTAGGCGCTTTGATTGGCGCCTTTGGTGCCTTCTTGAGTAGATAGCGAGAGTACAGGCAGATGGGGTATACGAAAGGGATTGTTTGACATATGAGAGTATATTATGGGTATAGTTGAAGTGTGCATTGCACATAACTGTATGCATGCTTCCTGAAAGTACATTTATATAAGTAGTGTGTAAAAAATTCAATGGTATGTATGAGTGCAACGGGTTTTGTGATGTCTAGTGTGGGTTTGTAGGTAAGTCTTGGTATGTAAGAAGAGTGGGGAAAAGGTTTCGAGACACAGAGTGATTCCTCAGTGTATACGTAACAGCGGTATTTGGTGGTGAGAAACCGGAGTATATTTCAATATTTTATACTCATGAGAGAGTCAGCGGGTTGTGAAACAGACCAAATGTCAGTGGGGAATGTCAAACGATAGGAGAGTAAGGTGTGTGACTAAGTGTGACCAAGTGTGACCAGCATGGGTCCATTGCGGTCCAGAAATTTCTGTGATTTTCTGGGATTTTCTCCGAAATTCAAAATGGAATTTTGCAGCCATTAACCAAAAAGTATATAAGGACAAGGAGTATACCAAAATAACCAGGAATAAAAAACAATGTTTGGATTAAGTAACAGATTATTCAATGATTTCGTTCAACCATCATTCACCAGAACTAGATGGGCATTACCTGACACTAGGTTGGTTCCATTTGGCGGTGACTCTTTAGTGCCCAATAACTACTTTGATAACTTCTTTGAACCCATGGTGTTTAAGGAAAACTTCTTCAATAACCACAATGATTTGAAGATGAAGGAAGAGCCAGACAAATATATCATTAATTTCAAGGATGAAAATATTGGAAAAAAGGATGTCAAAGTTGACTTCCACAAGAAGCAAAATGAATTAAGAATTCAAATATCAGAGAAATCAAAACAAGAAGAAGATGGTTCTACTAGTGAATACTCTAGTAGTTACCAAAGTAGTGTAAGATTCGATAAGGAAGTCAAACCTGATGAAATTGCAGCAGATGTTAAAGATGGCAATGTCTCAATTGTAATCCCTAAGGTGGAAAATGACGCTGACAATATTATCAATGTCAAGGTCAATGGTGTAAACTTGATCGACACAAAACCTGAAGGCGAGAAAACCGAAAAGTAAGTGTAGTTGAATAAAGTTGTAGTGTACTTCTTGGATAGTAATATTCTTCTACTCTACTACTCTCCTACTCTTCTACTCTCCTACTCTCCTACTCTCCTACTCTCCTACTCTCCTACTCTCCTACTCTCCTACTCTCCTACTCTCCTACTCTTCTACTCTCCTACTCTTCTACTCTTCTACTCTCCTACTCTCCTACTCTTCTACTCTCCTACTATTCTACTCTTCTACTCTCCTACTCTTTTACTCTTCCACTCCTCTACTCTTCTCACGCCTCACTCTCCTCTCGCTCCGCTTATTATTACGCCAAGCTTTTTATCGAAGTCATTGAAAAAAACGCCATCCTGCATGTTCTTATCAAATACGAAGTTTCTATAAAAAGCCCCTTTCACCCAATCCTTCGGAACTATGTTCAAACCTAAGTATTTTTTATGGGTGTTCTTGGCAGCCTGTGTTGCAGAAGTAGTGGTTGTTGATTACAATTATTATCTGTATACTAATTTATATCGGTCTTTTGTTCAGGTAGGTTCAAACAAGGAAGCTCTCTCGGTAACGTGGGACCTTTATGGAGGTGATGTAATGTTTATCTCTCCAGACGCTAAGTGTGACTACGAGTACACAGATAGAAATGACCCCCAAGTATGCTTTTCCCAAGGGACTTTCGATAACGTGGTTTCGAGTACTTTCAAAATGGACAAATCTCTCCCACTGTTTAATCCTTACTATATTTCGTCAACTTCAGGCCTTGATGGTTATTGGTATAACGGCAATTATGGAAGGGATACCCTTATTTTGGGTAACGCTCTGATAGACGACGTCACGATGATTGTTCTCAATGAAACAAGTGAGGCTATAAATTTCATTGGGTTGGGACTCCCACTCTACCAAAATGCTTACGGTAGTAGTGAAGGTAATGTACTGTTTGAAGGATTGGTCTCCCAAGCTGGCAATGGTCATTTCTCAGTCTACTTCACTAATGATACTGGAGGAAATGTTGTTTTTGGTGGATATGATAGAGCTAGATTCGATATGTTGACTACTTTTCCTCTATCTATGGCAAAGAGGAACATCTCTGAAAATTACATCTCTGGCAATGATATTAACTACTACAGTATACTAGTTCAAGATGGGGAGATTTTCCATAATGGCTTGGATAACTCCACCACTAATAAGTTCAAAGATGTTGCTATCGCTTTTGAGCCTTGGACCACAACCACTATATTCACTAAAGAAGTCTATAAAAGTTTCAGAAAGACTTTTGGTATCAATAAAGATCTGACGCAAAGATATTGGATCAAGTGTGATTACAAGACTGTTGATTTCGGAGATATTGAAATATCCTTCAATAATGTTACTATCAAAGTACCCGTTTCCAGCTTCATCTCTGATGATAGTTCTCTTGATGAAAAATGCTTCTTAGATATTGACTTTGGCCAAAATATGGTGTTTGGAACGTCTATCTTCAAGCACACATATGTTTCGTATGATACTGACGAATACACTCTTTCACTAGCTCCTTTGAAAAACACTACTGAAACAAACTTTGTCCTGTACCAAGGGAAAATTCCTAAGGAAGACGCTATTGTTGCAGACGTCCCCACTCCTACATATTCTCCCCCACAAACTTCCACCTATAGTACATCTGAAGTGCATTCTGCGTATGATTATTATACAACTTCCGAGTATGCTTATTATTCAAGTGCAAGTTCCACCGGGGGGTACTTTGTTACTTCTTCTCCAACAGATGAATCTTCCACTAGTAACACTAAAAATAAAGAGAGCAATTTGAAGTACTTAGGATTTCTAGGTTTACTTGGTTTAATCTTACCGTTGACAGTGGGAATAGTCTTACTCAGATCTAAACGTAGAAAAGACATTAACAGTGCAATGACACCTTCAGAGATTCAACCTCAAGTATCTCCTGAAGAACCTCCTGAACCTAAAATTGCCAAGGTCGAGCCTCTTGGAGAAGCACCTCCCCCATATTCTAAAGTTCCAGAAGTGTAAGTTGCCAATTGTTGGATTTAAATCCTATGAACATATTTCTGCAGATTGGGCCGCATACTTACTAAAAAGGAAATTGTGACCAAGATTGTATATTAGGTATTTTGTGGAAAATGAACGTAATGCCACTGGTCTCTGCCACACGATCTCCTCAACATACACCTTGCACTGGGAATTCCTTGAGAGACTAGAGAGCAGAGGAACCACTGCAGACCGTCTACTTGGCTTCCGAAGCTCTCGCTAAGCTCTCTCGACTCTCTTCCTAGCTTCTCACTCGTTGGAAACTCTCGCTAAGCTCTCGGTAAGCTCTCGCTTTGAGCAGAGCTCTCCGATTACGTATTATTGTTACTATACACTCATAACTTGAAAAAAAGGATGGGACATGGCTTCCTGGGCAGTAGGGCGTAACTGGTGGTCGTATGTCAAGAGCTTGTCGATAAAGTCTACTGCCTCGTTACTAACGAGAGACTGGTTTTCTTTGTTAATGAATTTCAGCCATGGCTTTCTTGGGTAATTACCCAAAATGCCATCGTACTCACTGCTCAACTTAATGCCATATTTGTTGATGTAGCTCAAGAGATCTTTTGTACCCAAGACTTTAGCAATCTGGACCAATTGATCATTATTAGAATCCCCTTTAAAAAAAGGGTCTTTTTTAAAGATGATACCAGCAAGAGTACAACCTACTGACCATAAATCCAAAGAATAATCATATTGTTGTAAGTTAATTAGTAATTCAGGACCTTTATGATATCTGGAAGCTACCCTTACATTATAATCCATACCTCTATGATAAAATTCCGCTAATCCCCAATCGATTAATCTCAATTTCTTATTCAATGGATCAATCATGATGTTTTGAGGTTTAACATCTCTGTGAATGATTCCCATAGAATGACAATAATCCAAAGCCATCAATAATTGAGTGAAATAATATTGGATATCTCTAACTGTAAATTTAGGATATAATACTCTAAAATCAACATTATTCACCTTCTCAAATATAAGGGCCGGTATTTGTTCATCTCTAACAATATCTAATAGTCCAATAATATTAGCACCGCCAGTCAAGTTCTTGAGAATCTTAACTTCTCGATAAATCTTCTTCATCTTAACTGGCTTCAACACCTTAATAACACAGGGTTCATCATTTAGAACATTAACTCCTTCAAATACTTCCGAATATTTCCCACGTCCAACTTTACTAATTATCTCATAATTTTTGATGTCACCCCAACTAATTTTATGGTTCTCATAATCCCAGTATTCAGTGGGTTTCTTCAGGTTCACATCAGCATATACTCTTGCTACTGAATATACCCTCAGGCTGACATTTACACTCATCGGATGCTGTTTAAGGAGAAAAGATTTCCAGTTTTTTTCAGTGCGGCAAGTGAGAATCTCCATCTCAATGGTAGTGGTGATTTGTGTGGAGGATGAAGACAAGATATATGAAGGTATTGAATTATGGTCAAAACACTATATTGGTTCTAGTGGTGATAGATTTATAAGGGTTCCATGGTTGGTCAATTATCATAAGATTTCTGTATTTTTAGTACAGTGTAATGTCATTGATGTATATTCCAAATCTGATGATACTGAGAGCTATTTTAAAAATAATCTTGTAAGGTACAGTCTAAGGAACCCGCAGGCGGGCTTGCTAGTACGTTCATGCATGAATGATGATGTTTATATGGTTTTTTTTGTTCAGGAGAATCGAATACGGGCCCTAGCTCTTGACTTTTCTATCGTGTCCAAGATCGGGGCGATGGTAGAGGCAACAGGCTCTGTGGGGCAGCCAGGTCCCTCAGGTCCCTCGAATACAGGATCCCCAGATCCACCATCCAACCACATAGTGGATATAAAGCACCGCGAGAGCAGCATCCACATAATTGACCAGGTTTTAGCAAAGAAGAAACGAACAAAGTCAACTACTCCTGCTCCTACATCAGGCTCTGGCGTTATAGCTCTGGGTTCCACAGGTCCAGGAGACCGCATTGATGGCATGGTGTCGAAAGTGATTCTCTCAGGCCTAAGACTCCGAGGTCTATCCACGTCTTCTAGCTCTGCAAATGAAAAGCTCAAGATCAAAGAGACGTACCACATAACTCACAAATCAACCCTTTTTGCATTGAGAAAGTTCACGAAGCCAGTGGGGCTCATTGACATCCAAGAGATCGTGGAGTCCCTTCTTCTGGTGTTTCTCGACCTCGAAGACGACAATCCTTTCGTCGAGAAAAAGTCTACTGACCTCCCGAGCTATCAGCACCGAAAGTAGAATACACGGTTCCGTGGAGAGTAGAGACCACAGTCATAGGTACTGTACAGGCACATAGATAATACACAGTCGTCTATATATTTACAAGTCGGATAATTTAACTATGGTGGACTGGGTAAAGTCCCTGGCTTTCTCGCTAGAAGCGCTCTCTAACAGTCTCGTGATATGGTTTTTACGAACATGCTTCCTGATACTCTTAGACTCCCCCCTATGGTCCAACAACAACGAGGTATCGTCTAATAAGTACCCTCTTTTCTCTGGATTAGAATAGTACTCAATATCTCTTCTATGAGTAGGTCTAGCCTGTAAGGGCAAATATCCTTTTTTCAATAAGAAAGAATCAGGTTTTATATGTGCTGCTAATCCCAACTTAGTGAAGTACTTGGCGGTGAACTTCTGGCCGGCTTTTTCGATGGATTTGATAGCTCCAATAGATGCCTTATTAGCCTCAATACTTAAGGGTACATTGTAAGTTTCTTTACCATTACCTAAAACTTTAACACCATCCTTAATAGACCCAGTGATCAACCCGGTTTCTATCATCTTCTGGATAGTCAATAACTCATTTGGTTGCAAATCGATTCTGTTATTATCCCAGAATTCTTGAATTCTTTCCAAGTTCAACTGTTTGTAAATCTTCTTATGAGGTCTCTTGAACCCAATGATGGGGAATCTCTTGTAGAATGGTGTCTGACCACCCTCAAAAAATCTAGGCACTTTACTTCTAGCCTTCTGTCCCTTTTGTCCTCTTCCTGCTGTCTTACCCTTTCCTGACGCTTGACCTCTACCTAACCTCTTATACGATACAACAGCTCCTTCATTAGGATTCAAATTACCCAAGTAAGAACTGCTATAACGTACACTATTACTGACACCCAATAACCCTCCAAAGGATGCCCTCATTGGTATCTTTCTTATTATACCCGTTAACATTATTGGTCTAAATTTTTCAACCTTTTTTTTCATCACTTTTCTCAAATGGATGTCGTGTGTGGACCATTGAAATAGCTGCAAAAAATTGCTTAGTAGGTTGAGAGGTACCGAGTTATAGTGATAGTGGCAGCCTTGGTTCATTAAGAGATGAAAATTGGGCCACGACTCCATGAAGCCGCAAACACACTTTACAATGATTATAAAAAATAGAGCTTTATGGCTTCCTCTTTAGGTGATTCCATATAGTCTAATTGGATCACACATTCTCCATGCCGATGTTCTATTTTGCTTGCCGGTCTCTAATCTCTCTTGTTTATTAAATTATAAATACATTTATGTAGTCCATTAAGGCGTAGCATCATCATCTTTAGCATTGGTAGAGCCGTACTCGCTCTCGTACTCCTCAGATACAGCTTCTGGTCTATCCAATGCAGTAAACGGTACACCTTTAACTTTGTTGTAAGCCCATATTGCTGCACATCTGACCACCACACTGGCAAACGCAATAAAAATACCTCCGAATGGGGCTATAACAAATGCACCAAATGCACCCCAATCAGCAGAATCGTATAAACCATTCCAGATCAATAGTAATTTAGCACCTTCCTTAGCAGAGCCGTAGTAAACAGTACCAAAGACGAATACAGCTATAAGGGAACCTAATCCACCTACCATGACATCAAATCCTGTTAAAAACCAGAAATAAGCGTCGCTCAATCCCAAGAAAATTACAGGAATAATCGAACTGGAGATCAAATCTGCGATTAAATAGATCTGTAAGATGTTGTCGGCAACTTTGATAGCCAACACCACTACTGGAACAATAAGTATAACTACCATTATACGGATGTAAATCATCTTCAACTTATTTCTAAAAATGTCGTTAGAAATGGATGAAATGAATGCCGTCTGTTGGGAATCAAAAGTGCAAGTAGAAATAGTGATGGTAAATATAAGAACAAATGCAACAACCCATCTAGGCATTTTAGCCAATAAAATGAAGAAAGCATTATAGCCTTCTTCATCTCCAACTTTCAAGTCATGGGACCAAACAGCTAAGAAGCCAGGTACTCCTACTAAAGTACATATCACAAACACTATAATTGCAGAGACTGCACTACTAATTCTCAATGCTCTATCGTCCTTGGAAGCAAACGCTCTAAGCCAAAAGGGGTTCAAAAAGAAAGCGTTTGTACCAATAGCAACAAATAAGATGTAGATCAACTGCCATCCTAATTTATTGGCTTCTAATAAATGAGAAGGTCCAATCATCGATTTATCAATTTGAATATTAGATCCCATCCCACATGAACAAATAATAAGTAATACTACAACCAAGGCACCTTGAAAGTTATCTGTGATGAAACTGACTCTGAACCCACCAACTGAGGTATAAATAGTAGATACTACACATTCTACGATGACAGCTCCTAAGGCATCTAATCCTGTTAAAGTCTCAATAGCAGTTCTAACAGCAGAAAGTTCAGCAACCATATACAAAAATAAGGTCAAACCTGTGAAAAATGATAAATAAAGGGTGGTGGTAATTCCGTATCTTTGTCTAACCCATTCTGTAAGAATGAATCCTTCGGGACATTTCTTCCTGAGTACAGGGCCTACAACCCCAAAAAAGGCGATTGGTAATGCTCCACAAATTGTATATACTAACAATCCATGAAGACCTGAAATGTTGGCTATCTGAGCATAAGTAGTCAATATACCACATCCCATTGCAGATGCAATGAAATTAAATATTAAAGGAATCGTACTCTGAGTACCATTAGAGGCCAAAAAATTCTCTTTTTTAGCGTATCTCCAGGCCAAAAATAAACCAGTTGCTAAAAGAAAAGCGTAAGTGAGATAGATGATCGCATTGTTACCTTGAGATGATAACTGGGCCATCTTATAATTGAAAAAGTGGAAGAAGAGAATACTGAAAATTTTATTCCTATTTATATGCTGCTGCAACATTTAATTTTTGGGGCGCTAAGATATGCGCTAAGAGGGCGATGAGAAAATGGACATGAGCGATGGTACAGATTACAGATTATAGTCTTGTGGAGGGTGCGTCTTTTCTGCTTCTCTTCTGCTGTAAGTTGCTGTTGCTCGTGGTTGCTCCAGCCTGTCTCACTCTGTCCTAGACTCCAAAAATTGCTTAATATTATCTATTAAGTCCAGTTTCTTGCTAGCGGACTTGACCTGTGTCTTATACTTCTTGGTAAAGCTTCGAAGTTCAGGCATGGTAAACTTCTCTAGATAATTATTCTTCCATGCAGTTAAAATATCATTCTCGTTAAGCTCAACAACTATCTTCTGTCTCTTTGCAGGAGGTTCAGTTGAATCGAAACTTCTGTCTGGTACGCTTTTTATGTGTTCATTTATGGAATCCACTAAATCCTTCGAGTTTTTTAACTGCGAGTATACGCTTCCCATTAAAAGTAGTGAACGGTCATACCTGTCAATCTTGTTGTCTTCTTGAGGTAAATTCAACGCCATTCCCCTTAAGGTATTGAAAAAATTATTCAAATTAGGATTAGGAAACTCTGATGGTTCATAGTTATCGAATTCACATGAATCCATTAACTTCTTGAACTTTTGAACTAAATCTTGTGGAGGTAAGTTTTCAGTATTGGAGTCTTTAAACCGTAAGGATTCGTTGTTCACAATATGGGTGGGTAAAGATCTGATATCATCTAACCAAGGCATACGTATGAGTAAAAATCCATCAGGTAGTGGAGATTTCTTGTTAGACATCGTAACGTTAGTAGGATACAATATAAATAAGCTAGGTAATGAATTCTTCTTAGTACATCCGAAAAGAATTGCATACTTTTCGAGCTTAACCATGGTATTGTAGAGATCTTTGAAAATTTCACGTGAGTTCTGATATCCGACCTCTGAAGAGATCCCATTGAGATGATCATACGTGACAAATAGAGGAGCTGACACATTATAGTAGGGTTGGAAATTGGCGAAAGACCGAAATCCTATTAATTTTAGGTATGGGGGTGCACTCAACTCGACATTAGTTCGAATATCTTCATCATCATCGTCATCAGGAGTATCGAAAGTATCTAGGGGTAACTCTATCTTATCTGCATTATTATCAAATGTGTAATTCTTCAAGAAATTCATCTGTTCTTTGGTGAAGTAAAGAACTTCTTTAACTTTTGGATTGTTTTCATCGTTACTTAATTCAATTCCTGGTCTAATACCTGCAGCATACCTTTTTTCACTGTAAGAAGAGCCAGATTCAGGTAATTCAATAGTTTCTCCCGAATCTTTCAGCTTGAGAACCTGCTCCAGCTGAACTATTTCATCATGATAGAGCTTTTTACTTGTTCTAGCCTTTTCATGGCTATATAAAGTATAACCTTTTATAGAACAACCTAGAGAACCGGCAGCTTCACCATCACTCAAGATCAAATTACAAGACATTTGTACTCTATTAACATATTTCAAACGTAATATAAGAGATTTCAACCTCTTTGAAACTGTAGGACCTTTTGCAAGTTTAGAAGATCTGATCTCTAAAGTTCTTTCTTTAAGAAATGAAGAATTATGAAGGAATATATCTTCATAGAACTTTAAATCAAAATCTTTACCTTTGTTCAAAAAGACAGGTTCAATATTGATATGCTTATCATCCATTGATCTAATTACATTTCTTATTGATCGTAAATTATCTTGGTTAATTTGACCAGGATTATCATTATTAGTTAACCATACTAATTTTCTTCTATTGAATTTTTTAGCCCGTTCTGAATAAAAATCATCTTCAATGATCTTTAACACTGTATCTAAATCCACTTCAGAGTCTTTCAAAGGAGGGTATTTATCTTTAATAAGATTAAATTTCAGTAAATCATCTTCAATCAATGAATGTAATCTTTTCATATCAGTTGAATTTAACTCATGTAACTTGAAGATACGTTGCATATTAGCCGATTCAGGGAATTTCCCACTTGGTTTACTACAATTATATAAATATATACCAACTCCACTATTATGTGAAGTGATCACTAATTGTTGCATCAATTCATTAATACTAAAAAGAATCTCGAGCAATTGACTTTGTCCATTAAGTTCCTTAAGTGGGGCGTATATTTCTTCATTCAACTCAATGAGGAAGATGATTCCCTCCCTGATATCGTATTGCCTGTAGTCGTCTTCTGTGTCACTCATAGCGCTAAGAAAAAGCTGCGCTAACAAAACGCTGTTGCGCTGCTAAAAGCGCCAGAAATCGCTGCTGCTTGAAAGCGCTTGAAATCGCTTGAAAGAAACTGCGGAAAAGAAGGCTACTATGACCATCCACTATGTATTGATCTTGAACAGACAGGGGAAAACTAGACTAAGTAAGTGGTACGATGACACTTATAGTCCGAAGGAACAAGCTAAAAGTATTGGTGAAATACATCGGTTGGTATCTTCTCGGGATTCAAAGTACCAGTCTAATTTTATAGAGTATCAAGAGAGGAAGTTGGTATATAGAAGGTATGCGGGATTATACTTTATAATGACGATAGACGTTAATGACAATGAATTAGCATATTTAGAAGCATTACATTTCTTTGTGGAAATACTAGATATATATTTTGATAATGTTTGTGAGTTAGACTTGGTGTTTAATTTCTATAAGTTATATACTATTTTAGATGAAATATTTCTAGGAGGAGAGATTCATGAGATTCTGAAGAACCGGATCCTTTCCCGGATGGCAGAGTTAGATACCATAGAGTAAGGAGTCATGGAGTAGGGAGTTAGTCACCTTGGACAAGTGTGGAGTCATTAGTGTGTATATGAATATACCAAGCAGCTCCTTTGCACCATTAAAGGTCAATTCGTTGTACCAGGGGGTATGAGTATACCACCTATCCCCAGAGGTCAATTCGTTGTACCTGGAGGCGTATAACCTTAGAGGTCAACTCGTGGTGTCCAGTGGACCAGAGTACAGCGCCTATAGGAATTGCAACGCGTTCGAGGTCAACTCGTTGTATCCCCCCTCGCGGACGATGGACCAGAGAGCCTCTGTCACCTGCTCTATATTCTTTTTGTTCACATCGACTATTTTGATGCTACTGTCGCTCTTATCCAAAATCTTGTAAAAATTGGACTTGACGGTCTCCTGAAACTTCAAGTTCTCGTACCTCTCTTCACCAAAAGACGATCTAGACTTTATCTCTTCGATATCCAAGGTTAAAAATAATGTGAGATCGGGTTTTGGTAATCCTTTATCTGGGGACAATAACCAATCAATAGAACTCATTTCATTATCAAGTTGTTTACTTAAAGAGTAAGCAATACCGGAATATACATATCTATCTAATATTATGGTTATTCCATTATTTAAATCGTCAATTATCAGCTGATAAAGTTCCCATCTGTTTGCACTGAATAAAAGATGAATTGATTGATCCGGAAGTTTGAAATCAGAATTAGTTAAATACTCATTTATTATGGTCCCAATTTTAGTACTTCTATCGGGAAATTTCTGAGTTTTAGAATTGTTAATTAATTCATTCAATTTACTTACTTGGGTTGACTTTCCTGTCCTATCAAGTCCTTCTATCAATATAAGTTGTCCTCTTAGCCCTGTCATACGCGATCTGAAATTTTCCCTTACAAAATTTCTCTTGCAGTAAAAAATTTACGAGCACACACGAATAGGCTGTGTAGAAGATATAAACAGTCTTTGGTAAGTAATACTATTGATTTCTATTAAATGTAACCATTTCCAAACTTTCATTCAATGCTACTAAATTTCTTCTTTACAACCATTCTACTTGCGCCTATTCCATAACTATGTAGTGTGTATACAACACCGCCTCCTGAAACAATGCTGTGCGAATCAACAAGAATTTTATTATTCGTGATGGCTTCAGACATCCAAGTTTTGACTGGTATGTAATGATAGCACCCCAGAGTGCAGTGATCGATGTCGTTGATCGGATCCCATTGATCGAGTCCCATGGATAGAATCCCGCGGATCCCGGTGGCTCCTTGGACTCACTTCACCTTCTCATACTAACCTGTAGTCGGATCTAATCCAAACCTTTCGTTTTATGCCTGGAGATTACAAGAAACTAATGCATGTAGAGTATCCATGGTAGATCAAACCCTTGATCCTAACTTCCCTCTTGAATTTGATTCTAACTTATTTGGTAGAACCATCTTCAAGCCAGAATATATTTACAGTGATTTCTCTGAGATGCCATCTAACATAAACTTTGATATTGTCATATTAAGTTGCAATTCTTTACAAGATTTTCAAGCTATTACTAGTAATTTAGTCAATTTGATAAGCCCAAGTTCAATTATCTTAGTTGAAAGTACTGGTTATATAAATCTCGAGCCATTTGTTAAATTAAACTTTAGCGATAGAATTTGGGATAATTTAATTATTGCTTCCATAATGAATGAAATGGATATTAAAAAGTTTTGGAATTTAACTAAACATAGAAATAAGTTTTTACATAAGCTTAGAAATAATGATAATAGGATTTATTTAGGTACTTCGGTATCATATAATCATGTGAATATTAGCAATCATGAAGGGTTTTTAAGAGTGTATAAATTGTTTCAATTAGTAACTGAAGATAGCAATAATAAAATTGCATTACTTAAATCGATTTTACCCAAAGAATTTATGACTTATCAATGGAAATTAGCCCTTTCAAGAATAGTTTTTAGTCCATTGTTGATAATATTTGAACTTGATTCTCCATCAAAATTATCAAAACAAATTTTATGTAAACCTTTAATTACTGGGATTTTAAGTGAATGTTTGAAAATCATCAAGAAAATGGATTGTAAATTAGTTAAAGGGTTCGAAAATGAAACTAATCTAATCACTTATTGGTCCAATTTATATCCTGATGTAAAAAATGATGAAGGTTATGTAAATTCTCCCCAATTGTTTTATAACTTCTATCATCAATTTGGGTTGGAAATCGACCTCTTATTATTACAACCAATCCTTTTAGGTGATGATAATGGGGTTAGAACTCCTTATTTGGAGAACTTATATTCAATGATGTGTCAATTTATTAAGATCAACGAATCTCAAGATTCCATCTTCTTTCAACGTATAGGTTCTTCCAATCAGAAATTTAATGATGATGAATTGAATCTGAAGATAAATCAATTGAATATGGTCACTCATGATTTGAACAAATTGGATATCAAAGCAACTAACTTGAATTCTGCTATAAAAGAAAAAGAGATCTTTAAAAACCAATTAGACAAAGATATTGACTCCAAGCAAACTATTGTACAAGCACTATCCTCTGACTTTAACAAACAGCAGGAGAGATTCAATCAAGAACAAAATAACTACGCCCAGTTGTTAAAAGAGTTGGATCTGCTTAAACAAGAGAAATCTCAGTTACAAGCTGCTATTGCCGCTGCATCCTCTGCTGCCGCTACTTCTGCAGCTGCTGCTTCAACTAGGACCACCTCGCCTCAGAAGGCTTTTAGTCTACCTAAAAAAGTAGTAGAACCTTCTTCGGGCGCAAGAGATTCAGTAATGACAGACAATTTGGAGGATCTCACAGATATTGCTGTATATTCAGCCCAACTTAACGGTGAGCACATCGATTTGAACTCTCCTGACCCCAGGTCGGATGATAACTCATTCCATCAACAGGATACTTCTTATCATTCCTCGCATTCGCACCCTTCTCAGGACGCTAACGGAAATGTAAAAGGTATGAACGGACAGCCTCCTCAAAATGGCCCTTCAGCTGCTGACCAAAGTTTCACTGGAGCTCAAATGACCAACGGGTTCACTGGTGCCCAAACGTCCAATGGGTTCAATGGTGCCCCCAATCCAAATGGTTTAAGTGGACCCCCAAACCAAGGATTTAATGGTGCTCAGAATGGATACCAAAATGGTTATCAAAATGGCCAAAATGGCACGAATGGGTATGGTCAAAATGTAATTAACCCACAAGTGACAGGCCAAATGAATCCACAAATGACTGGTATGAGCCAAAGTGGAATTCCTGTAAACGGAAACAATGGAAGGCTTAACTCAATCAACTCCTCGAGACCATACCAGCCAGGACAACCAGGATATAATAATGGTATGTTCCCGCAGTATCAGCAAATGAATGGGCCAGGACCTAACCAGATGCCTAACCAAATGCCTAACCAAATGCCTAACCAAATGCCTAACCAGATGCCTAACCAAATGCCTAACCAGATGCCTAACCAGATGCCTAACCAGATGCCTAACCAGATGCCCAACCAAATGCCTATGAATCAAAGATACTCTGTGAATCAAAGAGGTAGATTGAATTCCTTACAGTCGAACAATTACATGGACAGTATGGCTATGCCGGCACAATGGAACCAAATGAACCACATGGGACAGATGAACCCCATGCAGTTCCAAATGATGCAGCAACAATTACAAAATATGCAGGTGCAACAACAAGGACAACCTCCTATTCAGCCTCATCCCCAACAGCCAAGATCTCGTAATGCAAACAGAAGATCAGGATTGAATTCTATGGACAACTTGAATGGGCTAGATATGGGAGGCAGAGGTGGAATGCCTATGCCAGGGGGAAACAAGACTAACAGAAAGTCTACTAGTGGGATCCCTGTAGCGTCTAACCAACAATATGGTCAACCAACTGGACACAGTAAATCTATGAGCACAGGTAACTTAATGGAACAACACTTGAAGCTACCTCCCGGTCTGAATGATTCCAGCCTGAGCAATCCACAGGATGTGAAAGATGCAAGGGATACTAAGACTGAAGATATACTGTTAAATGTGCCTATAACAGAAAATGCCAAACCTTTAGGAGGGATTTCCTCCTCCAATACTAAAGACGGACCCGACTCTTCAAAAAGTAAAAAGAAGAAGAAGAAGGGCTTATTCAGATAAATGTATATAACTGTGTTGTATTCTTCAACCTTGCTCCTCTAATATCAAATAATATAATCCTCATGGCTACTATTGATTATATTACGATGACATTCCCCTAACATCCTATTTATACCAACCCTAATATCCTATACTGCGCCCCTATTTTCAACAGAAGTATATAATTGGCTACGTTACTTAAAAAAGCTACATATTCGACCATGATGGTTAACGTAAATCGCTAAATCAAACTAGTGGATAAAAACTCAATATCCCATGTGCCCATTGTCGGCTTCTATTTGCAACCTTAATTGCAGCAATCGTGCTTTGACACATTCTCAAAACCCTATGATCCTGCACAATGGCAACTCAGCAATAGTATAAAATCTCATGATTCTACGGGAAACTACCTCAAAACAATGACATTAAGTAGACACATTAAAGCCAAAGAGTTAGAGCAATCGGTCATTAGAAAAGTCCACCATACTCCTATCAATCAACATGAGGAATTTGTATCAAACTATGATTCCAATCTGTTGATTCCCCACTACCATATCCCCAGTAAATCCAGTGACTCCAATTTAATCTTGAAATATTTGGATGAAGAATTATCCCTTGACGGTAATCCTACTTTGAATTTGGCCTCTTTTGTTAATACTGAGATTTCTGAAAATGCACAGAAGTTAATTACCAAAAACTTGGTTAAGAACTTAGCTGACAATGATGAATATCCAAGTTTACTTGAATTTCAAAACAGATGTATCAGCATGATCAGTAACATGTGGCATGCACCAAAGGAATTCGACCCTGCTCTCAACAGAGAAGTACCAACCACCGTTGGTACCCCCACCACTGGATCTTCCGAGGCCATTATGTTAGCAGGTTTAGCTTTGAAAAAATCCTGGCAAAGTGCCCGTAAAAAGGCGGGCAAGTCTACTGAGAACCCCAATATTCTCATGGCTTCTTGTGCACAGGTTGCTTTAGAAAAGTTTGCCAGGTACTTCGATGTTGAAAATAGGTTAATTCATATCAATGAAGAAAGCGGTCATCTTATTGATGTAAGCAAAATCAAAGAGAATATTGATGAAAATACAATAGGTATATTCGTGATTTTGGGTTCTACCTTCACTGGCTCCTTTGAACCAGTCTTAGAAATCAACGATCTCTTAGATGAAGTTGAAGAAGAGACTGGTTTGGATGTTAAAATCCATGTGGATGGTGCTAGTGGGGGATTTGTTGCTCCATTTGTCTACCCTAATTTAAAATGGGACTTTCAAGTCGATAGAGTTGTCTCTATCAATACTTCTGGACATAAATTTGGATTGACATCTGCTGGTTTGGGTTGGGTTATCTGGAAAGATATTAAACACTTACCAGACACCTTGAGGTTCAAGTTGGATTATTTGGGAGGTGTAGAGGAAACCTTTAGTCTCAATTTTTCTAGACCGGGTTTTCCTGTTATTCACCAATACTTCAACTTGTTGTCTTATGGAAGAGAAGGGTACACCAAGATATTTGAAAGTTGTCTCAACAATGCCAGAACTTTGTCAAGATTCTTAGAAGAATCAAAGTACTTCAAGGTATTATCAGTTATTCATAGACCTATCAAAAATGGAATCTACACTAAGTCTGAGACATATAATGAAAAGTTTTTGCCGGGATTACCAGTGGTAGCTTTCAGTTTCTCTGATGAATTCACCAAGGAATATCCTGAAGTTCCTCAAAGTATCTTGTCGTTATTGTTGAGAAACAAAGGGTACATTATTCCAAACTATCACTTACCTGCAGATGAGCAGTCAAAGGAAATTTTAAGAGTGGTAGTTAGGCAATCTTTGAGTTTGAACTTGCTAGAGAAATTGATGCAAGATATCATTAATGCTACAGAGTTATTAATCCAATCCTGTCAAACAGTCAGAGATCTCATTAATTTGAAACAAGACGAAGAGTTAGACCACAAACTTGTTTATGACTTGTTGTTATCCATCACTTCAAATGGTGTTGCAGATGTCAAGCAGTTGCAAAAGATTTTTGATGTCCCAGGAAATGGCCATTCCAAACACAAAAAGTCTTACAGAGGTGCCTGTTAAGATAAAGGTTTTATGTATCAAAAATAAAGGTTTGAATTATAATCAGCGTACAGTAATTTCTCTAATATCTTTAGAGCCAGCTACATTGTATATAAAGGCTGCAAAAAAAAATGGACGAGTCCGGAGTCGAACCGGAGACCTTTCCCATGCTAAGGGAACGCGCTACCAACTACGCCACACGCCCAGTGAAATAAGAATGGTCCCTAGCAGGATCGAACTGCTGATCTCGGCGTAACTTGCTTTCCTGCATATTAGCACCGCGCCTTAACCAACTGGGCCAAGGGACCACCTCTTGGGGTTAATATGGTACACGACCTTCTCGTGTCACAAATTGTCACAATTTGTTACATCGTGTGAATACCATTTGGGGTGCAAACAATATCAAGATTTAATATTCAAGTGGGCACCCCCAAAAAATACCAAAAAAAACCAAAAAAAATGTCGTCGGTCATGTGTTGGGGGGTAGGGTAAAGGGGGGGAGCTATAGTAACTTCTTCTCGCACCATGAAAACTTTTTATTATATTAATATCCTTATTATTAAAAACTACTTAATACTAATCAATCTATATGGGATTAAGGGTGTCTAATCAATCAACCAACTTGGCCAAGGTACCATTTCTTGTGATGTTGTAATTATGCATAATGGTTTCACAATCAATGTTTAGAGAATATATATCGAAAGTGAAATCTTCGAACATGACGACACCAAGGTCACCATATATATAAGAGATCTCATTGAGGATTATCAAAACGTCGTCACAGATGTTAAAAATCTTATTGTATGTAATAAAGCAATATCTGTGACTTTTAATCTTATAAAAGAATGTTTGGTTTCTCTAGTTGTGACACTATTATGATCAATCTCTTTTTGCGGGTGTACCGTAGTTGTACTGAGTTTCAATGATACTTATGGGAGTAACTAATTAAGCTCGAGATCTTTCGAAAAGGTCCGCTATCTTTATTGACTACGAATAAATATGTGAAAATGTACTTTAAATTAAGATAAATGTAGTGAATACCATTATGGATGTAAATGTTGTGATAAACCTCCAATTGTTGATACTAAACACGAATAAGCTATGGAGTGATCTAGGAATTTTTGAACAGGTAGTTTGATTGAACTTATCAATCTAGATCTCGTACTTCTCCTCTACTTCAAATTTAAATTCTAATTACTTGAATATAATCTGTCTACCAAAAGAGTCACCAGTATGTGTGCCTACCGACATTTAACAAGAATGGATTAAAGTATAGAATATGTGGAAAAGAGATCAACTAGGTGACCAACAATAGTGTACAGAGTTTAAATACCAGTCCAATGTATTTTTCAGGTAAAATTATCGTGGATAGGTACTCCCTACCTCGAATTCCAGTATTAAAATGTACTGAGTATTGTTAAAATTGAAATCACATTTCTACAAGATCAGATCAAGTTGACGGCAAAATCGTAGATAAATGCCTATGAGTGTAGTTGATTGAACAGTTTGTGATTTTTTTGTGATTTTTGGGCTTATATTTAAATTACATGTTAATATGTTTCAAAGAGTATTGTATAAAGTGTGAGATTCACATAATGTAAACCATTTCAATAATATTAAAAAAATGCAGAAGAGGTTTAACTGCCTTTTCCTAATAACAATGTATTACACGAGACTTTGTTAGAGTAGGTGGAGAGCAGATGGTCTCAAAGGCAACTTCCATTTTTTTGCAGTCATTGACTGAAGCTATATATTCCCATATATTGGAGAGTACTACTAGCACTTTGAAATATTAATGTATATGAAAATTATAAATAAAATACACTCGAGAAGCAATTAAATGACAACTTTATCAGCCAATGTCTTCTTGTAGTCCAAGATAGAGCCCTCCCATCTGGTGGCATTCTTGTTTTCAATGACATAAATGTCTTTAGCAACCTTGTCTAATAATCTAAAGTCATGGGAAACAACTACAACACCTCCATTGAAAGCACTAATAGCATCGGCCAAGGAATCAATGGTAGACAAATCCAAACCGTTAGTAGGTTCATCCAACAAGATTAAATTTGGTGCTTCCAAGGCCAACAAAGCAAATACAACTCTTGATCTTTGACCCTCTGACAAAGTGGCCATCTGGGAAGTTTGACCTTCACCAGTCAAACCGTAACGACCCAATTGAGATCTCCAGTACTGGAAATCTTGAGAAATGTGAGAGAACTTGTCACGAACAAATTCTAATGGAGTCTTGGTTAAGTCCAATTGGTCAGCAGAGTGTTGAGAGTATACACCCAACTTTATATGCGTGTGTTGAATGACTCTTCCCTTTTGGGGCTGCAAAATACCTTGGAACAACTTCAACAAGGTGGACTTACCAATACCATTTGGACCAACCAAAGCGACTCTGGAATCCATATCAATACCGATATCCAAGTGCTCGTATAAGTTATCTTCTTCCTTTCCACTGTAGGAGAAGGACATGTCATCGAAAGCCAAAACAGGAGGTGGCAATTTTTCGACATCTGGGAATCTGAAAGAGAAGACTTTGTCTGGGACAACAGCTTCAATCAAACCATCGGCCTCCATCTTATCCAAAATCTTTTGCCTAGATTTAGCTTGTTTGACCAAGTTAGCATAGGTACCGGCAGAAGCAATGAACTTTTTGATGTGAGCAATTTCTTCTTGTTGCTTAGCGTATTGTTTCATTTGGTTGGTTTCCAATTCACTTCTGGTTTTAACATAAGAGTCGTAGTTACCACCGTACATCTGCAATTTTTTTAACCTCATATCAATCATGTTGGTACAAACACCATTCAAGAAATCCTGAGAATGGGAGACCAAGATTAAAGTTCTGTCCCATCTCTTCAAGTATTCTTCTAACCAAACACAGGCAGCTAAATCCAAATGAGCAGTTGGATCATCCAATAACATAAGGGTTGGCTTGACGAACAAGGCCTTGGCTAAGGCAACTCTCATTCTCCAACCACCAGACATGTCCTTGGTGTGCTTTTTGATAGTGACTTTGTCAAAACCTAAACCTGTCAAGATAATAGCAGCTCTAGATTCGAAAGTGGAAGGGTCCATTTCATCAATCTTTTCATAAATACCATCTAAGGTTGGATCTTCAGGACCATTCTTTACGATGGTCTCTTCGACTAAATCTTCCAATCTCTTCAATTCATGCTCAGCTTCTCTAACGACATACTCCAAGGCAGAGAATTCGGTAGCTTCTGCTGGTTCATTTAACAAGTAAATATCAATGTGTTCTGGGATTGGGTATTCTCTAGCTGCCAATGATCTCAATAAGGTGGATTTACCACAACCATTTTCACCTAATAAACCATATCTTCTACCATAATTCAATTCTAAAGTTGAATCTTGGATCAAGACTTTACCGTGAAACAATAAGGAAAGGGAATTGATCTTGATATCCCTAGAAGTTTCCAAAGATGCCAAGACACCAGTAGTAACTCTATCAGAAATACCATCATCATCTTGCTGCAATTTCAATTTTGCAATTTGAGCAGTAGCATCATCTTCAGTATTTTCAGCAGCATCTTTAGCAGCTTGCTTTTTGGTCTTCTTAACAGACTTACCAGCAGCAGCTTTGGCTGCTTCTCTTTCTAAACGTTTGGCTTCTCTTTTAGCTTTTGAAGCAGAAACAGACATGATTATCAAACTGAAAAAAAATTGTACAGTAGAAAATTCGATGAGAATTTTTTTTTCATTCCTGCAGAAAGTGTATAGTTACATCACATCTTCGGAGTGTCTGCAAATGCAATTTTAGGTAGAAAGCCTTAGATAAGATTCTATAATAATAATATCTGTATATTAAAATGATGTTAGTTTTCCTCTGATTACTGTCATATTTCGTGCATTTTATAATCACCATTGATGTGAATGGCTGTAGTATTTTGTGTAATTCAGTCAGGTGAGCAAAATAAAGGATGGCAAATCTACAAATCCGCTCTTATTTGTAACTATAAATTATATCAATGGGAGGTGACAACAAAATCACAGCACCTGTACCTATAAGAGGTGGTGGTAAGAATATTGTTGAAAGACCTCAAACATCAATTCAAGAGAATAGACGATTTCAAGAAGAAGGTTTTAGATCTTTAACTCCAAATACAACTAAGAGAGTAAATAATAGAAGACCTTCTTATAATAGTATTCAAGTATCAAGAGAATCACACTATAACTTAGATTATCCAGAGGACAGATCTGAAGTATACAAATTACAATTGGATCCTCAATCAAGATTCTATTCACGTAAACGTCCGAGAACCTTTGATTTACCCCGGGCGTTACCTTATGAGACTGAATTACCAAAAGATCAAGCCAAATTTTTAAGTCATATTGTTTCTCATTTATATATTGCTATCAAGACTTTGGATATTCAAGGCTCTTTATCTGTCAATGCAAAAGATTTAGCTTCATTGAAAAATGTAAGTGGTATCTCAGATTTGGATATAGCTTTAGATACTAATTTATTCGAACTCAATACTGATGATGATGATCACCATGCTGATGATGAAGCCAACAATTACTTTTCGGTAGAAGAATATTCTGAATCCGATAGTGAATATGAAGATGATGATGCCGAAGATGATGCTGAAGATGATAAAGACAGAAATGAATCTGTAGTCCAGTATAAAAAATCACCAAAATCTGCAGCAGTTGTAGGTGTTAGAACCTGGACCAATGAATTGCTTGTATGGTTGAAGATGAAATATGATATGCCCGTTAAGTTGAGAATTGCATTAGCAAAAGTATACTATGCTATTTGTCTTTGTCGTGGTCAATATATCAATCTCAAAATCTATGTGAAAACATTTGAATTACTAACAAAAGATGTACATTTCTTAAAGGAGTGTGGACTTAGATTGGAATGGGAAGACCTTTATCTTGAGCTTGCCAACCATTTTACCAATGTTGATTCAACAATTGAGAATTTAGAAGAAAAGGAACATAAACAACTTTTAAGAATAGCTGAAAGAGCATCGAATTTCTTCGATCCTGAAGGTTTGCCAATTATTTATGGAAAATTAGGACAGAATTTGTCAGTATCTAATCCTTCACTAATAATATGTTCAATGGCCCTTTTACCTTTATCATACAGTGAAAATGGACCGGATGATATTTATGATATTCGCCATTATATTGCATCATTTTTCTACATTTGGGAAAAGTTCCATAAAAGTTTAGATCTCTCTTCACATTTGACATCACGTTTAGGAACAATAGCTATGTCCTCTTTGATCAATCACTCATCGAATGTTGAGTTAGGTCCCTATGGAGTTTTCAATGAAAGTCAATTTCAGATCTTAGTTAACAATCTTTTGACCAATCTTGGAATTAGGAAAGACAAGTTTGGATCCATAACAGCATCATTTTTCCATGGTTATTCTTCAGCAATTGCATATTCCATAAGTGGCTCTGAGATCATAAACACAATCGAGTCTCTACTCAATGCCATTGAAAGTTATGTGCATCCAACAAATAGTGGGGTATGGACAAAATCTATCTCCAAGTTTATTTACAGTCTTGTATACCAGTTCCATAAGAGATATAACCAAGAACGGGAAGAGAATGGTCTTTTATATGATTTACCACAAGATCAGAAGTTGAGTAAAGAAGTTGTTGATCGGTTTGTTACTATATTATTACCTATCATAAGAACGGGATTACAATCCAAGAAACAGAGCTCAGTTGAAAATTATTTGAACTCATTGGGTCTTTTAGCATATTTGAACTCAGAGATTGTATTGGAGGCTGTTTTACTAGATATATACGAATCTCTTGAAGGTGTTATATCAACTCATAGAGTGTCAGTTGCTATTAGATCTTTGGATGAGTTATCAAGGTATTTTGCGGCAACGAAAATATATAGAGTTCATCTCACGAGACTTTTGTCACTTGCTGTTCCTGGAATTGATTCAAATGATTTAGAGAAGACTTTGATCACGCTCAACCTTTTCGAAACAGTGGCAAATTTTGTACCATTTTATGACTTGACTGAAGGAAATGGAGATACCACCTTAGCTATTCAATTTACTCAAGAACACAAGGATTATTTGCAGCATAAAGTTTACCAGAAGGTACTGAAGAATGAGTTAAGTGATGAAATGTTGGTAGACTTTACCATCACAGATGATTTAGAACTAGAAGCTTTAAAATCTTCCTCTGCTGCATTTGACCCCCTAATGAAAACACTCTTACAAAGGATTTTTACTCTTTTGGAAAATATTCCAGACCCTAATAAGAGTGGAAAGTTTGAGAAGACAATTGCAGATTCTTTGCCTAAATTTTTGTACATCATTTTTGAATCGCTTTCTGATAAGATTTTTGAGAGAATGCGTGATTTGATATTTGATTTTGTTTTTGAAAACACAATCCATACAGTTGCTGATATTATAGCAGAAGTTTGTGGTGGTATTATTAAAAGGGACCCTAAGGGATTTTCCAAATATGGTGATCTTTTAGTTAGTAAAATCATTGAAGAAATCAAGGAGAATGGCTCTGGAAACTCCAGAACAGGTGTGGATATTGTTCCTAGAGACCAACCTTTATTCTGGTATTTAGTAATCTTAAATGAATGTATCGGGAATGCCAGCTCAAGTGTGATTAAAATGGGCGACCAGTTGAAGTCATTAATTTTCTTCTTAATGGAAAATGTTAGAGGCCCAACTGTGTTTGCGAGCTCATATCTCGTTAATCAGATTTTACAAGCTGTAACAAAGATAAAGATCAAAGAATTGAGACTCATTTCTCCCCACTATCAAAAGAAACATGGTATAAATGAAGAATGTTGGGGTGCATTCCAATTCGATAAAAGAAGACTTGCTGAAGAAAATATCCAGTTCGAGTGGTTCATACCAGGAGAGCAAGAAATCAAGTTCTCGGTGGCTTTTTTCTCTGATATCACGTCAAAGATTTTGGGGAATATTCTGTCATTGATGCAAGAATGTGCTAACAAGAAGTCCAATTCATCGGTTGTTGCTGCTGATGAATTGAAGAATAATTTCTTATTTTTGAGTTATTCGTTAAGTGGTATTTCCTTCTTATTAGACCCTTCCTTTGAGGAGGACATTCCAAAGTTGCATGAACATCAGAATGAATCAATTCAACAGAGATTATTGTTACTTAAACAGATACGATCGGTTAATGATGCCACGAGTAAAGGGATTGATGAATTAAGGATTGAAGATTTACAAGAGAATTTGCAGAAAATAGTTGATGATATGAGTAGCTCAGACTCTGTAGAGGACTTCCTTGATATCGAGAAGAATCTTACTGGTGATAGAGAAAAATCTGTCATAGATGACAATGATGCTGCACATCATAAGGTAACTCCTAATGAGGATTTTGGTAAGAGACATTTGTTCGATATTGATAGATCAGCTTCAACGTCTCCTGACATAAAGGATACATCCAGGGCATCTCCAGGAATTGATGGAGTTGCAGTGTCACAGATGAATCCAGCAATCACTTTTAGAGAAAGAAAGCTTTATACTTCAAAGTACTATTTTGGCGATGATATGGAAACTAGAAGGACAAATGATCTTTACCTTAAATTGCATAGTTTTAGGTATTCTATTGGGAGGAGCTTGCATATAATATGTAAGTTCTTAGTTTCCCATTTTCATGATAACACCAAATTGTTCAAACATTTCCTTTATGTCTTAAATGTTTGGATTTCTGACGTTGGTAGAGAAAGGTTGTTGGATACCAGTCATTGTAAAGTAGATTATACTTTCATCAGTGCTACTCAAAGTATAAATAGGGTTCATAAACCTTTTACTAGAATAGCTTTAGGAGCTCGTCTAGAAGCATATCATCTGTTGAGAGTGGCATTGCATGCAACATCAAGAAGTCAAACTGACTTGGATAAATTATTATTGGAAGATTTAGTAAAGTTGACAGTATCAACCTATTCCGCTGTGTCGAAACCAGCTCAAGGTACATTGATAGACACTATGAAAAGACTCAATGGATCATATAATGTTATAGTCAAATCTGGGCTCAAGCACCTTGCTAAGGCAGTTAAGGAGTCTAACATAAAACAAATTGAAAGTGGGCTCTCACTTTTTAACTTGAGAAGAATCAAAAGTAAGATCGAAAATGATTATTTCAACATACAGAAACTTGTGACTTTATTACAGAAGTGTTTATTGATAGATGCAGTCGAAGTAAACGAAATTGCCCAAAGCTTATTCAAAAGTATTCATAACAATATTACTTTTCCTAGTAGCGTTTGTTTGATTAATTCAGACTACATTGATACCATAAGACCCCCAGATGCTTTTATTGATTTGGAGATCAAGGCTGTAACTTTAGCAAAGAAAAAGAAGAAAGAATTATATTTGGAAAAGTTGAAGAAATTGGAGAATGCTGTTATACTCAATGAGCAATCCTCAACCTATTGGAAACTTTCCTCGTTGAATTTATCGTTATTGATTAATCTTCAATTAGATTTCGAAGTTCCTTCAAATGATGAAGTGTTCAGGCTATTAGCAAAGGAAGCCAATTCTGGACACCCTGTTATCTCAAGAATTGCATTGAAGGGATTCACTAAGATTGTTAATAAGATTTATCAAGAGCAATTAGTTGATTATAGAATTGAAGATTTGCATGATTTGAGTTTCCATAACAGAGATACAAAGTTGATAAAGACCAATGGTTCTGGAAATTCCTACTTTGAGGAATGGAGAAACGAAATGGAAAATTTTACTCATCCACACTATTTCATAGATAACAAAGCTTCTAACGGTTGGTTATTCTGGGGTGACGAAATGAAGGTAGTACGTGAAGTTCCTTTGTTTCAATTGAGTTTGAATGAGAGTGACTCTAGAGCATTGACCTCTTTTGGTAATTGTATTTCCAAGCTGTGGTTTCATGAAATTGCTAAGCTTTGGGTTACCGATAATGAAGTGACATCTGCATACCAAGCTACAGATGTGTACTTGACATCTGTTATTGTTTTGCTTATTTCTAATAATTTGGTTTCAGTGACTTTTGGAGATCTTTTAGACATCGTAGAAGATATTTACGAAAAAGATGACAAAAGCTCACATATTGTGTCTTGTGAAATAATTGCAGGCATATTGATAAGTTCCAAGTTTTTGAATCCTGACCTTATCAAGCAAAGAGATACGTTTATCGTGAAGTTTTTGACAAACGTCTTGAATAATGATCTATCACCTGATACGAAAGGTGTATGGAATGTATTTTCTTGGTGGGTCCCTTCTCATACTGATACTAGAAGATTCCCAGAAGTATTCAATGTTATAACCAAGTTTAGATTAGACAAGAATTCTGACTTTGCCATAAGAGATTCGACTAGATTGACTTATATTAAATCGTTCATTGCTTCGGTAACATGGAGGTTCCCTCATCCTGAAGAAATCGTGAATTTGTGTATAGACAACATTGATCATCATTATCAAGCAGTCAGAGAACAAATAGGTTCATTGTTGTCGTTGATTGCGTTTATTTATTATCCAGACTCCCTTAAAGATTTCAAAACATTTACTGAGATGTGTAACCTGGGAACCATCTATGAAAATACGCAAAATGAAATGAAACAACTAATTCCGGTTATCTTTGACAAGATCGAAGTATGGAGACAAGACGTCGTTGATAAGACCTCGCAGGAGATCTTGAAATCTAGCTATATCTACGCAGCTATGACTGTTTTGACATGGCTTGAGCAGGGGTTAGTTACTAGTTCGTCAATAGCCTACCAGGATTTTGCTGCATCACACATAGTTCCATTTTTGCTCCGATTAATCAACTTGAAAGAAGTTTGTCAATTAGGGAATATTCAACCCATTACAGCTTTAAAGTTAGTTTCCCAAATTCAGTTTGATAGTCACAATATTTCACAGATTGTGCTGATGTTGCAAACCTACTCCCAACAGAAAAACTTAACTGTTGTTCAATGCATCGTTATAGGCGAGTTCACTGAGACCTTCTATTTCAAAAATTTATTGAAATTAAGCAGGGAACAAAGGGCAATAATGATCAATTTTACCAATGAGTTGATCTACCATAAGCAGGTTAGTGTTAGAGAATCAGCTGCATCTACCTTATCGGGATTGATCCATATATCACCTCCAGAAGAAGTGGAGGACTTAATTAAGGTGTTTACCTTGGAATACAGGAAGAAATTGGATAAGGTTAGAAGAGTCCATAGGAAGACGGGCTATAAAAACATGAGTGCTGATGACTTAATTATCTTACATGGTGCCACTCTTGGGTTAGGATCTTTGATTCATGCTTTTTCGTTCTTGTCTCCACCACCATACTGGGTCCCAGAATTATTGAGTATTCTTTCCAATAAATCTTCAGGTATTCCAGGATTAGTGGGAAAGACATCTAAAGATTCTTTAAGTAAATTTAAGAAGACAAGACAGGATACTTGGCATATTGATAGCAAAGTGTTCAATGAAGCACAAATAAGGGATTTAGAGGGTGTTCTCCTGAAAAGTTATTTTGTTTAGTTATGAATATATGATTTATGAACCTGAGTGGGATGTGAGTATTTGTTTTATATACTTATATACATGTCAAGGGATATAGCTCAGACCCGAGTAGGACTAAAATAGACCAGGTTATTTTCGAAATACACAGCTGACACTGTGTTTCATTACGTGTCTTATACCGATTTCCCCATTGAATTGACATTGTTCCAACTGCAACGTACCCAAGCGTACCCGCTTCATGAATTTCTCAATGTCAACTTTGAAGCCATTAAGGAGTAATGATTCCAGCAGTCTATTTAGCCTATAGTAAAGCATAATAGAACCGAAAAACAAACGATCCCGGCATATAAACAATCAAAAAATGATTCAAAATTATTGCTGTAGCTGGACTGTGGTTAAATTAAGTCACTTATGTGAGCTGTGATTTATACAGGACTGAACAGGAAGATATACAACAGATTTTCACCAAAGAAACTCACTCAGTCGGTAATGAAATGATTGAAATTATCAAAGAGTCAACTAGTGTCGTAACTTTTTTTTAGATCCAAGCCCAGCCCAGAGAATTTGCAGCATCAGGAATTACTAATATTGCAGATGAATAAATTATGTAACCATCATCATATTGTTATAGTAAGCAAAGAGTGCATAACAGGGAATTTTCTTTGACCTTTCCTTTTATTCGTTATATACAAGCAATTGACTTCAAGATATGACAAGCGGCGAACAGCTATACTGCTCATGATACTAAACACAATGTTAACAATGTAGAGATGATTACATACAGATGGACGCAGCAACTAGAAGCCATATATATATATATTTTAGCATAAAAATGTACTTACCTCTATTGGTTGAGAAGGTCTAATAGCACGTTATCTACTAAAACATCATCGTTCGACAACCCATCATCAACCTTCCATACCTCTCTCACCCTTTGCCAAAAGTTCTTCCCATATTTTGTCAATTTCTGGGTTCTGTAGAGGAGAGCCCAATGGTGCATCTAAAACGTCCTGCCAAAGAACTTCACGGATGGGGGCTCCACGACTCAACATATTTTTTCTAAGATCTTGAAGCCGGTACATTGTAGCCAGAAGAATACCATTGAGATCTTCCACCTGTTTCTGATCAAAATTGAAACCAGGAGCAGCTCGGACAGGGCTGAATTCAAATAATTCCTCTTTCTTGACTAGTTCACAAGTGATGGCCACTGTTTTGCTCAATCTCCAGGCACTGAAGTACCGTTGACTGAAGTCCATCATTGTATCAAGTAGAATCTTTGAAATACCTTCAAACATATAAGACGTATCTTCAAGCTTGTCCTTCTTGCATCTGACATAGAAGGTCAAAAAAAAGAGAGCAGCCTTCTGAATGATGTTGATTAGGTCAGGAATCACAAACATACTAACCATGGACTTGAATGCCTTCTTTTCAATACAAAAGAGTGCATCTGAAAGTGGAATTAAATCGTAGCAAATTATCACAACGAGCTTCTTGACGTAGAAAGCTACAAGCTTTGGATTTTTCTTATCCTCATAGTAACCAATGAACGAAAAAAGCACAGCTGTTACAAGCGATGTTACATCTAAATGTAATCTGCATGCTTGAACTTTTTCCGAGTCCGTTATGGATGTTAAATCAATAATCTCATGCGCAAGTCCATAGTGTTTAATAATGGAAGCTTCGAGCTTACCAATACGTTGTGCTACTTCAAACATATCCACAGGACTTTTTACATTGAGTATGAACCGAAGTGTGTCCTCAATAGCCTCCCTAGAATCAAGGTCCTGATTTATCAAATCTACGGTAGCCTTTTCCAATGACAAATCAGCAATATTCAGATACTCTTTGGCGAAGTGGGGTCTAGAAGTTTCGTAGTCTGTTGGAGACCAGAGAATAGGAGAGCCTTGGTGGATTGAATGTTGTAGTCCAATCCAGTAGATTAGCCACCAGATTTTCCGATTTAAGTTTGCCTCTGAAGGCTTTACAGAGAAGTAAATATTTTCAATATTCTTATGTAATCCCATGGAAAAGGCAACACTAGTAATGGTGGTATTGAGGTTAGCAAGTTCTGCAATCCGATCGCAGTCACCTTCTTCCGGAGAAAGCTTGATATAAAGCCTGTTCATTATGGCGCACTGTAGAACTTTGGAGCTTGATGTCGTATTGAAGTCAAAGAGAGAGAGACAGGCTTTAGACGTAGTTATGAGGTCATGACCTGTACTTTCACCGCTGAACCGAGTAGACTGCGTCTCCTGAGACCCTTTTATCTCTTGTTTCTCTTGCATTTCCCGTGTTTCGTGTGTCTCTTGAACCAGAGTATCTTTATCAAGGTCCAAACTTATGTAGCTAAGCCTAATAAGTGTCAATAGGATGCCTATCGACGCAAAATCCAACTTACTTTCCGGGTGGAACGTTACCTCCTGCTCATCAAACTGAAGAAGTCTCTCAACATCACCTCTTACATCCAGCTCATCTAAAATCGGACACATAGGGTATATTCTTGAGAAGAATATTGTCAAAAGTTCATCTATGGTTTTCCTGGGAGGAAGCAAGGCAGATATCCTTTTCACAAGGGCCTCTTCTGAAATTCCAGGAGTGGTAGAGGGACGGGCATTCTGTGAGTTAGTATTCCCCTGGGCTATTAATATAGTTTTGATCAAAGGGTTCTTGAACGTAACCCATTCTGAGACGCCATCTATATCGTATTCCTTGAGGTTGAACTTTTCTTCCAAAGTATCGTTTTTCAAAAGCTTTACATCAATACCATCTACTTTGTGTAGTCGTGACAAATACGAGATGTACTCCAAAATGGCTGCACCAGTATTGTCCTGCTTGATTAAGGATAGCCAGCTAAGTGGTGTATAATTTCTGAGAAGATTCCATTTCTTAGACTTCCGACGCTTGAATTTGCAGTAGTCGAAGTTAATTTTATCATCATGCCGGGCAATTGGGTTGTTGCCTATGAGCTCCTGGAATGGGAACCCTTCATTAAAACTATTCACAAAGTTCAAATCTGTAGAGGTAATAGATTTTGAAGCAAGATCCTGTTCTAGATGGGATATTTTCGAATGTAGAAGAGCTATTTCATTTTGAATAGCTTCCCTATCTCTTTGGAGTTTTAGGCCTCTGTCGATGCCAGGAGTTGGGTAGACACAATCCGAATTTCCATACTTGATACAGGTGGAGCAGGGCTGAAGTTTATCACAGCGAACCTTCCGGCGCCTGCAGAAGGTGCATACCGACGATTGCGTGTTCCTCTTCTTCATGAGTCCTATTGCAATTTCGATAGCGACGGCGATAATGAGATGCGAAATCAGTAGCGAGAGATCGAATAATGTGGGGGATCAAGGTAGGTTTAGCCGAGTGCTGAGATAGATAATAGCTCTGAGAAGTTCTTATAATTCTATGTACAGTTAGTTCGTCATAAAACTGACATTTTTGTAAAAATCCAACATTGGATTTTCACCAGTTTTGGTAGTTGTTTTCTCTATATTTGCCCATTGGGTCAAGAATTGTCTATGCAGTTCGACCTTGATTGTCTTCCCAGTAACTTGATGATATATTTCTGCCATTAGATTAAAATCTGTAGGGAACATGATATCAAAGAATCCTTGATGACACATATAGGTGGTAATATCAACCATTTTATCCTTTAGGACAGTTTGTACCACTGGGGCATTATAATAGCCTTTAACCGTATTTGGTAAATAATGAAAGTCAGATGAGATGAGTCTATGACTAGGAAATTTATGGTTCAAAATGTGGAAAAATTGAAGTAATCTAGTTGGTATGAATTCACCTGGTGATAAGTTATCTTTGAAAGGTAAGAGACTATTCTTGGATAATAATTTCCTTCTTGAATGATTCAACGGATGAATAGAAGATTTGTCAGTAAACGGTATAATACTCTTTAACTGTTCTAATTTGGAAGTATTATTAAGATAGCCAAATCTGGTATTTTCTCTTAAACTAAGAAAGCTTTCACTATAATAGTTTAACTCAGGTGTGAAGAATTCATAAAAATCACCTTTATCATCAATAAGAACATGACCTAAATATGGTTCTCCAGTGGTATTATCATATCTAATCAAATCATGAGAGAAGTTATCAAATACTTCTAATGCAATAAAGAAATGAGGTTCATTTATTGTATCTTTCCAATCAAATATGGACTTGTTGAAGATTTCGACTTTATTATCATCTAAGCCTTTCTCTATGAGTTTGGATTTCAACCCCAATGTGAATTGTTTCAAAGCAAGTTGAGTAGAAATTTCAATAATTCTATATTGAACATCTTTATAAATGATTGGTTCATTTTTGGCAATATATTCTAGGATATTTATCATTAAAGTACCATTACCACCACCCATTTCATATATAATAAGTGGTTGACCTGAAAATTCATCTCCTGTCTTATACTTTTCAATGATATTCTTAGCAATTGATTCTCCATAATAAGGTTGAAATAATTCTGTTGGAGTATGCCATAATTGCAAAGACCGTTTATTCTTTTGGATTGGCTTCAATTTCTCCTTCTCTTCATTATATAAACTCAATGAAGTACGTGCAAACTTCGATTTCGGATCAGCATAGTTCTTATCATCAGGGTTGATGAGCTCTGTTCTTTTAACTTGAATATTTTGTTCATCATATTTAGTATACGATTGAGACCAGTTTTCAAGGAATTCATCAACATCTTTGATCTTATTATACTCAAATGGTTTGTCTGATTTGAAGATTTCAACTTCCAGAGAGAAATATCCATAATTAGGGTTGTATAAACTATCTTCAATAAAATCAGATACTGTCATTTTAACCTTTTTGGGACGAAATTTATTCTTTGATAACCTATTGAAATTAATCATAGGATAAGTATTAAATACTTCTTGAGGAGTTTTCTCTTCAAATGGGTAATTTGTCAGATTTCTATAAATGAAATCAAGTACGTTAAAATTAGTGTTCTTTAATTGTTGAAATGGTGAGATTCTATTGGATGAATGTTGACTTGAAACTTTGAATGCAAAAGTATCTGGCCTTATTGAATACTCGTGTTGAAAACTAGTATCTTGTTCATTATACTTTGCTAGCTTATTTCCTCCGAATAGGCTTCTTTTTGGGATTCGAAGCATACTGAAAAATTTCTCGCGATGTACTACGCTGTATGGACTGTTATACCACAGTAGAGATTAGGAGTAGGTTGTTAAGGAGCCGATAGTCACTGACGATAACGTGCTGGTTACCCCCGAACTCTCGTATGAATTGGACTGTAGTTTTGGGAACTATCTCGTCACTAGCACTCTCGCGATGTAGTTATCGTTCATTCATTATTCATTATATATGAGTGGGTGGTGTGATTATGAGGTAGAGTCACTGACAGATGATAGCATCCTATCTTCAAACCCTTCTATGCATTGCAGCTTGATATTGTCCAGTTACATCTACTCTCGCACAATGGAGATGAAGTAGGATTTATGGAGTAGATGGTTAGATTCTGGGTAGGAGCTAGGAGAATTACTTGGTGAAAACAACATCCTGCTTATCCTCAAACTCTTCGATGCACTCAACTATAGTCTTGATATTATCCAATAAGTTACTAGCAGCTACTCTTATTACTCTATCACTGACACCTTTAAATAAGCAAATCAAGTTGGCATCACTGATTCTATAATCAACAGTGAGTTCAGACTTCTTTAACATTGGATCGGGAGATAACGTATTCTTTGCAATTGCTGCTTGTTTTTCTGTTAGTAATGGTATATTGATTTCTAGTTGATACGGTAATGACATGATGAAAAATTTTCTGTCGCATGTACATCGTATATAGTACCATAGTATCATTTTCCATAGTACCATATTCCCTTGTATCATATTCCATAGTGGTACATGATACTACTACGGTACTAGACCATCACCTCAATCAATTAACTCCGCCGCATTCCTACTGATTTCTTTAAATAACCAACTACACAAGCCACGACTGAGACATTCTTATCTCTCATTTTGCAGCCACCAGGAAACCATTCGATCGTAGTACAACATATTACTGCAATAATCAACCATTACCACCGACCACCGGTCAACTACCCCGACTATCACTACCTTGCTCAACAAACCACGTTCCTACTGATTATCAAGACCACCTACAAGCGACTGAGACTCTTATCTTATCTCTCATTTTGCAACCACCAGTAAACCACCAGCAACCAATAATTTATATGCTTTTATACCACTACGATCAACATAACCTACATATCTCATCACCCAACCCTTAAGATATAGATAAGCAACTACCTTAGCGGTAATCAATACCATTTATGGTAATGCGCTACCCCGGAAACCGAGTCCCTAAAAAATCGACACCTATAAAAGGTAGTCAATATTCCGCTTTTTTAATATTTCACCGATGTTAAGAACTGTTAACCAGTTAAGAAAGCCATTCAGTGCCAGAGTTGGTACCACAATTAGGTTCAGTTCTAGTGTTTGTGAAGCTTACTTCCCTGGTGAGCCAAAAAAGCCTGTGATTAAAACCGAATCAATTCCTGGACCTATTAGTGTGAAATTAAATAATGAACTTGGTGATATCTTTGATAATAGAGCTGCTTATTTTGTCACTGATTACTATAATTCAGTAGGTAACTATATTTCTGATGCTGATGGTAATCAGCTTCTTGATGTATACGCCCAAATCTCCTCCATTCCTTTAGGATACAATAACCCAGAGTTAATTAAAACCGCTAAAAGTGATGAGATGACTAATGCTTTAATTAATAGACCAGCTTTAGCTTGTTTCCCATCTACTGATTACGGAAAGATATTAACCGAAGGTATATTAGCAGCTGCTCCAAAGGGTATGTCTAAAGTATGGACTGCTTTAGCAGGTTCTGATGCTAATGAGACTGCCTATAAAGCCGCATTCATGTACCAACATGCCAAAAGAAGAGGTGATGCTACATTCTCTGAAAGTGAGTTGCAGTCTGTGATGGATAATCAGACTCCAGGTAGCTCTGATATGGTAATCTTGTCTTTCGATAAAGGTTTTCATGGAAGATTATTTGGATCATTATCTACCACTAGATCCAAGGCTATTCATAAATTGGATATTCCAGCATTTGATTGGCCTAAGGCTCCATTCCCAGAGTTGAAGTACCCCTTAAAGGACTTTGAAGCTGAAAATAGACAAGAAGAAGATAACTGCTTAGAACAATTTGAGAGTATCATCAAGTCTTATAATGGTAAAGTTGCAGCCATTATTATAGAACCTGTACAATCAGAAGGAGGTGATAATCATGCTACTCCATATTTCTTCCAACAATTGAGGAAGATTACACAAGAAAACGATGTGTTGATGATCGTTGATGAAGTGCAAACTGGGGTTGGAGCATCTGGGAAATTTTGGGCTCACGAACACTTTGACTTACCATCTCCTCCAGATATGGTTACTTTCTCTAAAAAATTCCAAGCTGCAGGATTTTACTTTAGCAACCCTGAATTACAGCCAAAACAACCATTTAGACAATTCAATACATGGTGTGGAGATCCCTCAAAGGCATTAATTGCTAGCACCATTTATAAAGAGATTACTAAACATAGTTTAGTTGAGTCTACTGCTGTTGTTGGAACCTACTTATTTAATGGTTTGAAAGCGTTGGCAGAAAAATACCCAATACTTAACTTGAGAGGAGAGAATTTTGGAACTTTTATTGCATGGGATTGTCAAGACCCAGATCAAAGGGCCAAATTGTTAGCCACATTGAGAACTGAAGGAATTAACATCGGAGGATGTGGTGACTATTCCATAAGATTAAGACCACCATTAGTATTTGAGCAAAAGCATGCCGACATACTTTTAGCTGCTTTAGAGGCCTCGTATAAGAGGATCTGACCGAGTCTCAGAGCAAATTAATACACACCTCACAGCCTAGGCTATACACTTTCTTCTCTACCACTCTCTACTTGTCTTCTTACCTATTCTCAGAATCTCTGCTATGCTTTACTTCGCTCTAAGTGCGTTTTCGGGCAGCTTCTAAGGGCAGCTTCTCGAAACATCTGCGCTGCTCTGCGCTGCTCGCTTCGCTCTCAGCCTCTCGCTTCGCTCTGGGCAGCTTCTCGAAAAATCGCGCAACGACTGACGAGGATATAGACGACCATCGTGATATCATACCCATTGTTTACAAGCTCGGAAGGGTTCAAGTCAGAATTTCATCTAAAATCCCCTTCGATTGTTTTGTTCGTTTCAAAGTGACGTGAAATTTGTTGTGAGTTGGTGTAATTTTTATCCATTGTTTCATCTATACACAATCACAACGTTAATGAAGTAATTACTAAACCACCATACAAATAACACAGTCCAGCATGCTAGGAAGACTATTTAAACAAAATTCTTCCACATCATTAAAGGATATACCATCTTTAAATACCCAATCATCATCAATAATTAATTCTTATGAAGATAGTTATACTCGTGAAATCTTATATGGTACATCAGAGAAGTCCATTTCTGAACCTTATGATCTTAATAATAAGTATTTTCGAGTTTTAGTATCTCAAGATGGTGGTGGTTTACGTTCCAAACAAGTCCTATTTGATTCTACTAATAGCGACAAGCATAGTGCCCCCATAATTCATGAAAATACTACTCAAAAATCTAGGAGCATATTAACATCTAAAATGTATCATAATGTAGGAGAACTTCATGAATATATGTTTGGATGTGGATTACCTACAAATGAACACCATACAGTTACTAAGATTCATCTTCTACCTTTGATTAATACTCAAAATGGTTCATATAGCTCAGTTCTAATCACTAGATTATTTCTGATAACTGATTTTCAAGATCTGAATGTTTTTCGATACAGTGAAAATTGGGATCCCAAACCGACCTTACCCATCAATAATACCAAGATTTCATTCCAAAACTCTCCTAACAATAAGAATAATTTGACTAGTCGGTTTGCAGTAGGTGTTGTAATTCCTATTAAAGGTGATGGAATAAGTGAAATTATTGCCAATAATTGGCATGAAATCTGTCATTTCTTGATAATCCTTCAGAAAACTTGTTGCAAGAAGATGTTGAATGCTTTGAATTCTCATAACACTGATTACATCATTAATAAGAGAATCCAATTTCCTGGTGGGATGTTTGCCAATGATATAGACTTAAACAACAATGTTATTAAGTTGATTAAGCTAATCAATTATAATGCAAATATCCCAAAGTTGATGAATTCTAATTCCTTAATGAAATTGAGCTTGAGTGGTAAGAACCATAAGTTTGATCCCATTCTTCTTGATTGGGTACTAGAGATCATTAATTGGATGGAATTCAAAGAACTTAATGAACACGCTAAGTTTTTATCAACCCTTTTAGCCCTCATTATACCATATAGACATTCTTTAACCCGAAAACCTTTAAACCATGACTATAAATCGAATTCAAAGGAGATTACAAGAATAGTAATAATGACTGGTAATCCTATGGTTGCTAAGAAACTCGTGTTTATCTTGAATGGTCTTATTCCTGATAGTGATATCTATAAGCTACTCTCCAGTCCCGAGAATGGTACAGGAAACAGCACAGGAAACAGCACAGGAAACAGCACAGGAAACAGCACAGGAAACAGCACAGGAAACAGCACAGGAAACAGCACAGGAAACAGCACAGGAAACAGCACAGGAAACAGCACAGGAAACAGCACAGGGAACAGTGCAGAAGAACAAAGCAGAGAGATTTTACCGGACGATACTGTAACTTATACGCCTACTGAGGAAATAGATTTGGATACAGATGTTGATGAGTTGGATGATGAGACAGAGAATAATTTCTCTCTGCCATCACCACCATTGAATGGTATAAAACTGACAGAGCATAATTTTTCTCTGCCATCACCGAATGCTATAAAACCGACAGAATTCTCTCTGAATGCTATAAAGCCTATTCCCATAAAAAAGGCCGCCCTGAATTCCTTCAGTTCGTCGGAGAATTCTTTTTCAAGTTCGGTTAAGGGTTGGGAAATTCCCGGTAAAGCTACACCTGTTGCATCCACATCAAACTCCCTCACTAATAGTTCACCTTCAAGTGTTAAGAACATCCCTATTAACAGCCATAGATTGTCCGTTTCTAAAAGTTCATCCATGGCTTATTTATCATCATCATTGAATTCTTCACTTTCCTCTTCTGCCTCAAATTATTCCCTTTCAAAATTAGGTGGTAGTTTTGTTGAAAAATGGCGGAGCTCTTTTAATTCCTCAATGAACTACGATAATATTGATTACCACCCTAATATATCAGCTCCTGCATTTAGTAGGAAAGCATCAACCAATTTAAAGTCTCCCTCACCCAGTATTGAGGTCGAAGGGTTTAATGTTGGATCTGGTTGCCCTAGTCCAATTTTAATTCTGAACTCCAGTTTTGCAAGCGCAGCGGGTAAACTATCTAAAACACAATCTATGTATGACTTATACAGTGGAAATAAAGCAGCAGAAGTAAGTCAATTGAAGAATAAACTGATTGGTAATTTGCTACATAGGAGCAAAAGTTGTATACATGATGATATACCTATAAGGAATAATAGAGAAGCGATATCCAAGCAAATTAGTAGATTAATGGACTATGAGTTTAAGGAGTCACAATTCGATGAAAATTCAATCGAGGTTAACGACTTAGAAGATGATACTATGAAAGGCCATTATGAAAGTTTATCACCAAATGTAGCATTTACTGATGAATTTAGACCAGAATTTATCTTACAGTCATGTCCTATGAATCCTAGACTAGAACAAAACATCACTAGTGCTATGAAGAATGACTTATTGTTTCATCAAAATAATTGTGGGTTAAGTAATATTACTACGAGAACAATTTTCATCAGTCTTAGAGCAAGAGAGATAAAGTTGATAGAAATGAAGGTGGGAGATATTAAAGATCCAAACTCTACGGTGGCTACTCCTGCATCAGTAGAGTCTCCCATCAGCTCCTACTTCAACATCGATGCACACACGCAAACAACGCAACCAATGCAACCACTCACCCAGTTGCACACCCCAGCCCATTCAGCACAGGTGTCCCAATTACATACTCCAGCACACACGCCACTCTATACACCCACCCCACAAACGCCATCATCATCACCAACATCCTTCCCCTTCAAAAAACAGAATAATTCCTACAAAACAAGTATTAAGAAAGTATTTTCACCACACAGTAAAAATTCTAATGATGAAATCGTGAATCTCATTGATTATAATCTTAACGAAATTAAAAAATTGTTTTTGAAACATATGACTGAAATTAACAATGATAGTATTACAACAAATAATGATTTTAATGAAAATTTGGCTCGTTTAGTACTTAACCTACTAAATTGACCCATGTACTATATAACTAAATAATTAATTTAATAGCCATCAAAAAAATTTCAGCGCGAAACTTCGGCAGACCATTGAACATGTCTGACAGCGACGTAGAGAAGTCCAAGCAAAGGAGTCCACCTTTGTTCTTAAATGTAGAAGATAAAACCGATGAAGCATTGAAAACATTTATTGCAATTCCTGAGTGTAGCTATCAGAATAAATCACTTGGAGATTCTGGTCAACATGAGAGTATGACTTGTGATTGTATAGAGAATTATGATACTAAAACCGGAATCAATATGGCATGTAGTGAAGATAGTGGATGTATTAATCGAGCTACATCAGTTGAATGTATTAATAAACATTCCCATTGTGGTGAAAATTGTTCTAATCAAAGATTTCAACATAAACAATATGCTAATATTTCAGTATTTCAAACTGAAAAGAAAGGGTATGGACTCAAAGCAAATTCTAAAATAGAGGCTTATGATTTCATATATGAATATATTGGAGAAGTGATAGATGAAAATTCTTTTAGGAAAAGAATGGTTGAATATGATTCTAGACAAATCAAACATTTTTATTTTATGATGTTGAAAAAAGATTCATTTATAGATGCCACTAAAAAGGGTTCATTAGCTAGATTTGTGAATCATTCATGTAATCCAAATGCCTATGTAGATAAATGGGTTGTTGGTGATAAATTAAGAATGGGGATATTTGCTAAAAGAAATATTTTACCAGGAGAAGAAATCACCTTTGACTATAATGTTGATAGGTATGGAGCACAATCTCAACCTTGTTATTGTGGTGAACCAAATTGTATGAAATTTATGGGTGGAAAAACTCAAACTGATGCGGCTTTATTATTACCTGATGGTATAAGTGAAGCATTAGGAGTTAGTCCTCAAATGGAAAGACAATGGCTCAAAGAGAATAAGCATTTGAAATCCAAACAAAAAGAGGATTCTACGGTTAATGAATTATTCATCAAATCTATTGAAGTTGAAGCTCTTGAAGAAGAAGATGTTCATAAAGTGATGTCTTCATTAATGAAAACTCAAGATTTGAATATCATTAAGAAATTAATTGAAAGAATATTTCTCACAAAAGATGAGACTATAAACTTACAAATCATCAAATTACATGGTTATAAAACCTTCTCAACTTTACTTAAGTCAATTTTCAAAGAAGATGATGAGATCATCACTATGATTCTTACCATTTTGAATAAATGGCCTAAATTTACTAAGAACAAGATTAGTTCTTCTCAGATTGAAGATGTGGTCAAGGATATTAAATCTAAGAGTAGAAATAGAGAAATTAAAGGACTTTGTACTAACTTGTTAGATGCCTGGGGCAACTTACAAATGGCTTATAGAATCCCCAAGAAGAATAGAGTTTCACATTCACCAGAAGTCGATTCTAATGAGGATGTACTACCACCTGGATGGGAAACTGCCTTTGATGAAAATACTAAGAAAACATATTATTTCAATAGAGAATTAGGTCAATCGACATGGGAGAAACCAGTAATACAATCTAAGACTGCTACCCCTGTAATGGATCTCAATCAGTATTCTAGAGGAACCTCTACCACAGTTAATGAAGAGAATACTTCTTATATAGACCTCAGGACTCCTGAGCATTCACAATCAAAGTCATTACCTAAAGGACCAAAATCTACTAATACTAGTAGTGCTTTTAATGAAAGTGCTACTCTTGCCCAAATTGAAGAAGAAAGATTGAAGAAGGAAAAGGAAATGTTATGGCTACAGAATCAAAATAAACAGAAATCTTTACAAGATTTGATTTTACAATCACAACGAGAAGCTGAAGAAAGGAAACAACTCGAAGAAAAAATGAAACAGGAATCAGTAGCTGCTGCAAAAGCCAAAGCAAAGGCCAAAGTAAAATCTAAGACCAGCACAAACGGTAAGACGAGGTCATCTACAGAATCACTTGAGAAGAGATGGAGTACAACATTTGCAAAGCATGTACCAAATTTTATCAAGAAATATGAAGCCGAAATTGGAAGAGATAACTTGAAAGGGTGTGCTAGAGATATGGTCAAGTTACTAGCTGACAAGGAAATGCATAAGGAACCCGTGAAAGGGCCACCAGAGGAACTCGACAAAGCGAAATTGAAGAAGGTTAAGGAATTTACAAAGACCTATATGGATAAATTTATCGTAAGGTTCAGAGAGAAGAAAAAGAAGAGGCACCACCACGAAGAAGGACATGGAGAAAAGAGACAGAAGAGTGATGTAAATAACGACGTGTAACAGTAGTAAAATATCAGTACCTTTAAACAGCTTCAGCTTCGAACGAAGTGAGAAACCCGTAGGATAGTAGTAGTAGTAGTAGTAGGGATCGGCTTCGAACGAAGTGCAGGTAGAGTAGAGAGCTTTGAAAGATGTAGACCGACAAGAGAGTAGATCGATTAACAAGAGATTGACCAGCGAGTAGATGGGCAAGACTATCTACTCTCCACTACGTCGCTTCTCACTCGGTTTAAAAACTGTACATTCTATAATTCTATTAGGCCTTGGTTTCTAACAACAAAGGTAAGTTCTCGATAGACTCTGAACCGTAAATGATTTGATAGGTGGCCTCAAAAAGTGGGAATTCCTTTAACTTGCCTACATTAGTTAATAATTCATGAACTTCTTTAGCTGTAATAATACCTTGTGAAGATTGACCATTCAATAACTTCTTTTCGGCAGATTGGGCATCTTCACCGGTTTCAGCCATGTATCTTCCGACCTTTACATTTCTACCTCCAGAGCAGGTGGTAATCAAGTCAGCTACACCTGCAGATTCTTCAGTAAATGTAGAGGCCTGAGATTCTGGGAAGAAAGTTTCAGAAAACTTGATAGTTTCTAATAAACCAACTCTCATAATGGCAGCTTTAGCATTATCACCCCATCCCAAGCCTTCAACAAATCCAACAGCTAAAGCTACGATGTTTTTCAAAGCACCAGCTACAGAAACACCTGCAACGTCCTCAATGACATTAACATGAAAATAACTTCTATGGAAAGCGGACTTTAAAATGGAATGGTCAATGTCCTTTCCAGCACCTTTGAAGTCTTGAGGAATCTTATATGCCACAGTAGTCTCTGACCATTTACCTCTGGCAACTTCTGGAGCTAAGTTAGCACCAGAAAGAGAACCACAAGCAATGCCTAAATTCTCGGTAATGTAAGTACTTAATAATTTGCAACCGTCTGGAGTTACTTCTAAACCCTTAAGACAAGAAATACCTCTTGCAGTGGGTTTAATATTACCTTTCAATTGCTTACAGATATTATGTAAGAATTGATGAGGTAAGTTAAATACTAATAAATCAGCATCTTTTGCAACTTCCACTATATCTGGGATAGCTATAAGATTTTTTGGTAAAGTAACTCCTGGTAAGTACTTAACATTTTCGTGTTTATTGTTAATGATTTCAGTCAATTTTTGACCTTCAATATTCTCTTCAAATACCCACATCTTGACATTATGGAAGAATAAATGTGGTCTAGCAGCAGCATTTTCAGCTAAGATTTTAGCAATAGTAGTTCCCCAGTTACCTGATCCAATAACAGCGATCTTAAAAGGAGTATCTGGAGCAACACTAGCTGATGTTTTATTAACACTTGGTGCTAATATTTGTGACAACTGCAATAATCTTTGGCTTGCAGTAGTAGTCATGGTTAATTTTCTTCAGGAGAAACTTTGCACTCTTTATATGAAAAATTCCGATTCCAGTAGACCGAGGGAATTAAAAACCATCACCAGTCAATGACCAATCAATGTTGCAGCAACCTCAATTTCTTTTTATAGGATGATTAACAAATAGGGAATGGAGTTAGCGAATAATAGAGGGAAGTTGAAGATCAAGAGATTGTAGTTGATGTAATTGTAATGTTGCAAGAGTGCAAGAGTGCAAGAGTGCAATAGTGCAATTGCGCTGCTTATCAGTTTTTCCTGATTAACCCGACTCGGAACCATATGATTTTGTCCTATCGCATAGTGTGATTTTAGGGTCTGAGAGAGCAAGGAGGGCAAGTAGGAGAGAGTAGTAGGAGAGGTAGGAAAGAACAGTAGGAGAAGTTGGAGAGAATAGAAGGAGGAGAGAACAAGAGGAGATTGTGTATGAAACTGTAGGAACTATGAACATTTAGGGTGAGACATGGTATTACGTCATTGGACTTGATTTGTTTCACCTTTGATGGCGTCATACCAATAGTGAATTTTGACTTATGGCTTCATATGGTCAGGTCATGTGGTGTTCTGGCTTCTGGTCTCTGGCTTCTGGCTGGTTCTGGCTCCAGACTTCTTTCTGTTGTGTCTTTAAATGGTTGCAAAACGCTACTCGCAGACGAGTCCTATGTCGTCCCATGGAGCCTTACAGTGACAGGTGACGTACCAGCGAATGGATCACCTTAATGGCTTCCAATTGACGTGATTTCAGTTCCCGTGAATTCATTTTCACTTTTTGAGCCACTTCAACCAATAAGATACATTTTTCTGTTCTTCTCTAATCTGTTCCACCAACTTTTCGCTCCCTTCTTCCTTCTTCCTTATTATTTCTGCCCTCTGCTTCTTTGTGCTTCTCTCCCTTGTGCTTCTCTCCTCTGCTTCTATCCCCTCTGCTTCATAGTGTACATTGTTATACTTACTTAGCGTCCTAGATTGTCAGCATACAAGCGCTTTTCGGCATTCCTCTTACATGTAGCAGTGCCAATATGACGCTTTAAGGCATCCTTACGAGCAAAGCCCTTACCACAAAGCTCACAGATGTTGGGGGGTACCGTAAGGTGCTGTTTCTCATGTCGTTTGAGATCACTTGACCGCTTAAAATTCATGTAGCAGGACGTGCACTGGTACTTCCGACCAGCGGGTTCCGGTTTGCTGTTGTACTGAGCGAGAGGATTCTCTCCCACTAGTTTTCTATCGTTGTTCTTAAATATGTCATTGTTGAGATTAGGGAAGTTACTGTAGAAATCTTGGATCATGAGTTGACCATTGGCATTGACCTTGATGTTTTCACCATTACGAATGGGATTACCATGAGGAGATGATACATATTGAAGTCTCATGAACAAATCATTAAGGGTAGGATCAAGATGGGGTTGTTTAGATGCGTTAGCTGTGGCCACAATGGCTTCCTTCGCTAGTTTGAAGAATCGTTCATCCTCTTCTGTTGTACCTGCACTGGAGGAGGCACTACCTGATGGTAACAGGGTGGTAGAATTTCCTGTGTTACCCACAACTTCGGAAGAAATTGTACCAGAAGACGTGTGTGAATGGGAGTTGGTGCCGTGTGGGTTGTTAGTCTGGGAATTTCCTACAAAATGAGACCCGGGGCTTGTAGCTTGAGAACCAGATCCATTGGGGTTATTGCTACCATTAGGTGACTGTCCTGCGAAGTGAAAGACTCCTCCAAAAGGTTTGGAGTTCATGGTTGTAGTTGGAACTGTACGGCGACTCTAATTCATATATTTGTATCCATAGTTTTTAATCACTACACGTGACTTAGTGTAATTTTGGTGCAGGACAGCTGCTTAATTGTCGCGATATAAGCACGAGCTTAGGCGGCGAGATGGTGCCAGGATGAGGGAAAAGTGTGGCGCGGCAACAGTAGGCGGACCCCAATGTGAGCCACGAATTTGGGGAGAGAAGGGAGGTATAGGAGGTCAGGATGTGAGGAGGAGGGAGATGATGGAGGGGATGGAGGGGGTGGGGAGGAAGGAGATGAAGGAGAGGAAGAAAGGAAGTGGTTGGTGAGGATATTGAGTGTAGGCGGGATAATGCAAGGGACAAAAATACGAGCATAAGTAGAAGCGAGGATGGTTAGAAACTGAGGAAATTTGGAAGGGAAAGTGGGAGAAATAAGAAATGAGAAAAATAAAGGAAAATGAGAGGAAAAACAGAGGAAAAACAGAGGAAAAACAGAGGAAAAACAGAGGAAAAACAGAGGAAAAACAGAGGAAAAACAGAGGAAAAACGGAGGAAAACAGAGGAAAAACAGAGGAAAAATAAAGGAAAAATAGAGGAAAACAGAGGAAAAACAGAGGAAAAACAGCTGAAAATGAGAGGAAAAACAATTGAAAAATAGGAAAATGAGAGAAAAAACAATTGAAAACAATTGAAAACAGTGGAGATGGTGGAATTAGTGTAAAAAAAGTGTGAAATTAACGTAAAATTGTGAGGTGAGCTGCAAAATTTCAGTGCTATTTCGAGAAACTAGAGCATTTAAATTGGTCCCTTAACTGAGAAATTTACAGACTCACGAAATCGCTTTGAAGCCGTCGTGCTCGGTTACTGCCAATTACTGCCAAGCCGTGCGGGAAATTACAGCCAATTTTACTGCCGAATTTCTCGCACCAAACTATTCAATGACAATACAGGAGCTACCACCAAGGCAGAAGTCACAGCGGATCCTCGATAAATCAAGGAAAACACATCATGAACTCCAGTTCCAGGAATACATGAACCGCAACCGTGTCATCACTAACATTAACGAGCTTCTTCCCGGTCTTAATGACATCAGTGATGCCCTTGAAGCGTTGCCCACCGATATTATTAAATACTTCACCCTTCTCAAGGAAATCGACGCCAAGTGCATCAACACCGTGCCTGCAATCAATCACAGTATCAAGGATTACGTCGGTCGTTTGCATACCGAAGAGGAAGGTACAGAGGATGACAAAGCTAAACGTCTTCTCAGAATAAAGGACAAGATAAGTGATATCATTCCTTGTTTGGAGGAGAAAATGCATGTTACTAGTATAGCTGCTGATGTCATTGAGAAGCATCTTTTCCGCATCAATAACGACTACAAGCTCATCATCAATAATAATGAAATTCCCGAATCCATCCGCATTGGTCCTTTGACTCATCCCGCCATGATTATCGATTCTACAGGTCATGAACCACATCCAAACAGATCTGCACAAAGCTCACGGTCTGAGACCCGCAGGGAAGCTTTGGCTGCTAGGAAACAAGGCAAGGATGACTCCGAACCAAATACATCTAAGAAAGAACAATTGCCAGCCGAAAAGAAGAAACGAGGTAGACAGTCAAAAGAAAAAGTAGTTTCAGAAAAGGAGCATACCCATGATGAGATATCTAGGCCGGCAACTCCCCAGCCAAGGAAGAAGATGAGGAAAGAGGAGAACAACGGTGAGCCCACGTACTGCTATTGTAACCAGGTGTCATTCGGAGAAATGGTGGGTTGTGACGGTGATGACTGTAAGAGGGAATGGTTCCACTTGCCTTGTATCGGCTTCAAGAACCCTCCTAAAGGTAAATGGTACTGTGACGACTGCTTACTTAAGCAAAAGAAAAATAAACAAATATAAGCCCAGGCCCACAGGCTCCACGATAAAACCTCCCTTTTTAGATGAATACACAAGAAAAGCCAAATAGAAGTTGTGGCTAGTGACTCGTAGGTATTGAGTGAGATGGCTCGTGAGTATCGCGATGACTCGTGAATATTGAGATGGCTCGTTAGATGGCTCGTTAGATGGCTCGCTAGATGGCTCGCTAGATGGCTCGTTAAATGGCTCGCGAGATGGCTCGTGATTATTGAGTAAGTAGTCGACGGTCGCATTGACTAGCAGTATTGACTTCATTGGCTTCATTGACCTCCTATCATTGCCTTCAATCTGCAAATAGTCGGAATGTTCCGCCAGTGAAATCCTGGAATGTTTGCGTAAATTCATGCAGTAACTAATGGCAGATCTAGGTCTCTAAATAGCGTGATTCACCGGATGCCATGCAGAGGCCACGTAATGCAGGTGCTTCGAATATTTGCAGGAGCGTTGTAAGTGATGATCGGCATGGTTTACGAGCCTGCATTTGTTGGTATTTTACAGGATCGAGTACGTGTCAAGTAGGTCAAATCAGAGGATCATACAAGACATGCATAATCGTTCCAGAAACGGGGCCATGCACTAGGCGGAAATAGAAGCGCTCTCAACAAAAAAATTAAACCTTCGATTAACGCAGTTGACGCAAACTATGCCGTATTTCATGCACTAGGGATTAAATTCTTTAGTGCATACTACATTTACGACCCTTATATGCAGGCATTCAATAAATATATGGGGGAAGTCGTGTATACAGGAGATTCCTGGGCGCGAGTGTGCATGAATTTATCGCATGCCAGGCTGCACTAGTAGTGACGATGAATACTTAGCACGAGATACATCGCGGTCTACAATCCACCCCGCGATCATTTCCTCTTACTCTCCCAGCCCAGTCTGTCGTAGTCATACACCCCGTACATCCCTATACTCCTTCATCTCTCCTTCGCCTCCCCTACTAGGCTATTACCCCTAATGTCCCAGAATATGTTCTCGTCAGTACTATTCTGCAGCTCAATCTGCAGCTCAGTCTGCAGCTGAGTCTGCAGGCAGTGTGCAGGCCGTGCGTCATGCTCGGCGGATGCGGTGACTTGCGCGGCTTGGCTGGCGAGTAAAAATTTTCAGTTTCACTTCGGCAGTCAGACAATCTAAAAAACCCATCAGTGGACCAATTGCTAACACTCGCTATGAAGGAATACAAGTTAGTCGTTGTAGGAGGCGGAGGAGTTGGAAAAAGTGCCTTAACTATTCAATTAACTCAATCATTGTTTGTGGATGAGTATGACCCTACGATTGAAGACTCATATAGAAAGCAGTACAATATCGATGGCGAGCAGGTATTGTTGGATATCTTGGACACTGCTGGCCAAGAAGAGTACAGTGCCATGCGTGAACAATATATGCGTACAGGAGAAGGATTTTTATTGGTTTATTCCATCGACTCTAAGAGTTCATTGGATGAGTTGAATAACTTTTATGAGCAAATCTTGAGGGTTAAAGAAAGCAATGATGTTCCAGTGATCATTGTTGGTAACAAATGTGACTTGGAGAATGAGAGACAAGTCAGTTATGAAGAAGGTGAGAGTTTGGGCCACCAATTCAATTGCAAATTCATGGAAACTTCGGCCAAACAACGCATTAATGTTGAAGAGGCGTTTTACGATTTGGTTAGATCCATTCGTGATGGCAAGAAGGTCAAATCCGAGGAACTGGCGGCAGCCAACACCCCAGCAGCGGTCGATGAACCCAAACAGGACCTGGTTGCTGCGCCTGCTGACAAGCCTGCTGCACGCACGCAACAAACCAAGACGTCATCTGGTAATGAGTCTAAGGAAAAGTCGGGCTGTTGCATTATAGTCTAATACATGTGAATTGAGCGAGAAGTAGAGAGTAGGGAGTAGAGAGTAGAGAGAAGTGGAGTAGAGAGAAGAGGGAAGAAGAGGGAAGAAGAGGGAAGAAGAGGGAAGAAGAGGGAAGAAGAGGGAAGAAGAAAGTAGAGGAGAAGAGGGAAGTAGAGAGCGAGAAGAAGTAGAGAGAAGCGAGAAGTAGAGAGCGAGAAGAAGTAGAGAGAAGCGAGAAGAAGGCTGCTCCCAAAGTGTATATTCTCTAGTCGATAAATGAGCGAGCTCAATCAGAGCAGGCCAGGCCACCGCAGCCAGTCAGAGAGCCCAGCCAGTCAGAGAGCCCAGCCAGTCAGAGAGCCCAGCCAGACCAGCGAGACCACGCAGACCAGCGAGACCACGCAGATCAGCGAGACCACGCAGACCAGCAAGACCACGCAGATCAGCGAGACCACGCAGACCAGCGAGCCCAGCCAGTCAGAGAGCCCAGCCAGACCAGCGAGACCACGCAGACCAGCGAGACCACGCAGACCAGCGAGACCACGCAGACCAGCAAGACCTGGCGGTCTTCCTGTCTGCTACTCCTCCTGTCCGCTAGTTGATAAAATGCACCACGATGAAATGCAAAATCAAGCTGGCAAACACGTAGTCCCCCAAAGCACGTTCCCCACTGAACGCAAACAACCCCGTGTCGAAATACTGCAACCTCAAGTTCACCGTCAACACGAATTGACCCACACAACTTATGAATCCTCCTAAAAACGCATTAAAGGGGAAGTTTCCTACCATCAATACATATACAAACTGGGCCACACCAAGCGCTAACAAATACACCAAAAAGGTATCAATCAACTTGGCTCTTGGTGTCAACGAGCTCGTGTAGTCTTTGTACGTTGTCTTGAACGTAGTGGTCAATTCACTGACCACTTTATTACCGGATGTCTTCTTAGCCATGACGTGGAAACTCGATAGAAATTGTGTGTCCGCAGCCTCAAATTTTTCCTCATGTCTGAAGAAGTCACTAAGATCACCAACCCACCCAAACTTCGGATTATCCCACCGTTGAACTTCTGTCCTGTGGAGCATCAACTCTATAGATCAGGACAGCCGACGATTATAAATCAAAGTTTCTTAAAAGATCTCAATTTGAAGACTATTGTATGGCTTGCCACGGAAGAACCGCAGGAGGAGTTTCTTGACTACTGTTCGCTAAATAATATTAATTTGGAGTTCGTGGGGATGATAAATGATTATAACTATAACTACTATTCATCTAATATCAATCCTTGGGATACTCTTAACGAATTGACCATTTCTAAGTCGCTTGAAATCATCAGTAATAAGGTTAACTACCCACTATTAGTATGCTGCGGAATGGGTAGACATAGAACTGGTACGGTTATAGGGTGTTTGAGAAGACTTCAGAACTGGAATCTCGCTAGCATAAGTGAAGAGTATCGTCGGTTTACCGGCGCAAAGGGCGGCAGGATTCAAGTGGAGTTGCTAATAGAGAGCTTTGATATCAACACCATCAAGATTGATCCTGAGCTCACCCCAGACTTTTTGCGCTAGCCCCCGGCATCAGGCATCAGGCGGCAGGAAGCAGGCAGCACGCAGGCAGTACAGCAAGCCGGCAGTACAAGCAGGCCAGAGGTCGACAGAGAAGGACAGCCGGATCAGGTTAACGGACAACCATGAACTAGGACATAATAGGGACTGCCACTAGCGATGTGGGCAGCAGTACCACCAATACCTGTGTAAGATGGTGTATAGACGCCTGTGGACTTCGTACAGCGCATGCTGTAAGTCCACTGACACCTGGGACACCTGGGACACCTGGGACATATCCTGAGAGGTGACATGCCTTTATCAATATATATAGAGGTGATAAGGCAGCAAGATATATAGATGCTGGCAAAATGGTACCGAACAGAACAGAACCAGCTAATTAGAGTGATGCTGATAAGTGATGACGCAATGCTGCTAGACCCATGAGTTGGGGAGATAAGAGGCCATAGGTCATGATGTAGAGATCCATGGTGCGTGCCAAAGAGAGGCCTATCTGTCCCCATACCGCTCTTCTCTCACCACGTGTATAACAGACGCGATAAGAGCGGAGACCAATATACACCTCTAGAATCAGGATTTCATGAGAGACCCTTTTTCTAGGCTATGATGTCATAGTTTTATCGTCAATATTACGAAAACTCCACATCTATCTATCAGATCACTGATTTTCCTACTTCCCCCTTCACTGTCCACTTCACTATCCCTCCACTTTCCCTCCACTTCAGAATCCCTCACATCTATTTCTTTCCTCATCACATAACCAGGCTTATCTCAGTATCCCGATTAGACAGACTCGCAGAGGGAGCCATTCATAACAAGGACGCCCCACCACATCTTCCACATAAACACTATCAATCATATAAGTTACCCTCGTAATTAGTTCCTTCCTTTGTGAAGCTCCACTGTCATCGCTTCCCACTCCGTTATAAGATCCCAATTAGACAGACTCGCAGATGCCGTAACTTAAGGGCCGACAAAGAGTCACCACATAAACTATCGGTATTCATTCTATCCCCAAACCCCTCACATCTTTCTTCCTCCCTATGGAGCCCCACTCGCTCCTCCCTCCACCCGAGGCTCTCCGTTTGAGGCTCTCTGTTCGAGCTTTTTGAGCCCTCCGTTCGAGCTCTCCGTTGAAGCTCTTATCTCAGTATCCTGATTAGACAGACTCTATCCCGATTATACAGACTCACTATATATAACTAGGGAGCCCCACAAAATATTATGAACCAAGTTATTCCCACACCCCTGGAAGCTATTAATCTCCGGGTCCATGTTGCAGCATTAGTTGTATCAGGAGCTGCCATGATCATTGGTTATGATGCATCATTCATAGGCACTACTGTGGTTTTACCCGAGTTCAAACGAGAGTTTGGTTTTAATGATATGGACGCAAATAAAGTAAGTGATATAACTGCTAATATCATCTCTTTATTTCATGTAGGAGCTTTCTTTGGCTCTTATTTAATTTACCCTATTGCTATTTACTGGGGCAGAATCGTAGGTTTCAAGTTGGCGGGATTTCTTATCTTATTTGGTTCAGCTATTCAACTTATCTCAAATAGTAATATCGGTGTATCAGCTATTCTAGCTGGCCGTGTAATTAGTGGGGTTGGAATTGGTGCAGTATCGAACTTAGCACCCATGTATGTAACAGAAATTTCTCCAGCACTAATTAGAGGTCGATTAGTTGCCATGTATGAAATAGCTTGGCAAACAGGAGGTATATTTGGATTCTTTATAAATTATGGTACTGAAAAGAATATTACTGGGAATGCTCAATGGAGAATCCCAATTGCAGTACAATTGATACCTGCAGGTATTTTCTTCATTGGAGTTTTCTTTATTGTAGAAAGTCCTCGTTGGTGCTTTATAAATAATAAGCGTGAAAGAGCCATTAAATCATTATGTTACTTACGTAATATGCCTCAAGACTCAGAATTCATTAGGTATGAAGTTGAAATGATGCAAAAAGAAGCTGTTGAACGTCGTAAAGTTCTTTCATCAGAGCTCTTTGGCCCTTTCAAGCTTCTCTTCGGTAATAAAACTAACCGATATAAATTAATGTTAAGTTTATGTTTATTCATTTTTCAAAATACTTCCGGTATAAATGCTATTATTTATTACTCGGTTGCAATTTTGAAGACTATTGGAATAAACTCCATTGAAGCAGGTTTACTTTCAACTGGTGTATTTGGTTTATTGAAAGGTTGTAGTTGCTTTGTATGGGCATTTCTTATTATCGATAGATTCGGTAGAAAACCTCCAGTTATCATCGGTGGTACTATTTGCTTTTTGACCCTTATTTACTTAGGTGTCTATATCAAAGTAGCAGATCCGGCTAATACTCTAAATGGTCATTCAACTGCAGGTTCTAGGTCGGCTTTAGCATTCTTCTATATATGGACCATCTCATTTGCAGTATCTTGGTCTGGATTCCCATGGGTTTATATGACAGAGATCTTTGAAACTAAAGTAAGAAATCTCTCTCAATGTTTCAATGCTTCATCCAATTGGTTATGGGCTTTTATATTTGCAAGATATGCTCAAAGAATGATCAATACCATGAATTATGGAGTATTTTTATTCTTTGGGTTCATGCTATTTGGTTCTACAATTATATTTGCTTTCCTTTACCCTGAAACAAAGCATATCCCCATTGATGACATTGACTTGTTGTTCGAAAAGGGGATTAAACCTTGGAAAGCGCATAGAAGAGCAGTGGATCTCATTGCTAGCAGAGAGTATAATTTCCACGAAGTGGAAATGGCAGATAAAAACATGGGCTATGTGGAGAGGGAGAGTTTAGGCAGCGCTGGAAGCTTGTCCTTGTACGAGCCCCTTGTACAGACCCCTGTTAGCCATGTATGAGCCATGTATGATGTGATCTTGTAAAATGCCACTGTTCTGTAAATTATGCCACCATGAGTAGAGAATATACGTCTTCATGCCGCTATCTCTGTCCCACCAGATGTCAGATAGAAGACTAAGAACCCTCCTCTTTTTCACGACTTTTTTTACATTCCACTCCTACAACTCACGCCACTCTTCTTCCTTCTCTCCTCTTCCTTCTACATATCCTACCACTTCTCAGCTCTCCCTTCCTCTCTTTCATTTAGCTCAAAGCTTCTCTCTCAGCTCCTCCTCAGCTCCTCCTCAGCTCCTCCTCAGCTCCTCCTCAGCTCCTCCTCAGCTCCTCCTCAGCTCCTCCTCAGCTCCTCCTCAGCTCCTCCTCAGCTCCTCCTCAGCTCCTCCTCAGCTCCTCTCAGCTCTCCGTCTACTGCCGCTCGCTTCTCACTTCTCGCTACGCTCGAAGTTCAAAGTTCAAAGTTCAAAGCTTATCGCATCACGAATTTCAGGGATGACAGGAACATGTATCAACACGATTAAACTCATCGGATGGGGATCCATCGGGTTAGCAACCGGTGGAATCTTCTACCAAAGCGTAGAAGTAATTCCTAAGGTGATCAAGACCATGAACGAGACCCTTAGTGTTGATAATCTTCACCCCCTTAAATTGGGTAAGGTTTTAAATCAGGCTTTAGTTGCTTTGTCAGTAGGAAGTTTTGTTTTAAGTTACTACTATAGTCCTGTTGATGAAAAACATCCTTACTTATTGTACTCGATTTTAGGAAGCTTGGCTAGTGGGGGTTGGACTTATTATAAATCCTTTGGTTATGAAGCTAGACTCTTTAGATTTGAGATCCCAAGACCAACTCCAAAAAGAGTAGTAGAGGATGATCTTAGTAAATCTTATATCCACGTGTCAGATGAGGATTCTACAAGCACCAACACCACTCCAAATGCATCGGTACCCAGCTCTCCAAAGCCTGACGCTATTGATGATGAGGTTAATTTGTCATTGTTCAAAAAGGACACTGTTCTCACCTTGAAGCACTTGAGGGACGTTTATTTGACGGGAGCTTACGGTTTCGCCGTCACGTTATTTGTCACTTCCGTTGGTGTTGTGGGTGATTTTATTATGAATTAGTACTGAATATATACGTATGATTGGAGCTGGAGCTTCGAACGAAGTAGAGAGAGTAGAGAGGAGCTTCGAACAAAGTGAGAAGCGACTGCAGAGAAGAGAGTAGAGAGAGTAGAGAGAGTAGAGAGAGTAGAGAGAGTAGAGAGAGTAGAGAGAGTAGAGAGAGTAGGGAGAGTAGAGAGAGTAGAGAGAGTAGAGAGAGTAGAGAGAGTAGAGAGAGTAGCGAGAGTAGAGAGAGTAGCGAGAGTAGAGAGAGTAGCGAGTACACTAGGTAGAAGCCGACCTGCATATAGAGCGAGAGAGAAGAGATACAGTAGAGAGAGAAGAGAAGGAAGAATGGATATGCAGTGAGACGAGTGAGCTGCAGGCACTTGTCGATCAGTTGTCGTTGGTAGTATTTTCTTGCTTTTGTTGTCGTTGGCCTAAGGTAAGTGACCTGCATATAGTCAAACAACAGAAAGATCTTCGAACAGAGAGAGAAGCGATGTGATTAAAGCAGAGAGGACAAAGTGTATATGGAATGCATTGAGAGTTGTAGTGATTAGTGAATTGTCTCTGGGTGTTTAATGCTTGTAGTGACGTTCTTCACCTGAGGCTAGTGTCGAAAGTAGAGAAGAGTCCGAGCAACCTACGAAATCTACGGCTGATGACCAGCTGCCTGAGACTGGTCCAGCTACCTGGGACCGGTCGGACTGAATGGGACCGGTCGAACTGTCTGGATTGGACGAACTGCTAGCGTCGGCTACCGTTACTACCGGAGAGTAGCGTTCAGCTAATGCCGATATTTAATGCCGATGGCTGTGCTGGTACTCATGGCTGGGCTGGACTCATGGCTGAGCACATAATGAGCTGTTCGCGAGGTCTAGACTGCGAACAAATAAGCCAAGCTGACAAACTAGCTGACAAATTACTGCACGGCTGCTATCGGAACTTTGACCAGAATTTTCCAGCCGAGCCGCATATATAATGAGCCCCTCCTGGAAGTTTTCATCATCACACCATGTCTTCATTCTATGATTTAACCCCTAAAGATGGTAAGGACCAACCATTCCCATTTGCTGATTTGAAAGGCAAAGTTGTTTTGATTGTCAATGTTGCTTCCAAATGTGGATTCACTCCTCAATATAAGGAATTAGAGGAATTGAATAAGAAGTATAAGGATAAAGGCTTAGTTATTTTGGGATTCCCAAGCAATCAATTCTTAAAGCAAGAGCCAGGTACTCAAAGTGAAATTGAAAGTTTCTGTCAATTGAACTATGGAGTCACTTTCCCAGTCTTGAAGAAGATTGATGTCAATGGTGATAATGCTGACGAAGTCTACAAATACTTAAAGAGCAAGAAATCTGGTTTGTTGGGCTTAACAAGAATTAAGTGGAACTTTGAGAAATTCTTAATTGATAAAGAAGGTAATGTTGTTCAAAGATATGGCTCCACTACCAAGCCTCTCTCTATTGCCCCTGCAATTGAAAAATTATTGTAGTTAATATATGCTGTATAATGTGGGATCGCGATTACTCCTCAATGCTCTTGCACTTGCCAGTTTCTCACTAGCTCCTTTTAAACTCCTCACTCACTCCTTTTAGTGTCCGCAATATTATTGGCGCCGTAGCTTTGTATCGCAATGCTGCAAGAAATAATTTTACTGTTAGGGTAACTTGTACCTCTGCATTTTGTTACATAAAACAATAGCCCCAAACAAGTAAAGTTTAACCTAAGGGAGTGATGTATCTCTAGATTGTTTGTATCCAGTATTGCACCTCTCTAATGTTAATTCATTTAAGAGAGGTGCGGATGTTGAATGGGATATACAATACAATTATAACCTTACCTTATGCAGGTGCCTGATCCCACTGGCCATCGGGAAAGTGGAAGCGTGGCTACTGTTTTGACGGGTACATCCTGGCAGTGCTATAACCTATCTACCAATGGTCTGATCGGTTTCCACTGACTACACGAAAAACACACAGCCATATGCAGCTACGCACACGCAGCTATGCACACGCAAACACAGCACACGCAAATATGTTATCTCTCCAAAAGTTGCCATAATTTCTACCCGGTTCACATTCTCCTATTGACGAAAAAACCCTGCCCACCCTTCAGCTATCGGGAAACTGTTCTTAAATACGCAGTCAACTTCATGACGATTATGGAAACTTATAGCACACCTGCTGCGCGGTTGCATATCCAACGGAGGCAACCGTCCATATCGGGTAATCAGCTGCATGCCTGTATCCGACGAGAACAATGGACTTTTTACAATTCAACCACTTAGTCTATGGTACTCGAGTTAATTCTACCATAACGGGGTAAACAATTCATGCGTCAGTCAGGAATTTTCATTGTTACCGGCGCTAAATCTTCGGCGGCTGTAAAGCGGCTTGGGCATGTCTAAGGGTAGATAGGGGAACCGATTGGAATTTTTTTTCATATTATTCAAAATTTTCAAATAGTATAAATAAAGGCCCCTTAAAATCCTGTTATTAACCAATGGATATTAACTTTCGAGATGGGTTGTTAAATAGTCGCTATCGCTTTGTAAATTTATTACAAACTGGTACTTATAGTAAAGTCTATAAGTGCATTGATGTGAAGACAAACAAACCCTACTCTATTAAAGCAGTTCCTGGAAACTTTGAAGCTGTAGCCAATAACGAGATCAATTCTCTTCTCAAGCTCTCGGGCAATCGCAACATCTGCCAATTGATAGCCAGCTTCAAGGTTGGTTCCACTAGTTATTTAGTGTTAGAGTACTGTCAAAGTGGAGATTTATTTGAGTACATCAAAAAGACAAAACTCAATTCCCAACAATTGTATATCATTGCACTTCAATTGTATAATGCTGTGAAGTTTGCTCATCGCAAGGGAGTATATCATAGGGACTTGAAACCAGAAAATGTTTTGATAATGGATGGGATCCACTCTGTCAAACTTTGTGATTGGGGATTGGCTACTTCTAAACGGTTCAGTAATGATTTTAGTATTGGTACCAAAAACTACATGGCACCTGAGATCTTATTCGAAACGAATAGGGTTTACGATTCCAAATTGTTTGACTACTGGTGCTTTGGATTGACACTCATCACACTATTGTTCAGCAAAATCCCAATCAACTTGGTTACTGACCATGTTGAGCAGAACTTTCTGAATTTATTTGTAATTTACCCCAATCTCAACTACAGGGGATTTGCCATCTTCAATAATTTCTTGGTCAAGCGGGACTTGGACAACTTTATTGGAGATTTGGAGGATAATTATCGGTTTGGGTTGAAAACCGAAGACGAGGTCGCACGCAAGTCGTGTAAGAAGGAACACAAACGGGCAGATAGCATCACCAGTTTGAACTGGTTCGAATATTAGCTATCTGGGGTTGGGCTATATAGGCATTAATATATTTTGTTTTATATGCAGGATCACAAGTTGATCATAGGCAAGACCCACATACGCAAAGTAATGCAGCATCAGTCGGAGGCCAGACACCAGAGTGTTAAAAGGTATAGATGAGCTTGTGTAGTGGATATTGTTATAGAAAGCGTAGAGAGAACTGAATATCATCACTACTCAGATCGAAAAATTGGTTGGTCCATAAATTGCAAAATTTGCAAGACACAGTGAAATAATAAAGTTGACATAAAAACATCCATAAAATTGTAAACTGATACCAAGAGACTAATACTTGAATACAATCAACATAGTGCTCCTAATCACACCCATTTGTCATGACCAATCTATGCACTTTACTCATTGTACCTGAACTTGCCGCTTGCCCGCCAGACCGGGTTAGAGTCCGGCCTATGGTCCTGGACGGAGATCAAAGCCTGGACCGGCATAAACCGGCCCGCACACGAAAATTACTCATGGAGTCGACACTATAAAGAGTGAAAAATTTGTCGAAAAAAACTAGAACAAATTTAATTATGTCTTTAAGAACTTCTATTCGTGCTGCTAAGCAGGCCACCAGAGCTATCTCTGCTAGATCCATGACTACCATGGCTAGAACTTCCATGCCAATTGCCAGAAAAACTGTCAACTACCAAGCCACCAGAGGTGTTAAGACCATCAACTTCGGTGGTACTGAAGAAATTGTCTATGAGAGAGCTGACTGGCCAAGAGAAAAGTTACTTGAATACTTCAAGAACGATACTTTAGCTCTTATCGGTTACGGTTCTCAAGGTTACGGTCAAGGTTTAAACTTGAGAGACAATGGTTTAAACGTTATCATCGGTGTCAGAAAAGATGGTGCTTCTTGGAAAGCTGCCATTGAAGATGGTTGGGTCCCAGGTGAAAACTTGTTCGATGTCAACGAAGCTATCTCTAAGGGTACCTACATCATGAACTTGTTATCTGATGCTGCTCAATCTGAGACCTGGTCTTCAATCAAACCACAATTAACTGAAGGTAAAACTTTATACTTCTCCCACGGTTTCTCTCCAGTTTTCAAGGAGTTGACCAAGGTTGAACCACCAACCAACATTGATGTCATTTTGGCTGCTCCAAAGGGTTCTGGTAGAACTGTTAGATCTTTATTCAAAGAAGGTAGAGGTATTAACTCTTCTTATGCCGTCTGGAATGATGTCACTGGTAAGGCTGAAGAAAAGGCTATTGCCTTGGCTGTTGCCATTGGTTCTGGTTACGTTTACCAAACCACCTTCGAAAGAGAAGTCAACTCTGACTTATATGGTGAAAGAGGTTGTTTAATGGGTGGTATCCACGGTATGTTCCTCGCCCAATACGAAGTTTTGAGAGAAAACGGACACACTCCATCTGAAGCCTTCAATGAGACTGTTGAAGAAGCTACTCAATCTTTATACCCATTGATTGGTAAATACGGTATGGATTACATGTACGATGCTTGTTCTACCACTGCCAGAAGAGGTGCTTTGGATTGGTACCCAAGATTCAAGGACGCTTTGAAGCCAGTCTTTACTGATTTATACGAATCTGTTAAGAACGGTTCTGAAACTCAAAGATCCTTAGACTTCAACTCTCAACCAGACTACAGAGTTAAGTTGGAAGCCGAATTGGAAACCATCAGAAACATGGAAATCTGGAGAGTCGGTAAGGAAGTCAGAAAGTTGCGTCCAGAAAACCACTAAGCAACTATTTATATGATGTGAATTCAATCTGGTCAAATTGAATGACTTTGAATTTTAATTCTTGGGGGTAATCAAAAAGGAAAAAAATCTTAAAATATCTTGTATAGTCATAGGGAAGTTTGTTGAATAGACATCCTACGAAAACGTATCTCTTGTAGTCCGGAGCAACAGCAGCCAGTGGAGCAATAGGATCACGCTAGCGGAACGAATGCTGGTCAGCGGACACCAGGGGACCCCACCACTACAAGTCCTGAAAAACCAGGTCTTTTTTGCAGCCATTCCAGCCGTGACTGCGTTCCAGGGCTGCAGCCCCTGGACATAATCAAACTTCGCTGTCCGAAAAATTTTTATTCATTACTATGGCTGTTGGAAAGAACAAGAGATTATCCAAAGGAAAGAAAGGTTTAAAGAAGAAGGTTGTTGACCCATTCACCAGAAAGGACTGGTTTGACATCAAAGCTCCATCCACCTTCGAAAACAGAAACGTTGGTAAGACTTTAATTAACAAGTCTACTGGTTTGAAGAATGCTGCTGATGGTTTAAAGGGAAGAGTTGTTGAAGTTAACTTAGCCGATTTACAAGGTTCTGAAGACCATGCCCATAGAAACATCAGATTGAGAGTTGATGAAGTCCAAGGTAAGAATTTATTGACCAACTTCCACGGTTTAAACTTCACTGAAGATAAGATTAGATCTTTAGTCAGAAAATGGCAATCCTTAGTTGAAGCCAATGTCACTGTTAAAACCTCTGATGATTACGTCTTGAGAGTTTTCGCTATTGCCTTCACTAAGAGACAACAAAACCAAATCAAGAAAACAACTTATGCTCAATCTTCTAAGTTAAGAGAAATTAGAAAGAAGATGATTGAAATCATGCAAAGAGAAGTTTCTAATGTCACCTTAGCTCAATTAACCTCTAAGTTAATTCCAGAAGTTATTGGTAGAGAAATTGAAAAATCTACTCAAACCATTTACCCATTACAAAATGTTTATATCAGAAAAGTCAAGTTATTGAAACAACCCAAATTTGACTTGGGTGCTTTATTGGCCTTACATGGTGAAGGTTCTTCCGAAGAAAAGGGAAAGAAAGTCTCCAAGGGCTTCAGTGATGTTGTTTTGGAGTCTGTCTGATCGACATATCTAACCCAGCTCTCATGCATAGCTTTAATGACTCGGTTTATAACATGTAGAATTAATGAATAAAATATATAGTTTGAGAATACCCCCAGCACTCAGCCAGAAATACTCAGCAGAAATAGTTTTTTGCGCAGTTAAACGATGCAGGTAGATGATGACGACGCATGGTCATACCAATTCCCTGCTTCCACGGATCTGTTACCATTGGATACATCTAAGGATGTAGATATAACTTTGGACGAAAAAGTAGATGACTTCAATGGCAACGATACCAAATCAGATCTTGAGATTCTAAACGAGCACCTTCAACAAGTTGAAAGCAAGTATAAAAGTGATGGAGATTCTGTAAGTAAAACCAGTAACAACAGTTCATTACCACATTCATTATCATCACCATTCTTTCAGAAATCGACTCCTGCTAATCCACATACTACAAGAGAAGATGCTAATTCAATAATTTCTCGTGAGAGTCAGAAGAATGCTCTTGCTAATTTGGACTTTTCTAATGAAGATAATTTTATGGATAGATTAGTAGATTCCCCTAGACAAAGATCTTCTGGAGTATTCAAAAGCAATTCAAATGCTACCATTAACTTGGAGAATCATAAACGAAACGCTACTGAACTGGAGATTGATGTTGAGAAATCACCCAAAATAATTACTTATAGAAGATCAAGAAGAACAACATCAGAAGGCAATTTCCAAGAGATCTTATCATCAGCATTACCTAGTCCTAAGGACAAATATGATCCAAAAGTATATGTTGATGAGAAGTATAAAGATACTAATTATAGATATGCTACTATTAAAAGAAATACTGATTTTCATCAATTATTTCGATCTTTAGATCTTACTGATCGTTTATTGGATGATTTTGCATGTGCATTAAGCCGTGAAATTTTACTTCAGGGTAGAATTTATATAAGTGAACATTATGTTTGTTTTAATTCCTCTTTATTGGGATGGGTTACTAACCTAGCTATTCCACAATCAGATATTATAAAGTTTGAGAAAAAGTCTACTGCAGGTATTTTCCCCAATGGGATTTTAATCGAGACTAAAGATGCTTCTCATACTTTTGCAAGCTTCATCTCCAGAGATGCTACCTTGGATTTCATGATTGCAGTATGGGAAGGTGCTACCGGAAAAAAAATGGTATTGGATGATGAGAAGAAGAACAATCAACCTGATGATACTGACTCTCAAATTGAATCATATATTATGTCTTTAGATGGTGATTCTGGTGATAAGATTATTGAACAATCTGAAGTCATAGATAACGATCAGCTTGTAGATAGCGATGATCCCAGTGATGATACTACAATGACCAAAGTCCCAGTAGTGAGATTCAAGGAAGATTCTGGGTATAAGAACCAAGGCCCAGAGATTCATGGCCCCACCGAAATCGATGATCCATATAGCGATCTTGAGGAACACGAAATAGAGTTGTGTTGTGAAACAATAGATGCACCACTAGGTGTGGTTTACGAAATAGTGTTTGGACCAAATAACACCAAGTTTTTTGAAGGGTACCTTGAAACCCATGGGTCTTCGGATTTAACGAACTACGGTGATTTCAAGCCTCTAGAGACAAACCATTCAAAAGCTCACCGACAATACTCATATAAGAAAGCATTGGGATACTCTATTGGCCCAAAATCGACTACCTGTGAAGTCGAAGAGATCATCCAGGTTTGTGATCTCAGCAAATTCGTAGTGGTAGAGAGTATCACTAAAACCCCAGATGTACCACTGGGAAATTCCTTCTTTGTTAAAACTAGGTTCAAATTCAATTGGGCTGCGGGAAATAAAACATGTTTCAGGTTATCTTACTTGATTGAATGGACGGGTAGGTCATGGATTCGAGGGGTAATTGAAAAACTGACTTTAACAGGGCAGACAGATGGATGTAAAGATTTACTAATTGCAATTAGAGATGAGATCGCAAATGTTACCACCTCGGAAACTAAGGAGGCCAAAAAAGAAGAAATTCAAGAATTGGAGGAGCCCAAGGCGGAAGAGATTGAAGAAGTAATTGCGGAAAATCATGCCACTGCTAATGAATTTTCAACCAAAAATGTTGCATATATCTTTGGAGGGGTTATTTCAATCTTATTGGCTATCATAATAATTTTGCAAATAATTATCCTCCGTAGACTTACCGAACTTACAACTATCGTTCATAATAGTTAAAAGTTCCATCATGCTGCAAAATATAATTTTATATGATTAATGAGACGTTTAGGGACAATTAAGTCCATAAAAAGATTTAAACATTTGAAGGATGAGGCGATTTTCAACTTTAAGTACACAACGGTCAAAGATTACCGGTTTAGGATTTACCTCTTTAAACTTATTATCTAGCCAAGTACACACCCTCTCATGCACGTAATTAAAGATAAGACTTTAATAGTAAATCCTTTTGAGCTATATCTACCTCAACAGTGGCAAAAATCTAACTCAAATCCCTGACTACTTATAGAACTCCACAGAGCAATCGTAGTGCGGAGATATCCCTTATTCTTTTGACAATACCATTGTATTATCTCCTTTGGCCAATGTTATATACAGGAAGTGCTGCAAAAAATAATTTCGAAAAGCTGCGAAAAAGTGGGCGGGTGCTGGTCGCAACGCCTTAAAGAGGTAAAGAAAGGGTCGTAATTAGACAATTATCCAGCCTAGATTTATTGTACCTGCAAGGTTAGACGACTGAGATGAGATGGAATGACGCAAAAAATGACGCACGACAAGGAAGGTAAGTAAATGCCAATATAAATATTATGTGAAATTTCCCTATAAACTATTTATCAGTTGTTGATGTTACACTCCTTCATACTTTTAAGTTTGGCTACAGCCATTGCTGCTTTCAGTGCCGATGCTAATAATAATGTTGCTGTTTATTGGGGACAAAATTCGTATGGTTCTCAGACCAGGTTAAAAGATTATTGTCAAGATGATTATGTCGATATCATATTATTATCTTTTTTATACTCCTTTCCTGATAACTTACAAGTAGATTTTGCCAACCAATGTTCAGATACCTTCAGTGATGGTTTGAGAAAATGTGACGCCATTGGTGAGGATATCACGTATTGTCAGAACCAAGGTAAAATTCTCTTGCTTTCAATGGGTGGTGCTACTGGTTCTTATGGTTTCACTGATGACGATGAGGCTACTGACTTTGCTGATACCCTTTGGAATAAATTTGGTGCTGGTACCGATGACGAGAGACCTTTTGGCGATGCTATTGTTGATGGATTTGATTTTGATTTTGAACTGAATAACCCTACTGGAACTGCTGCCTTAGGTAAAGCCTTATTGAAGAAATACGACACTGACACCTCCAAAAAATACTACTTATCTGCTGCTCCTCAATGTCCATATCCAGATGCATCTGTGGGTGAACTATTGGAAGGAGTTGAACTTGATTTTGCGTTTATCCAATTCTATAACAATTACTGTAATTTAGGTACTGCAAACTTTAACTGGGATACCTGGCAAGACTATGCAGACAACACTTCCCCGAATAAGAACATAAAGTTGTTTGTTGGTCAACCAGGAGGTCAAACAGGTGCTGGTTCAGGTTATAATGACATGGCCACAATAAAGGAGGCTATTGCTAGCATTAAATCTTCTACTAACTTTGGTGGTCTTTCCTTTTGGGACGCTTCTCAAGCTTACTCCAATATTGAAGATGGGGAGACCTATGTTCAGCAGGCCAAGGAGGCGTTGGGAACATCTACCGTCAAGGTTGTTAAGACTACTAGTACCAGTAGCACCAAAACCAGTACCTCAACTACTTCTACTTCTAAGGTAACCACGTCCAGTACCAAGACCACCAGTAGCAAGATTACCAGTGCACCTACTAGCACAAAAACTAGTAGTAAGGGAACCACCAGCTCACCTACAAGCACAAAGACTAGTAGTAAGACTACCACCAGTGCACCTACTAGCACAAAAACTAGTAGCAAGGCAACCACCAGCTCACCTACAAGCACAAAGACTAGTAGTAAGACTACCACCAGTGCACCTACTAGCACAAAAACTAGTAGTAAGGCAACCACCAGTTCACCTACTAGCACGAAGACTAGCACGAAGACTACCAGCAAGACTACCACCAATGTACCTACTAGCACGAAGACTAGTGGTAAGACAAGCTCACCTATTCTTACAAAGACAGCCAGTTCTACCAGCACCAGTAGTACTAAACTGTCAACCCGTGATACCAGAACAAAAACATCTACTGAATTCGTAACTCCAAGTGGAGCAAAATCTATCCCTCATTTGTTAGCTACTACTAAAGTTACTATCGGAGATATTGTTTCAACATTGTCGCCGGAAACTGTAACCTCAACCACACTGAATGCAGAAAAGGTTGTAACCCTTACCTCCACTAAACACAATAGTGTGTATGTCACTAAAACGACAACGATTCCACCACACGTGAAGACAATCACCAAGGTACATACCCCAACTACCGTAGTAACAAGATACACAGGTACTGTGACCGTTGTGGCCACCAAATATTTAGACCCACCAGACTTTAAGTTTTAATACCCATTTTGTTTAAATACCCCATAATGCAAATGTTGTATAAGTTTCGTGATACTTTCCATCTCTATATAGTCCACGTTATATGCTCTTAGCTGTGAATGGTTTGTACCTCCCCGACTCCGAAAAAGAGTGAGAGAGAAGGTAGGAAAGAAGGAGGGATACAAAGGGAGGGAGGGTGAGAGAGAGAGACAGAGACGATACAAGACGGTAATCAGTTCGATGGCAGTGTAGACTGGGTGACTAGATAGACCAGACTTGCATTCTCCCAGTCTCTCACTCGTAGCTCAGATTGATAGAAGGCGAAGGCTCCATCCCATATTTGTAATATGATTATGCAGCCCGGCGTCAAGCTTACTAATGTGGAAGGCGGAGCCTTTATTAACATTCGAGCTCTCCAATATTCAAACCATCCTCAGATTGATAGGAGGCGAAGGCTCCATCCCATATTTGTAATACGATTACGCAGCCCGGCGCCAAGCTTACTAATGTGGAAAGCGGAGCCTCAATTAACACCTGCACTCTCCAATATTCAAACCATACTCAAATTGATAGAAGGCGAAGGCTCCATCCCATGTTTGTAATACGATTACGCAGCACGGCGTCAAGCTTACTCATGTGGAAAGCGAAGCCTAATTAACTTTCGAACTCTCCAATATATAAACCATCCAAAGTCAGCTTATAGTTAATCAGCTTATTAGAAAATTAAAATATGACTAGCTATTTGGTCACTGGAGCTAACAGAGGCATTGGCTTGGAGTTTGTAGCCCAGATCGCAGCAAATCCCGCCAACACTGTCGTTGCAGTTGTTAGAGACAAGTCCAAGTTCAAGGTGATAGAAGACTTGAAGTTGCAAAATGTCAAGCTTATTGCCCTTGACATGGGTGCAAGTTTAGAGGAGTTCCAGGACGCTTTCTCAATATTAAAAGAGTGGGATCCACTTGATATTGTGATCCACAATGCTGGTGTTGCTTCTAAAGACGTCACTGCAAGTATTCTTGACCATGACATCTCAGACTTCAGCAGATTGATAGAGATCAACTTCTACTCCCTTATTAAGTTGTATAAGGCCCTTGACCCATACTTCGGCAAGCCAATGAAATTTGTTTACATATCAACTCTGTTGTCTTCCATCTCTGATATGTGGTACCCTGGCAATAGCTATGGTGCTAGTAAAGCCGCTTCAAACTACATCATCAAGGAGATCTCTGAAGAGAGAAAGGACGATATTGTCATCCCTGTCCACCCTGGTATAGTTGCCACTGATATGACAAGTAAGTTCCAAGACCTGGAGTACACTTTGATCACTCCTCAGGAGAGCATCAGTAAGTTGTTAGCGTTGATTGGGGGGTTGAAGCAGGAAGACTCCGGAAGGTTCTGGTCTTACGACGGGAGTGAGTTGAAGTACTGAGCTTCGAACAGGTAGAGCTTCTCAGCGATTTGAAGTCCGTATATGCCCGTATATGCCCGTATATAGTCATATCAATACATGTCCAACTAGCGAGATCGTCCTCTGCCAGCTCTGCTCCCCTGGACTCGTCAATCTGTTGTCTCTCTCTTCCAGCCACATCGTTCGAACGGTCTCATCCAGTTCGTTTTATACGCTTCTGACCCCGGTTGAAGCTCTGTGTCTCTTCCACTCCACTACATCACTGTATACCTATGCAGACTACACATAGCCTAGAATACGTTGATGTCATCGATTGTGGAATTGCACCAGGGACGCCGATAACGTTAGCTACCGCCATAACATTGATAGCGTGATTTCCAGCTCCCGCCAGCTCGCCAGCTTTCTGTTTCACTGCTTATTTGAGACATTCTAGGCATACATCCTGCTCTTCACCACCAGGCTGTGCCCGGAGAGCCTCTGCTACCAGCCCTCTAATAATTTGGTGGGTAGCGCTGGTGTCATAATACTTTCACTTGTTGAAAGATCAATCACTGGTGGCTTCGTTCGCTGTAGGCTTTGAGTTTTTGGAACTCGAGCTCAACGTTCAAGTACTTGAGCAAGATTTTGGCATAGCTGTTCAAGTAGATACTTTGAATCACACCCCCAGTCCAGCGGTCCAAGTCGTACACATCCTTATCTACCTCGGACAATTGGAGCGATGACAAGATTATGTGGATCAACGGAATTGAAGTCTGGTCTATTATTGATTGGGCCTGCTTCGTCAATGGACCTGGGCTAATTAGGATCATAAAGGTGGAGTTTTTCTCCACGTCTGTACGAATATGTTGTAAATAGACACCAACTAGTTCTCTAATTACACTAGCCTTCATTTTGGTACTATGATTTTTACATTGCACCAATACATTTATATCAGTCTTTATTGATAATTGTGATAATCCAGGAATTACTTTAGAACTTTTGAGTTCAGAGAATTCCTTGGAATTAACGAGAAGAGGTTTAACTGGATCAGAACCTTTCTTTATATTTTGTACTTTAATATCTTCTTCATTAAGTTTAAAGAAATGATGGAGATCCCACTTCCCCACTATATCAATGCCATTATCAAATGCACCTCCTTTACGTATAAGATCAAAACACTTGAGCTTATTTTCAAGGAACTCTTTACTTGTAAATTCATACAACGTCCCTTTAAATACCGTTGATGTTAGGCTAAGGCTATTGGTTTTACAATGATTTAAGTACTGGCGGCAGTTTATAATTTGGGAAAGGGCTGCAGCCTTCTTTAGTGCCGTGGACGCTTTACGTATCGAGCTCCTTGGCATCGTACATGGCATGATGCCTCGTATTAGGTGTGGTCTCATACGCGTATGTAAATTTGTTAGCCAAATTTGTTAGCCCAATTTGTTAGCGAAATTTGTTAGCAGAAATAATCACCGAAGATTTGTGAGTTTTGCAATAGTGAGGTGAGTGAGGTGAGCGGTGAGAGAGGGTGCGGACATTGTTAGAGAATACGTGGAAGATAGTGTGTAGTGCTAGTGAATCAAATCTAGAGCCGTAGGTACTTTCAAGGTGACACAGGGTATGCAGTAAACAGACAGTAATTGGTCTGTATTAATCACGAAACTGTAGAGATTTTATGTCGTAAATATCAATGGATCGTGAATTTGCTAATTCTGGCGAATTAATTCTCAATGAGATTTGTGTTACTATGGGTGGTGGCAGCGTTTGCGTTGGACATCACAATACGTTCAAAGGACCTAGTTGATGGTCACAAGAAGACTCTAGGCACAATCAGCTACGATCCAGATACAAAGATGGCAGAGTTTGTTCTGCAAGATACCTTGGATGGCGAGTGCTGTATAGGAACTGATGCTAACGATTGTCTCTTCATAAGCGACAATATCGATAATAAGCAATTTTTGGTTCAATTGAACAAGGACAACAGTGTAGACTACATTAGCCTTAGGGATAGAAAAGGCCCCAAAGTGGTGGTTGAGCTGGTGGGTGCCATACCCAAGCCTAATTTGCATCCTAATAACGTTAAGCAAAAACAACAACAGAAAGTCCTTGGCAAGGAAGGAGAGGAGGAGAAGGAACAGACGTACATCCAGAAGTATTGGAAGTATCTAATTATTCCAGTTTTTATACTTGCGTTGCTACCAGCCGACGAGAAGTAAGCTTCGGTGAGAGGAGTAGCTTCGAACGGAGTAGCTTCGAACGGAGTGAGAAGCATGTTGAAGGAAAGGAGACCTGAGGAGCACAGAAGGACTGAAAAGCTCATATGAGAGAAGACAGTGACAAATACAGGAAAGAACTAAGATAGTCACCATCAACTAGTCAATACAGAACAGCACTCTCACCACCTCACTGACTCTCTTTTCTCTAGATATCACTCTCTGCTCTGCCTACGTCGCTTGTCGCCCCCTCAAAGCTCCTCTGTCTTTGCTCCGCCTACGTCGCTCGTCGCCTCCTCAAAGCCCCTCTGTCCCTGCTCTGCCTACGCTTGTCTTCTCGCTCCGCCCAAAGCTCAAGGCCGCTCATGGCCCAGCCAATGGCCTAGCACCCAATGCCAATATCGTCCCCCCCCGATCGGTTCGCACACACCCACATCTTAGCGAATCAAAATGCAACCAATTTCTCATTAGTAAAAAATTTAACCCGACTTTTCATCTTCAGTGCAAGAGAAACACAAACCAAAGGGAGTGTTGAGGATGTTGAGAGTAGCAAATAGACGTTTATTATCACAGAGTGCCAGAAGGTTGGCCGAAGTGTCTGTTACTGTTGATGGTAAGACTGTCAACATTGAAGCTGGGTCTTCAATCATTCAAGCTGCAGACAAAGCTGGAGTCACTATTCCAAGATATTGTTACCATGATAAGTTAGCTATTGCAGGTAATTGTAGAATGTGTTTAGTTGATGTTGAAAGAATGCCTAAGTTGATTGCTTCATGTGCCATGCCTGTTCAAAATGGAATGGTGGTCCACACTACTTCAGAAAGAATTACCAAAGCTAGAGAAGGTGTTACTGAAATGTTATTAGAAAACCATCCTTTGGATTGTCCTGTTTGTGACCAAGGTGGTGAATGTGATTTACAAGATCAATCTCATAGATATGGTAGTGATAGAGGAAGATTTAAAGAATTAGTAGGAAAGAGAGCTGTAGAAAATAAGGCTATTGGTCCTTTAGTCAAAACTTCAATGAATAGATGTATTCATTGTACAAGATGTGTTAGATTCATGAATGATGTTGCTGGTGCTCCAGAATTGGGTACTGCTGGTAGAGGTAATGATATGCAAATTGGTACATACATTGAAAGAAACATCAATTCTGAAATGTCTGGTAATATCATTGATTTATGTCCTGTTGGAGCTTTGACTTCCAAACCTTATGCTTTTAGAGCAAGACCTTGGGAATTAAAGAGAACTGAAACCATCGATGTTTTTGATGCCATTGGATCGAATATAAGAGTTGATGCTAGAGGTATTGAAGTGATGAGAGTTTTACCAAGATTGAACGATGAAGTTAATGAGGAGTGGATCAGTGACAAGTCAAGATTTGCTTGTGATGGTTTAAAGACTCAAAGATTAACTCAACCTTTGGTTAGAAATGGTAATTCTTTTGAAGTAGCTACTTGGGATGAAGCCTTAGCTACTATTACTAAAGCTTATAATGATATCAAACCTAATGCCAATGAGGTTAAAGCCATTGTAGGTGCATTAGCTGATGCTGAATCCATTATCGCTTTAAAGGATTTGACCAACAGATTGGATTCTGAAAATTTGACTACCGATGTTAAATTATCTACTAAAGCTACTGGTGTAGATGTCAGATCCAACTATACTTTCAACTCAACAATCGATGGTATTGAAGATGCTGATCAGATTTTATTAGTAGGCACTAACCCAAGACACGAGGCTGCGGTTTTGAATTCTAGAATCAGAAAAGTATGGTTGAGATCTTCTTTGGAAATTGCTTCTGTTGGTGAGACTTTCGAGTCCACCTTCGGTTTGGAAAATTTGGGTACCTCTGCCAAGGACTTAAAGAAGGCTTTGGCCGGCGAATACGGTAAAAAATTAGCTCAAGCAAAGAAGCCATTGATTATTGTTGGTTCTGGTGTTTCTGATTCCGAAGACCTCCAGTCTATCTATAAGACGGTTGCTGAATTTGCTTCAAGAAATGCCAACTTCAATACCCCAGAATGGAATGGTGTTAATTTGTTACACCGTGAAGCTTCTAGAGTAGCAGCCTTAGACTTGGGATTCCAAACCTTGTCTAAAGAAGTGGAAGAAACCAACCCTAAGTTCATCTACCTTCTTGGAGCCGACGAAATCGCCAACAAGGACATTCCAAAGGACGCATTTGTAGTATACCAGGGCCACCATGGTGATTTAGGTGCTTCGTTTGCCGACGTCATTTTGCCTGGTTCTGCATACACTGAAAAATCTGGTACTTATGTCAATACCGAAGGTAGAACTCAGATCACAAGAGCTGCAGTCAATCCACCGGGAGTTGCCAGAGAAGACTGGAAGATCATCAGAGCATTGTCTGAGTACTTGAACGAAACGTTGCCATACGATGATATCTATGCTGTCAGAGCCAGATTGGGCCAAGTTGCACCTCATTTGGTAAGACATGATGTCATAGAGCCAACATCTACTGATGTTGTTTCTATTGGATTGAAAGATATCCTCAGCACCACCAAGTCCATTACCACGGTGGGTGTGCCATTAAAGAACCCGATCAGCAACTTCTACTTTACCGACGTAATCTCCAGATCTTCTCCTACTATGGCCAAATGTATCGGAACCTTTGGGGCTAAGATTGATAAGATCATTGACGAAAAGCCGCAAATTGATATCGTATAATATTTATTGCCCCCTGCATCTTGTATTGCATAGTAGTTATGTATACATATAGAACTGTACTTTAGTCCTCGACCCTCTTGTAGTCTCTCAGATTCGCTCTCGGGACAGCTGGTATACTCCTGTGGTGTACCCACTCATTTCTCCAGTCTACCCAATCGCTACCCTCTCTACCCTCTACCCCATTCTCTCTACTCTTCTCTACTCAATCGCTGTCCACCTCGTTCTAAGCTCCAAGCGTAGTCGAGTCTTCACTCAAGCGCTTCTCACTCGAAGCGAAGCTCCACCGCGGCAGGGTCCGAAATCTTATCTTTATCTATGCCATGAGTGACAAAAGCACCACCTTTTCCAACACCTGGCGCCAAACACGAGCGTGTGCAAGATGCAGAAGACTCAAGATGAAGTGTGCATTCGAAACGCCCACCTCCAAGACCTGTAATCGGTGTTCTTCTGTAGGGGTAGAATGTTCTTTTGATGATGATCCTACTGCTAAGTTTGCTAGGAAGAGAACCAATAGGAGGTTGATCAAGTTCGTTGAAAGTGTTAGTCCTGGTCTTTCCTCAGAATCTATTGACACCTCTAGAAATGGAGATCATATTTCCCAATTACAAAATCTTGTGAAATTAGTGACAATTTCATTGAGTTCTTTAGAACAAAATATGGCTGCCACAGCGTCTATAGAACCTAAAGATACTAGTAGATTGAATGATATAGGTGATTCACTTGGCGAGATAAATAAGAAATTGAATAAGATTTTAGATAATAGCAAACATAATAATCTTAAACAATTTCAAGATTTTCAGAAATCTCCAACTTTAAATTGTCCTTATATACCTTTCAATTCTAACATTGCTAGGGAAATTATAGAGAAACATCAACTAGTTAGTTTAGAGGAGTTTAAGATTCGTCATGCATTTTTCTTGGAAGAAATGTTACCTTATTATCCTATAATATCATTTTCTGAAAAGCTTCAAAATTTCGATTATTTATATGAAAATGAACCCTTACTTTTATGTGGATGCGTTTATGGAACTACAATCAACGATAATGGATTATATTCAAAGATCAAAGAGAAATATTATAAATTGACTAATGAATCATTGAATCAAATGTTAAATTATTATTTAGAAAGTTTCATTTCTTATCATGTTTATATCAAGTCCGATTCTTTCAATTTCAAGTTAGTAGAACTTTCGTTGATGCTTTCTTTATGGTGTCTCCCAACTACGACATCTGGGCATTTTAAGAACCAGATCCACTTACTAATTGGTTATAACGTATCATTATGTATTGATCTAGGTGATATTCCTAAACCATTTATAAATAGTAGAGATACTGTTTTTCCTGATGATTCAGAACAAAGAAATCATTTACGGGCATTTTTGAGTGTTTATGTATCTTGTGGATCTTTAGGACTATCACTACCAAGATTCAAATTAGTTACTTGGAATAAGCAACATTATAATGCCGTACAATTCCTCATGAAAGAAGGTGAAGTTGATGGGATAAAATTACCATCAAGAAATGATAAATATCTTTGTTATTTTGCACAAGTCATTCGATTAGGACAAGAAATATTTGATTATTTTACACCAAGTGTTTATGTTGATGGACCAAATAAGAAAAGAGACGCTATCTTCAATAATATGTTAGATCCATCAACATCATCACTTCATCATTTGAAGTTTGTTTTGGACAATTATGAACAAAAGATTTATACTTTGTTAGTTGAGAGTGGATTTATGCAATCGTTAGTCATAGAGAAAGGAACTGAAGAACCGAAAGAGAAATATTTACTTTCTGTTATATATTATCAATTAATGATGATAATTTATGATAATATAGTTACTAAATATTTTCTAGCAGAAGCTAAGAATAAGAATAATGAACCTGATCTTGAAAGTGTAACATATGTTCAGTATATCATAAAGTTAATCAAATTATGTGAAAGTTTACTTAATTCTTTCATAATTTTGGGTCAAGAAAGAACTATAAATTTACCTACTTTCTTCTTCTATAGACCTATGCATTCTTTAATCTTATTGATCAAATTGAGAATTCTTATAAATTCATCTAAACTTAGTCAAAGTACAAAGTTTATAAATCCTAAAGATTTGAAGATAAATGCAGAGTATTATTTTAATGGAGTTCATAAATTAATTCATGAAAGTCAACATAAATATAGTTCTATCGTTTGTTCTAGAATGGCCATTATTCTTTCTAGAATTGAGAAATGGATGCATCTTTCCAATGTTAAACATACTTCTAGACCAACTAATGATGACCAACAGGAAAGCTCCAATTTAGTCAATTTGATAGATACAAGTAAAGAAATCGAGAATTTGCGTGCTCCAAAGGATGATGAATTAAGTCCTATAACGGAGGAACCTCAATCACAATCATTTCAACATGAGCATCAGAAACAACTGCGGCTTAATCAGAATCAAGCTAATATCCAAGCTAGAATGTCATCTACTGCTCCTCCTGAGAGTGTGTCTAACGTGAAACAGAATGTATCTGGCTCAACTACGCCTACTAATTTGTATGCCAACTCAATACAGGAGATCTTTGAAACCATTGATCTCGATCTTTTGAACTATTTGAATCCGTTGGACCCAAGTTTGGACTTTGAGAGTGCTGACGCCTTATTCAACACGGGAAATAATGTCCCATGGTAGGTCGAACATGTTTTGAGTGAAAAAAGATCAAGAAATTCTCAGCAAGAGGTAATAATTTTGTAGTCATTATTGTATTCGCCATGGAGGCTGAAACACGTTTGGAATGAACAGAGATAACGAATAATGCTCAGCGAGGAGAGACTCGTGTAGAGCTAGTCATTTTTTTAGTGTATTTATATGTATATTTTATTTTTATCTGTTTTAGTGATAAAGCAAATTATCGTGAATTGTTCAAGTAGGCTCAACTCAAGTGTAGAATGTGAGTTCTCCTTTGGTGGCCTGCAGAGATACTAAAATTTAAACTTCTTCTCTTGCGGTGGCTTTGTTTCTTGAGGGGATTCTTTCTTGGTTTCAGAATCAATTACATAACTCTTCTCTGTTCCTAAAAGCCCACTCTTCTCTGTCTCCACGTCTTTTAATACCGTATATAACTTATTATTTTCTTTTTTCTTCACTATTATTTCTTCATGGACTTCCTGGGTATTGCCTTCCTCTTCAAAGTATGTTGGCTCTGTTGGATCGGGTTTCTCTTCTTCATCTTGGTCATCCCCTTCTGCATCAGCTTCCAGATCTTCTACTTCCTCCTCTTCCTCCAGCTCGACTTCTATCTCTCCCCAGTGGGACTCCTTTTCCTGTCCATATACCTGTTCTTCGTCGAGCAAATATCCCACATTAGCATACGGCATGTCTATACCAGGAATCAAAAGGTGTGAATATGCAGCAGGTTTCCCAATCTGGTTCATTATAGATATCCATGCGGGAGGAGTTTTACCTGATTTGGGTAACCCTAAAGCTTCCAAAAGTTCTTCAGATAATTTACCAGGCACCACATCGTCCAAACCATCTGTATCCTCACCAGTTTCCCTTCCTTCATAGTATAAATCACCAAACTCTAATACTTTGGGCTTTGTTTGGTACTTGAAAAAGGCGTCGTGAAGTTTCTGATAGTCGATATCTAATTTACCTAACTTCGGCCTAACCTTGTCTCTTTGCTGCTGTCTAAGAGTTTGTTCATCTATGTTACTTCTCATCTCTTGGATACCAGTCTCAAGAATATATGCAGGTAATTGGAACGGAGGACGATCTATGCCTCTTTTAGAGGATAGATAATCACGTTTCAAAGCCCAGTGAGCCGGCACCGGGACGACGTTGAGGTTTTCTTTTATAGAAACAAGGATATATGGATCGGGAGCATCAGAGTCTGTCCATTCCACTACTTGGGGGAATTTGGTTAAACCCTTTAATTGGGCAATGGGTACTTTTTGTTTCTTCTGGGGTTTTGGCTCTTCAAGTTCGTACTCTATTATAGAGTCATCAGAGTCGTCTGCCTCTACAACTTGGGTTTGTTCTTCTCTTTGGAAGCGTTTGAACACATGCTGGAATTGGTTGAAGAGGGCCTCGTTTATCGGGAATGGGGCAGCACCAGCTCCAGCAGTGACAGCACCAGCGCCCGTGGCTCCAGCAACGCCAGCAGCATCAGTAGCAGTAGCGTCAGTAGCATCAGTAGCATCAGTAGCATCAGCAACATCAGCAGCATCAGCAGCATCAGCAGAGCCAGTGGCTTCAGTAGGAACGTGGTCATCGGTTCCTGGTTCTAGCACATTGGAAGACTTGTGCTCATCAGAGACAGACTCCTCAACTGACTCAGCAGGTTCAAGCTTTCTCTTCTTGGCTTTCTCTCGACGTAGCTGGTTCTTGGTGAGTCGCTTGGCCATTATCTCATCTCTTGAGGAATCGCTGCTTTGAGGTAATATATGCAGGAGGTAGAGAGAACAGTAAATTGTTATATATTAAGATGAGTCTAATGGGTCTGACGAGTTCGATCTAATGATACTACATTTCACGACTGCATCTTTTCTTATTGAATAGAAAAACAGGAAAATAGGATGAGTCCAATAGTCAGTACGCTCTGTGAGTTCAACAGTACGCTCTGTGAGTCCAACAGGGACACTCTGAGTCCAACAGGAACACCCTGAGTCCAACAGGGACACTCTGTGAGTACAACAGTCACGCTATGTGAGTTCAATAGTCACGCTATGTGAGTCCAACAGTACACTCTGTGAGCCCAACAGTACACTCTGTGAGTCCAACGTACACTGAGTCCAACAGGCACAGCACTTTGATCCTCCACGCTCCCACTGCCCCTTTGACACTGCTTCTCCACACGATCCAACCACGGTTCACCGCTTGTCCACACCACTACGCTTCGCTTCGTGGCTCTTCGCTTGGTTCACTGGCTTCCCGCACAGCAGCAAGCTTCCTCGTCACAGTTATCAACCTCTGCTCAATCGACTCGTGGTTTGCCTTGAGCTTGCCAAGCATCTCCTGCGCCTTACTGTCAATCTCCTGGGCGATGTCAAACACTGTCTCCTTCCCGGTGACTTTTCCGTCGTTAAGCGTCGGTGTTGTAAGCCCCACAGTTTCACTCATAATCAAATTTCGCACTACGTAACTATGAAAGCACTTATACTATGGCTAGTGCTAGTTGTGTATGGGAAGGGCCAAGTGGTAGAAGAGCCCAAATTCCAGGTAAGATATAACGAAAGAGCAATTTCTTCTAATTTTGCAGGATCAGCGGGGTCAGATAATTATAAAATTGTTCATAAAGATAATACTAAATATCTTTGTTACTTACCAGATCAACAGGATATACAAGAATTTATGACGATTAGAACACAGAATGTAACTGAATTGAAGCACGTACGTAGTAATGATGAAATTCTAGATAGTTTTATACCAAAATTTAGTACATTCTTCTCACAAAATTGTGCATTTACTACTGGATTAAATGATGGGTATTGGACTTATGGATATTGTTTTGGAGATAAGGTAGTGCAATTCCACGAGGATGATTTGACATTCAGAGAAACTGGTAAACATATTCCTGAAAATCCAGCGGAAATCTTTGTTTTAGGAAGGTTTAATGGATCGAATTCTCATCCTCCAACCCTTCAAAATCAATCTACTATGAAGTCTAGAATATTGAAAAATCAGGATTTTGAAATCATTGAAGATCCTGTATACACCTCAGATAAACCTGCTCATAAGAGAAGAGCTTTGAAACAAGTTTTGGGTGATGGTAAGATCTGTGATTTGACTAATGAACCAAGAAAAGTTGATGTTATTTATAGGTGTGAACCTTCAATGGAAATTGAAGTTATACCTGTATATATCTATGAAATCAATACTTGTCAGTATAGAATGATACTCAATGTCAGAGATCTTTGTAGTATCCCAGAATTTGCTCCTACTAAAGTAGATGAACCAATTATGGATGTTGTATGTAATCCAATTCTTGATAATGGTTCTGATGATACTTTGGATTTAACTAAGTTTGTATCCGATACCAAACAAGTAGTATTTCCTCAACCAAGAGAGAATAGAATTGATTTACAACTGTTCGACATAACTCCTGGTGGTGATGGGTTTTTTTGGGGTCGTCCATTAGATTATAGAGATTCTGATGATTTATACGATAGAAGATCAATAATCATATTCAATGAAGCTATAAGTGATTCTAGGGATGATAAGTTAATGTTCATAAGGAGAGCCATGAGATTTTTCATAAATTCCATGGAATTTAAAGTATATGCCCCAGATCCCGATAATAAGAATGAACTTGCTACTTGGAATGATACCTTTGTTGCTTACTATGAGGTATATAATGAATTTGGGGAATTCATATTTATTCTAAAAATCTCTAGGATAGCAGACACAAAAACAGTTGGGGCTAGTGTTATTGATCCTTTCCAAATGGTAGATCAAGATGGTGATCCCGTGAGTCCACAACCAGACCCTGATAGGAGATTGTATGAGTACGAACATTTTTTTCGTGATGGCGACGATGTAGAGGCGATGGAGGAGATTTCAAAAACTTTCACTAAAACTATCACTGTGTTACCTGAAGGCGATAGAGTGGGGCAGTTGGTAGAGGTGCTTCAGAAACATCTGCCAGAGGAGGTGAAGCAAGCGATGCAGGTTTTGCAGTATGACTAGGCCGAGTAGGTGAAGCAAGCGATGCAGGCCATACAGAGGCCATACAGGGGCCATACAGAGGCCATACAAAGGCCAGATAGGGAGACAGAACGTAGTGCCAAGTGAAGTGAAAACAATGCTCAGACTTGTTCACATATTACTGCCCATATACTCGCTCAAGGCAGTACCTGTTCACATAGTGTTGTCCGTATACTCGTTCGAGGTAGCATAGTACCTAATACAATTAGACTACTCCAGTCCACTTCTAACACAGTACAATCCTTCTCTCTCTTTATCCCTCCTTCTCTCCTGGTCTCATTCGGGTACTATACAATTAGAGTACATCCAAATTTACTTTCAAACTACATATTTACTCGAACCCTTTAAAGAGGGTTCTACAGATCTTTTAGCAGCCATTGTGGTCTGACTGCTCAAAGCTCTCACCAAGAAAAAAAATTTCACGCCATGTCTAGACTAATTAATAAGGTCAACTTGCAGTACAGTTTGCGGGTGCCCAGCTTGGTTCAGACCAGAAACATCTCATTCCTCAAGAGGTTGTTGGTGTTGAATGATAATAGTGGAGGTGATGCTGACAAGATCTACTCGTGGGATGAGTCTCCTTACGAAGACTTGAGAACCAGAGCAGCATACATTAGAGCCAGTGCATTATGTCCTGTGACTAAGAAACCAGTTGATTTCGTATGTCCTATATCTGGTATTCCTACCCATCATTCACAGGAAGCATGGGAGAATGACACCGAGTATCATTCCAGTAAGAAGTATGAACTTCTTAAGAAGGTGAATTTGTATGAACACGACTTAAGATCAGGAAGAAGTTTTGATGAATTCATATTTCCTGGAGAACAGGAACATGACTTCATGACCAACTTGCGTGATTGGGATTCTTTCTTTTATACCAGAGATTTTAATCCTATGAACACGGATTTTAATTTAGCTGCTGCAACTAAAGTATTAACTTACCCAATTACCATTGCGTCTGTATTACATAAATTATCACCTTATTTCTTAAAACCACAAGGTCCTGTAACTTTAGAAGGATTGAAATCTTTAGCGGCTTTAAGATATACTTTATATCCACCATATGTCAAGGAAGAAGGTGGAATTACATATAAAGAAAGACCTATGAGAATATTCATTGTGGGTGCTAAAATGGAAGCCATGTTACCAGGATATGTGTGGAAACAATTCGGCTATTTGTTTCCTAATAACAAATTCGAAATTCACTTTATTGGGCCAGAAAGTCATTTCGATCGTCAAACTAAATCCTTCACTAAAATTAATAATGAAACTGGTAGAGCGTTGGTTGAAAGATATGATGATCAAATCACTCTTCATTATCACACATTGTACTTTCATGAGGTTTATAACTTTGGTGACCTTTTCCCTTTCGACCCATACTTGGACAGTTTCTTTCTCTTTCATCCTGGTTTCCAAACCACCGATAAAATACACTGGGACAAATCGTTGAAAGGATTGTTAGAATCCAAGTGTCCTGTATACGTCACAGGATATCATGAAATAGACACGTTACGGGAATTGAGTTGGTTATTGAACCATCCGTTAGCAGAAGAAATGGACATATTAATGGACCAAACTAAGAACGTTTTTGGATCTACAAAGATTGATTTAGTTGATTCCAATCCAACAGAGACGTTCCAAGCTAATGACGAGATTTTTGGATTCAGGGGAAAGAGGTACCACGCCATCAAGAAGTGAAGACTGTATATATCTTGTATATAATAAATGATTCATTCGAGCTTCATTCGAGCTTAGAGCTTTAAACGAAGTGAAAAGCGATGCAGTAGAGGTGAAAAGGGAGCGAAAAGAGCTTTTAACAAACTGAGTAGCGATGTATATGATAGAGTAGAGAGAAGTGAAGAGAAGTGAAGAGAAGGCAAATGTAAAGTATGGAAAGAAGTATGGAAATAAGTAAAAAAAAGTATCGAAGAAGATGGAATTGTGAGCAGGTAATTAAACCACCAGGGAGTAAGACTCTATGTGTCTTGTTTATAACTATAAACAATTCAATTGAGCAACAGTACAACGGCAAATTAGAGTACGGTATTAATGTGGGTGTTGTGGCGTGTCTAGTGAGAGGAGATAATGAGAAATAAGTGCCAACTAATCGCAATGGATTCAGACTACAGTTTCGACGATTCAGAATACAGTTTCGAGGACACAGAGCGGTCCATTGTGCTCAGGTTTAAGGTGGAAGAGATCAACGCCGGTGATAACTCCCTTGGAATAGATACATACACCCGTCGTGCGAGTCCTGAACATCTGGTAGGTCAAATCTTGCATCTGATATGGGTTGATTCTGAAGACTATAAATTGAAACCTATATTTGTAAAGTTATATGATTCAGAAGGTAATGTCCTTCGTCACGAACAACAATTGAAGGACATAGATTATAGGGATGACCTTAAGATGGTTATTGACTACACTTTATTTGGGAACAGAGCTATTCCTGTTGCTGATCCTATAGTAGAGGAGTTCCCAGTAATTGTAGAATGGGAAGATGTTATGGGGGATACCCATAGTATCCAGATGAATGGAACTCTTGAGACGACTATCAAACAAGTTAAGGATTATATTGCTAATGAAAGAAATAAAGAAGTTCCTGACAAAGAGCCTATAGATGGTTCTTACTTTGATCTTCATTACCCTGATGATACATTGACATTGAGAGAGGTGCTCAAAATGGATGTTCCAACTCCTTCTCCCCTTCTATTCAGACTTCTGTATAATTTTGAACCTTTCCGTGATGATGAAAGTTACTATCCTCCATTTGATGAAAGTAATGATTTCACATTAAAAAGATTTTTTATCAAGGTGATTTCTGATGTACCAAGATTACAGAACGAAGCAAGTCTCTTTGAAGTCAGTACTAAAACTACAGTGTCAGAGTTCAAACAAGATATATTATTAAGAATGAATCGTGGTGAAGTAAGAAGAACTTTTGTTGATCAAATTAAGCTCACTTACGATGGAGAGCCAGTCCCCGAGGAACCAGAGAAACTCTTTGATGCATTAAAGTTAACTGTGCGTATCATAGCTGCTAATAGAGACGTTCTAACGATGCATTTATCTATAACTGACCATCTTAGTGGTGTAGAAGGTGGAATCTTTAGTAGACAATTTCTTGATGATCTCAGGTCCTCAGATAGGTTTGAGTTCTTACCCAGAGGTGATAGAGCAGATACACCATCTGAAACCCCTGAGATTGTACAACCTATACAACCTATACAACCTATACAACCTATACAACCAATAGAACCAGTAAAAGTGTTAATGGATGGTAACGAAGAATGGACTTTAACTGGTGATACTTATGAAATGTTGTCAACAGATTCATTCTTTAGTGGAAGACAACTATTAGTAGATCAAAGTGATTTGTCCAGTACTATTTATGATTTTACCGTTGAAGGTGTAACCGTTCTGTTAAACACATCCCAATGTATTATCGTGGATTCCAAATCCCATCATCCATACATATTACTAAATTCTACTGGTATGACTAGGCTTAACACTATATTCCGCAATCCTGATGGATCGAGTTTAATTCAACAAGTTCGTGTAAACTTGATTCCAGATACACCAGAAGTACCCCCACAACCAGTACAACAACCAGAAATACCACCGGTGTTTAATACTCTCAGATGGTTACTCAGGACACCCATTGCTGGTATTATAACGAATATGTGGAATAACATTCGTGGGCAAAGGGAACTGTTGATGACCATTCTTAAGTGTGCTTTCATACTTTACTTGTTGGGATTTTACAAAGTGTTGCTTCTAACATGGCCATACCTTGTTGCTGCTTTCATCATTTACTTCACTGCTTATGTACTATTATTTGGAGCATCAAGTGTGAGTGAACGAATCAGAACAAGATATTTAACTGAAAATTATATCAACATATTTGGAAGATCTTACGAAGTAGTACTTACTAAAGTAACATCATTCTTGGATATCTTGGGTCTATACCAAGACACAGGTTACAGCTCGTTAAGAGTCACGCTAGTCCATTATGCTGTTACGAGAACTAGGGATTTTGAACTTATTCGTGCAAAATTTAGCCACGAAGATAATGGTTTCTTTTATATCAAGGAATCTTTAAACAATATTTTGAAGGATTTACTCTTATACATCTTGACACTCAGACAGTCTTTACAGACTGCTATCATTGAAGAGTTGAGAGCTTATAGAGAAAACGAGAATAATGATTTGAAGGATGCCATCCTTAGATTGTATGAAAGGTATCAAAAGGCAAGGGAGTTACACGAACATACAGGAACAGAATATGCCGATTTTGACATCGACCTCATCTTGAACATCGAACTGTTGGAAATGGAACCTTCAGGGGATTCTAATGAACAGGAAGCACCAGCAGAACATGTAGATAATGCAGAAGGCGGGCAAGCTGAAACAGAAGAGGAAGCTGCATCAGCAGCAGAAAATCCCAGGGATCCAGCAAGACAAGCGGAAAAAACTGAAATGCAGTACCAGATCATGTTAGACCAGTATTTGAGGTTGCAGGCAATGCATACAGAATGTATTAGGACACTTCCAGCAAATTTAGCTTCAACCTTATAAGCTTCGCTGGTTATTGTCGCGAAATGTCGCACGTTCGCCAAAAATAGAACTGTTTCAAGATGGTTTCAACCAGCTATGAGGTCCTTCTATGCAGCACAGAGAAGATAGTTTTGTATGATTTTAATAATAATGGGGGTGACATCGTGGGGTTTATACTGATTTAGATAATATAAAGAAAGTTCAATCATATGAGCACCGAAATCGTAGTTAGATTTACATTCCAGTAGCTTAGTCTACTACTAGCAACCACCATCCTACACGAAAACTAATAGAATTTAGGCTCAGATCCTAAACAAGCAGGATCCTTACACGGGGTGGAATTTAAATTAAAGTTTTCCATTCAATGCTCCTATTATTAGCATCGTCATAGTTTCCGATCTCATTCTACAAACCATTCCGCAAGCCACCCAACGACATATTCGTTCTAGATCTAATAAATCCACGACCATCCAGCAACGTTGTTAAGAAAGGAATCAGACGAGTAATAAAACAAAGAGTAGAGAGCAGAAATCGCCTACTAGACATCACGAGAGTTGTACCGATGCTACTACTTCACAACGTCTGATTCTGGAGCCGTAGCAAGGAAGGATTCGTGTAGATAGACGATAAGACAACCTAATCCGGTTGTTTAGATTTTGCCATGTTCGTCCTCGATTAGGTGAAAAAATAATGCAACCCGCACAAAAAAGGCAGGTCGACTACCCAAATAGGAAGCTTTTCTGGTATGGTTATGGTCCTCCGCTGGCTAACTGCATGAATTAGTCGAAAACAAATAATGGCTGAAAATTTTTATTCCAAGCTTGATTATAAAAGGAGACTGAAATCCCTTGGTAAAAAAATCATCACAAGTTCAAACTTTAGTCAATCGTTAATTATTACCATGCAATTCTCCACCATCGCTTTATTATTCACCGCCGTCGTCTCCGCTGCCACTGTCACCGAGACTGATGTTGAATCCACCTTGGTCACTATCACTTCTTGTGGTTCTGAAGTCACTGACTGCCCAGCCAAGGCCACTTCTGTTGCCCCAACTTCCTCCGTTGCTGTTGCCAACTCTACCGTTGCCAATGTCTCCACTTGGGAAGCTGGTGCCAACAAGCAATTCGCTGTTGGTGCTGCTGCTTTAGCTGCCGGTGCTTTGTTAGCTTTATAAGCTTGCATCGGTTTTTAACTTTAGGTTATTTACCTTTTAGTTATTCATTCTTCATTTCGGGATATAGGCTTAGCATGTTCGTAGCATTTTAGAGATTAGTCAATAGACACTCAAACTTATTGTTTTCAACCATAAAATTTGATTTGTAGAAAAGTTCGTTTCTTTATTTTCAATGAAATTAAATGATGAGAGTAAAGCGTTTCATTACTGTGTGTATCAAGTGGTGGAACAAATACCATATGGTCGCGTAACTAGTTACGGCCATATCGCTTATCTTCTCGGCAAGCCCCAGAATTCGAGGCAAGTGGGTTCATCACTTAAGTACTTTCACCTAATTGCGCGTCAGCTTAACGAGGAGTCAGATGATGAACCCATCGATATCGCTACATTACCTTGGTGGAGAGTCATATCTTCAGCAGGCAAGATATCACCAAGAGATAATACCAATGGTATGGTAAGACAAAAACAATTGTTGGAGCAGGAAGGTGTGGAAGTACTGGATGGTAGTATAGTAGATTTAGAGATTTACGGATGGTTACCTGATGAAGTTGATATATAATAAATAATTATTTTCTTCTACGATTCTTTTTCGTTTGTTGCTGCAGTTGTTGCATTTGCTTTTGAACTCTTGCGGCCTCTTCTTCCCACCAACGAGCAAATTGTTGTTCTTGTTGGATTTCTTCTAATGTCTTTCTTTGATTTTCTCTTTCCTTAGCTTGTTCTATCTTCAATGACTCATGAAGCATCACATCTGAGAGTGTTAAATTGGCCATCTCATCATTCATAGACGGTTTTCTTAAAGCTGGAAATCCAGCTTTAACTGGTTTTGGTGTCTTGCTTTCACCGGCCCAACTAAATTTTGGTTGAGTGGTTGGCTGTGTTGTTTGTTGGGGTGGACTCAGTTCTTTCATTTGTTTCTTCCGTTCTTTCTGTGACATTCTTGGTCCGATTTTGACTTTAGATGTCTTCTTTGAGGTTTCTGCTTGCCCGAGTATTGGAACCAGAACCTTTGGAATTGAAGATTGTGCAGATTGTGCAGATTTAGGGGCCCATGGAGCCTTTAAATCACTAGTTGAGGATCCCGCTGAATTGGGAGGAGTTGGTATTTGGGTTGGAACGTTGAAATCCACTGTCTTTTTTCTTCTTCTGGTCACTACCTCAAAGTCATCATCTATTGCGTTTTCATTGTTCTTCTGAACTAGTGCAGCTTTTCTGACCTCCAAAAGTTCATCTGTGATATCCACAGTAGAGCTCTTTCTGGAACTTTTTCTATGTTTCCTAATTGATCCTTCTCTATACTGATCTATCTTAACATCAAGCAATGGTTCAAAAGACAGGAATCCCTTAGCATCACTCATGAAATGTTCATTAAACTCTGGCATACAAGTTATAAATTGTTTTATCAAGGCATGCCCATTGTACCATTGCTTAGGGTCCACTTGATCGAACTTCTGATACTGCTGAATCATTCTTATGTAAACTTCAAGCTTTTGTAGAACATTATTAGGAATATTGAGGATGGACTGATCTAACAAGATAATCTCCAAATTGTTATAGATATACCAGCAACAGTTTAAGAAAATCTTATAGGCATCCAATTCACAAGACAAAGTTAGTAAGATAATGACATTATCGAGATTTATAAAATCTTTGATAGCTAATTGACATAAATTTTTCAATTGAAAAAGTAATAATTCATCTGCAATAGCCATGGTTTCCAAAAGAGTGGAGATAAACTCATCGACATTATCACAATCATCCCTTAATTCATCGAAAATGCCAAGATCACTGTGACCATATAAATGCTTGAGCACAATGACGAATTGACGTTTGGTGTATTGATTAAAGTTTATGATATTGGATTCAGGATTCCACCTTTCTGCCAAGACAGTTTCAAAAAAAGCTGATCTACATGACAAAAGGAACGAGGAACATTTCAATTCACCATCGGCTAAGATGACTGTTAGGTTACCCATTTTTTGGTCAATTTCGAGAAGATAACGCATACTTTTGAAGTACACTTTCTCTTGAACTCCGAAAACATCTATCTGAAAGAGCCTACCAAGCTTTTCGAATCCTTCTTTAACTTCCTTGATATCTTGAGGACAGTTAATACCAGAGGGATAGTCATCCCAAATAGGGACGATCTTATTAGTATAAACAAAATGTACGAAAATCAATACTGCTTTGAAGTTGATATGGGTATCAAATATCATTTCTTTATTAATCATTCTTCCTACTATAGTTTCATCTTCATTATAAAATGTATCTCCAGACGAAAGCTTCTTGAAGAACGGAGACCTTGTCATGAATATTCGACTATGAAACCCAATACAGACACTACCAATTTTTATACAAGAATCGTATTGTTTTCCTTCATTAAAAGAACCATCAAAGGACTCCTCACGTAACGATTTGATATAACATTTCAAAACATCATCATTCTCAAGCTGGTCGTAAGTGTACCTTGCCTTGACTCTCTTATTGGCCTGGGAGTACCTCTCTGAATATCTCTTATGTAATATATCTACCTTCAACTTCTCTTCTTCTACCTCTTCTTCTTCATCATCACTGTCCTCATCCGATTCCTGTGGATATATGTAATCACTGGTATAATATCTAATGGTTTTGTCACCATATAATTGATTCTGCTTTCTATAAGGGTCAAATGTTGACAACACGCTAAGATACTCTATATCTTTCATATAAGTATTAGCTTGAAGCTTCAAAGGAAGTAGATCAATATCATCTCTTATGAAACCAAACGAGCTAAAATTTTCATCACATGAAACTCTGGCGATTTTGTTCATAAAATCTACTCTTCTGAACTTATTCTTTGAAGGTATCGTAGCCTCTGAAAATGAACTTCTACTCTTATTTCTTGTATTTTTCATGAATACAAGACCGTTAATTGTAGTCAAAACAACAGACCCGTCACATCCAATATCAAAGTCTACAGCCTTTAAATCACGATCATGACTTTTCCAGACATAGTTGTATTTCACCTGTTTAGAAGTATCTGTCAATTGAAGACTCACGATGTCTCCACTATCCAAGAGAACCGCTATATTTTCTTGACTCTTCATACTAATCTTAACAATGTTGTGTGGTCTTGATAGTTTTGTAGGAGTGAAAAGCTGGAAATCACGATCTGGTGATCCTTTAACAGGAATTTTAGGTAGCTTTATATGCTGATTTTGATAATATATATGGATATCATTTAAAATAGTTACAGCACATGTGACAGTTTCTGAGGTTGTAACTAATTTGATTTCATCTCTTAAACTCACCTTTTTAGGTTGGAGTTGAATTTGACCTTTGAATGAATTTCCATTTACTTTATAATCGATTATGGTAGATGAATCTGTAGTTTTGAAGCCCATTTGTCCTATATTTAGACCCCAAGATATGATTTCATACTTTGTATAGATCAATGAATGAATTTTGGAAACTGAACACCCCTTGATAGAGGAAGAAAGTTTCTTTAAATCACCTGTGAATACTAATCTAGGTATACTTTCGAATTTCTCTGAGAAATCACGATTTAAGCTATTAACAGAACTACTAGATGTATACCCGGTAATGCCTAGTTGACTGTAATTGTTTAAACCCCAGGTATATACTTCATTATCAGTGTTAATTGCAATAGAATGATCATTGGATAAATCAAAATCTTTAATTTTAGTTTCTTGGAAAAATGCCAACTTTTTGAATCTGTAGCAGTTGGCCATGTACTCATTACCATGACCTAATCTACCTCGAGATCCAATACCGCATGAATGAAGAGAACCATCTCTAGTAAGGATCATAGAATGATTCTTAGATATTTTAGCTGATTTGAATCGTGGAGAATAAGTGATATCATTGGTATCATTGAAAGCTTGAATCGATAACTTTGATGGAATTTGTCTATCATTTGAATCCCCAACACCTAAATTACTATTCAAATTAGATCCTAACATATATATATCAGAACCCGAACGTTTAGAATCCCACCAATTAGTTGATCGTACATCAGCTGATCTTACATCTGTCAGATATCTATAAGCGACATTAAACTTATCTAACTCATCAATGTATTCCGGAATCCATATAAGAGTTTTGAAGTCATTATTCAAAAGTTGTAACGGTGTAGTTTTATTCCTGTCTTTACAACATATAAGCTCAAAAAGAAGAGTATTGCTCTCTAACACCAAAGAATTTGTAGGAGAATTCGCCTTTAACCACTCCAATAGTACTCTGTAGCATGTTAAACTCTTATGGTATATGATATAGTGAAGACAGTTCCATCCATTTTCATAGTCTGTCTTGTTAATGATAGTTCTTATTTCAGGGTTCTTTAAGAGTATCCGTAGAAGGTCACTTCTATTGTATAAAATGACTAAATGGAGAATGTTTCGACCTAAAACATCACGGTTATATAGGTCTTTCTTGCTTAACTTGGATAGTGATCCGGGGAAGCTTTTATCAGCTACCATTACATTTATGAAAGTAATGCGACGAGGCAGTAGATTGGCGTGGGGCGTGGGGTGTGAGCGTGGGAGGATTGTAGAAGGACGGGCATGGGTTGACAGAGTTAATAAGGTGAGAGATAAGGGGAGGCGAATGAGGAGTAAATAATGAGTGGATAATGGTGGAGATGTGAAGAGGTCAGGGAAAGATAAAAGATCAGAAGATGTAGAAAATCAGTAGAAATTAAGTTAATGAAATTTTATTATAGCAGACCAGGCGAGGGGAGAAATTTAGGGAGAGTTCTCTAAAGTAAGAGTTCCAGAGAGCCCCGGAGTACAATAGCTACACCCCGTATTCCGCTGCTTTTCTTCTCCTTCTATTATTATACATATATACACCAAGTGATCTCCATTACTATACAGGCTCTGCTTCTTTTCTGCTTTTATTGAGCTCATCTCTCACTCGGCCATCATGAGCTCGAGCTCCTTCGCATCTATCTCTTCGTCAAACGGATAGTCGCCGTTCGGAACCTCCTCCAGTTTAACTTCGTCATCTTCATTTTCAGACAAAAAATACGAGTTAGCCACGGGTCGTTTCTTGATAACCGTGATCTTACCGGTAGGTGGCAATCTTGGTCTTATATTCCTCTGTTTCTGCGGTAATTCTTCATCATCAACCAACGGAAACTTACTCAATTCAGGTAACTCTGTGGATAAGCCATTTTTCTTTTGTTGTTTGATGTAATGAGCTGTAGTCTTCTCGAGAAGACCATGATAGAAATCCTTTAATAAACCGATCTGGTTGTCAATATCCGCACCATATAACTTAGCCACTTGATAATCTTTGAGATCATCATACTTGTTGATCTTATTGCTGACACCATTATTAGTATATGAGGTATGTAGTCTTGAATGTAACAAGTATATTGGAATAGATGAGCTTAACAATTCATTCTCCTTATCCAATCCAAGTTCCTTGAACCCAAAGAAATCATCTCCTAAATCATTAGAGAAATCACCAGTGATAAATTGTTCACTGTCATCTCTGAAAGACTTTTCATTGAAGTTCTCTAAACCAGGTCTTAAAAGATCTTTCAAGAAATTCTGTAACTTATTCCTTAAATCTTTCAATTTGATTTGTTGGTTTAATACTCTTTCATTTATGAATGTATATAGATCATCAGGTTTATTCACTCCATTTTCAATCAATGCCACCAATAATCTCTCTCTTCCTGTTAATCTATTCTTAGATGCAGTTTCATGGTGCATCTTAATAGATTTCACTAAATTACTAATATATCTTTCTGCTAGCTGTGTTAACGTATTCAATGCAGATGGTTGTGCAGTCTCAAATCCAGTTTGCATAACAATTTTAGAAACATTTTTTCGAAGAGTAGAATATTGGACTTCTTGACTAAACGTTTCATGGTTCTCTAATTTGGAAATGGGATCGATATCTACTTCTTGTAATTTATCAATTTCAGGTTGTCTCATTTGAGTATGATGTACAAACTGCTGTGTCTGCATTTGTCTAATTAATGATATTTTGAAACAGATTTTCCTTATCTCTTGCATTTCACCAATATTCTCGAAGTATACTGCATTTAAACCCTTGTCTGTACCCAGGACGAATCCGGAAGGAGTTTGTTGAATATCTGAATTTATTAATGAATCAACTATTTTCTGCTCAACCTTATCCTGTTCTTCATCATCTATTCCTTTATATTTGATGCCTGGTAAACCACCAGTTATATCATATTCAAGCAAGTAGGGATCATCATTTTCTAATAAATTACCTTTGGAAACTACTTGAGTGTTGCTGATATAATCGTTGAAGTTGCTCATTTCATTGGGCTCTCTTAGTATGGCAGGAGCATCAAAATTCAACTTATAAGAGTCTGTGAAAAGTTCAGCACGGGCAGAGCAATAATTTGCTCTAGACTTTGCCGTAAGAGTTCTCCATGCTTGTAACTCTGGTCCTATTTCATCTTCTTCATTTCTATTTTCGTCGTTTAGTTCGTCATTCTCTTCTTCCTCTTCCTCTTCTTCAGCTGCTCCATTATCACCTCCATCAGCGGTAGTAGCAGTGACACCACCAGCAGTTTCGCCTCCTGTCTCATTCTCTTTCACAGCAGTTTCTTCTTCGACATCATCATCTTTCTCGTCCTCTTCTTCTATATCACCATTTGCTTCTTCTGTGCCCTCTTCTGGCTCAATTGGAGTCTCTACTTTAACGTCATCAGCTCTTGTTCTTTTTCTACCCTTCTTAGAAGCCTTTCCCTTCCCGGTTTCAACGTCCTCTTTCTCATCGTCTTTCTCGAGGTCCGCTCTATTCTTGATGACGATGTTAGGTATATGTGGTACAAGCTTCAAAGCCTTCTTTTGCATGGCAATTGCATGAACTCTTAAAAAGTGTTTTGGATCAGAATTGAACAATAAGCAATTAGACCAAATTAACATTATATCATCTACAAATTCTTGCTTGGAATTGTACTGTAAGTTCTTCAATTTCTTCATCACTGTATTCAAGTCCATAGGTGTCTTGATAATAAGACCATAGTTAGGGGCTTCTCGCTTACTTACCTTGTTGAGGAATGGAGTGGAATGCTCAGTATAAGATCTAAGTTCTAATACTACTTTTTCACAAGCTTCATATAATTCTTCTTGTCCTATTCTTTCGTCATTGGCCCACTTACCTCTATTCTTCTTGACATCCATGAATAATGTTCTTAATTCGTAGTCATTGAGTGGAATTTCTTCTCTCTTGGACTGAATAGTTCCTAGCAAATGCTTCAATGAAGACCCTGTAACAAATTGAAATTCTACACTAGTATCTTTTTTATCAGTACTTTCATCGGTTTTAGTTACATTTTCGTCGGCGTTTTTCTCTAGTCTTAAATCACTTTTCTCTAGTTTCCTTCGTTTAATCAAAGTTTCTCTATCATATTCAAAATTATGATAAATCTTATTAAACTCTTTTATTAATGCTTCTTGGTCTTTAGTATTTGTTTCAGTCTCATCTTCTTCTTGTTCTTCTTTTTTGAACGTTTCAACAGGAATTTCCAAAACCACTTGGTTGTTGTCATTATATACAACTTCATCTTCAACTTCCATAGCTTCTTCTCGACCTTCTGGTTCTTTTGTGGGTTGTTCCTCCTCATCATCATCATAATCATCTTCTTCTTCTCTCACCACCGGAGCCTCATCAGATGATCCTGACGTCCCTGACGTACCAGGTTGGCCATTGGCGATCGATTGACCAGGTTCGGTGGGGTCTGGAGCATCTAAAGACTCTAAAAGGGCGAACTCGTCGGCCTCATTATCCAGGTTTTTATAATAATAATCAATGGCCTTCTCCCAGAGTAAATACCGTATATGCAATGCAAGTCTCTTAGCAAACTTAGCTCCTTCTTCAAAGTCCTCGATGTCTTCACCTGCCACCCCGTTCTGAAGCTTCAAAAAGAGATTACCTTCTAGGAAGTTATTCCATACCTTCAAGTTATTAGTGGCTATAATAAAGCTTAAAAGCTTGTATTGATTCTCGTTCAAAAAGATCCGAAAGAAATCCAGCCCGGCATGCACCTTCCTGGTGAGCTCAAACAACCGTTGCAGGTCGTTTGTCTCGAACGTTACTAACTGATTCATACCCACGTCTGTTTTTTCACCGAGCGAAGTTGTGGAAGTGCGAGGTGAGAAGAGCCGTGAACATTGTGGGGCATGGCGTAGAGGGCGTAGAGGGCGTAGAGGGCGTAGAGGGCATATAGCAGAGAGGACGAAGCGGTGAGCGGGCAGAGAAGGTAGGATGAAGTTCAAGAAAATGGCGAAACGGAAATGGTGATGAGAAGTTGGAGATGTAAGGCGAAGAATTGAATTGCTTGATATCCATTAGCGGTACATATTAGTGAGACACCACAAACACCTACCCAGTCATATTCCTTGGTCTTGTTGCTGCGCCCAGCGTCGCTGTGATCCAGGGGCTGCGCTCCAAGATAATGCTCTACACGGCGTACTTCTTGGTCCACTCTTTGGCAGTGGCCTCGTACTTGGCCCTGTCATTCTTGTAGACGTGGGCAATCTCCGGCACCAAAGGATCGTCCGGGTTAGCGTCCGTCAACAATGAGCAGATTGACAATAATACTTTGGAGATGGTTAATGCAGGAGACCACTGGTCCTTCAATATGTCTAAGCAAATGTTACCGTTTCCGTTGATATTAGGGTGGTAGATCTTGGTTGTGAAGGCAATCTTAGGAGGTTTGAATGGATAGTCTGTAGGGAAGTGGATAGACAAGAAGAATACACCCCCAGCGTATGGTGAGTCTGAAGGGCCCATGATCGATGCTTGCCAATGATATAAGTCGTCACCTACCGGTCCGGCGGAACACGAGGATGGAGGATCTCTGCAACGTTAGTATCGAGCCACGAGTTATCTGGTGATCATGCTACCAGCTGTGTTTCCTAGTCTAGCACTGTTCATTTGTGCTCGGTGGCACTTTTGTGGGTGGCACTTGTGCTTGGCACTTGTGGGGATGATCCGGAACATCTAGGAACGGGAAAACTTGATGACAAAAGCTTGATAACAGATTAGACGTTCGGTACATACCTTCCTAAGTCGGCTAACTCTTTGTTGATACGTTTGGATGACATTCTATACTAAAAAATCTATAAAACTTCGAGGGTGAGGATTTTTCAACGATTTTATAAGAGTGATCACAGCAGTCGTGTGAGGGTATGGTGAGGGCACGATTATAGAATTGCGCAGAAAGGTGCTTGTAGAGGAGGTAGGAGACCACATAGTGGTTGGATTGACGTGGGAGTTGGTGGGGGTGGTAGAGGATGTAGGAGACCACATAGTTTGGATTGACGTGGGAGTTGGTGGGGTGTTGAGGTAGAGGATGTAGTTGAAATATGTGAACTATAGTAAAGTGAGTATGAGACATGAGAGTGAGATGAGATATAATTAGACATATGTGAGATAATCTGAGAGATAATCTGAGACAATGTGAAACACACTGGAGTATGAGAAAGACGTGAGATGGTGAATCTGAATGTGCGTGGTAATATAGAGTATCATGTACAATGAACTATATCATCAGCACGAAAACAGAGGCGAAACTGACCAGATAGGAATATGTAGACTTAAAGAGTAAATAATTGGCACTAAATACTTTTCCTCGCGCCCAAAACGGTTACCCGCTAAGATAAGATGATTCTCACCTTTGACTCCAAGAAGAAGGCGGGCCTGCCAGCAAAATACAACTCCACAGCCGCCTCAGAGATCCGTGTTATTGACTTGAGTCAGCACCAACAATCAAAACGATCAAAAAAAGGCTGCTTAACCTGTAAAGCCCGCAAGAAGAAATGCGATGAAGTCAAGCCAGTTTGTGGTGATTGCACCCGGTTGAATAAAAATTGTGTGTATGTTGACCCAGACAGCATGGATTCGGGATATATTAAGAGTCTCAGGACAATGGTCCAAAAGAATGAAAGTACATTGAAGCTTCGAAAACGTAAGAAATCAGTATCAAAGCAATGGGATGGTTTATTCGGTCCGAATAGTCCAAATTCTCCCGATATCATGAATCTTCTAAACCCGGAAAATCCTGTGTTTCCAGTAACTCCAGAACTCAGTTTATCTCCACCCAAGTTGATCCCTTCGCTGACCCAAGTTGTGGCTCAAACGCAACACGCATTGTCTCATCCTGCGGAGATAGACTCCGAAGAAGAGGCATTGGACGAAGAGTTCAAAGGCCAACTTATCAAAACTCCATCACTGGAGTTTCTACTGTTCCTCAAAGATAACCATGACATGTTTCGGGAGTTTCTGACGAATTCACCGACATTTGATATAAATCAATTATTCACTTCATATACTTCACCTTCTCCTAAGATGAGTCCTGATCTTCTTGCCGACTTATCAGATAACGCACGGTATTACTACGATTACTACATCAATGTATTGAGTACACAGATATCTGTGGCACCCAAATCCACCTCCAAGAACGAAAATTTCTATCAACAAGTATTCATTCCATTAGCTCAACAGGATATGGGAGTGATGTATAGCATTTTAGCATGGGCATGTTTCCATATAGGGAAGAATGATGAAGTCAACCAAGGTCTCAACTATGTGAGGCTTGCACTTCAACATTTTAGTACCAATAACTCTAATGACAGAACCACCACCATAAATAAGCTAGCTTCACTATTACTTCTTCTAGGAGCTGAAATATGTAGAGGTGATGTTAAGAATTGGGCAACCTACATGGAATGGGGGTCCAAACTACTAAACCAGAACGGTGGATTAACAGGATTTCAGAGTAACAAACAGGAATTTTGGCTCATCTCTAACTTTGCTTACCATGATGTTCTCTCGAGTAATAAAGCAGACAAGGGTCTTTATTTACCAAATAATGAGTATGATAAGATTTTTGGTAGTGATCTTACTAATGGTATTTTCAATCCTTTGGTTGGAATAGCTAAAGAAATCTACTCCTATATCGGACATATTTCTTCATTAGCATTTGAGACCAACAAGAAGCTTGCATCAATAAACTCAGGTATTATAGATGATTCTCCAATAAATGAGGTACATGATGACGATGATGCCTCAGAGTCCGAAGCTTCTACACACGGAAGAGTAAACGAGATTCTTCTTTCGGTCAAGCAAAAAGCGGAAGAACTTAATGAAAAGATAGACCAGTCGAAGCCAAAACCAAATGATTTACTTGATCTAGACAACCAAGAGTTTGAATGGCAAATCACCATGTTTGAAACCTTCAAATTGAGTGCTAAATTATACTTGAGACAGGCTATTCTTAAGTGTAATCCATCTTCGATTGACTCTCAAATATTGAATAATGATTTGCTTAAGTGCTTAGATATTATTTTGGGAACACCGGTAGAGCCATCGTTATTATTCCCTGTATTTATGGCGGGAATACACTGTGTATCGAAGATTGATCGCATGCAGATGATGCAGCGTATAGAGAAATTCATCGAGACATATGGACCATGGAGTGTCATCCGAGCACGGGATGTGATAGAGAAGATTTGGGAAGTGAATAATGGGGACAGTGTGGTGGACTGGCACGGGATTTTACGGGAGATGGGATGGGAGATCAACTTTGCCTAAGGAGACAGTGAGAGACAGTGTTTACACGCCACGTAGCGGAGCGGAGTGGCGTCTGCGGCGTCCTTTGTGGACTTGTAAGCTCGTCTTGAACTTCAGTACAACAGTGCAATGAAAAGCATACGACACAGTGGCATACAGTGAAGTACAATACAAAAGTGCCATTCATTGCAATACGATGCAATGCAAAGGACGAGTATATGATGCAGTGCAAAACGTGCAGTATAATACGATGTAGAGCCATGCAGTGTAATGAACTTTGAGCTATACTTATTGTTCAATACAGTGCAATACAGTGAACTACAGGATAGTAAGATACAGTACTATACAGCACAATACCATGCAGTGAAATACAGTATAGTTCGATACAGTACAATACAGTACATAACCATACATTGAAATGCACTACAAGATAGTGCAACACTAGACAGTGAATTACAGTACATTGGTACATGCTATTTTTTATAATACAGTATAGTATGCAGTAAATACAGTGAAATACAGCACAACACTACAATACAGTATACTATATAGTGAAATACTACAATGAAATACCATCATACACTATTCCCTATTACCTCTCTCACTTCTCCCTTAAAGCTCTCCCTTTCTTCTCTCACTCAAAGCTCTTCTTCGCTCTTCGCTTCTCGCTCCGCTCAGCTCAGCTCTGAAAAATCTTCGCTCATCGCAAAATTTTTTATTCAACATGGGTGGATTAGACTATCTCCTCTTCGAAGAGGCAGCGGGTTACGCTATCTTCAAGGTATTGATCCAACAGGATGAAGTATCTGCTAGATCAAAGGAAGTACAAGAAGCCGGTAATGATTTAGCTAAGTTTTCTAAGATGATTGAATTAGTATCATTTGCACCATTTAAAGGAGCTGCTCAAGCTTTAGAAAATGCCAATGATATCTCGGAAGGATTAGTAAGTGACTACTTGAAGTCGATCTTGGAACTCAACATTCCAAAGGGATCCAAGAAGAACCAAGTATCTCTTGGTATTAGTGATAAGAATTTGGGTCCTTCTATTAAAGAAGCTTTTCCATATATTGATTGTTTCTCTAATGAAATCGTTCAGGATTTCTTAAGAGGTATTAGAACTCATGGTATTAAGTTACTCAAAGAGCTTCAGGATGGTGATTTGGAAAGAGCTCAACTTGGATTGGGTCATGCCTTTTCAAGAGCTAAAGTGAAGTTTTCAGTTCAAAAGAATGATAATCATATTATTCAAGCTATTGCTTTATTAGACCAATTGGACAAAGATATCAATACTTTTTCAATGAGAGTTAAAGAATGGTACGGCTGGCATTTCCCTGAGTTAGCTAAGATTGTTCCTGATAATTTAACTTTTGCTAAATTAGCTCTTTTCATTCAGAATAAGTCTTCATTAACTGATGAGTCTTTACATGACATTGCTGCTATCGTTAATGATGATTCTGGCTTGGCTGAGAAGGTCATCAACAATGCTAAAATCTCTATGGGTCAAGATCTTAGTGAATTCGATATGTTGAATGTTTCTACTTTTGCTAAAAGAGTCGTTTCTATTACTGAATACAGAAACACTCTTTATAAGTACTTAACTGAAAAGATGAATACGGTTGCTCCAAACTTATCTACTTTAATTGGTGAAGTAGTTGGTGCTAGATTAATTTCTCATGCTGGTTCTTTAACTAACTTATCTAAACAAGCCGCTTCAACTGTGCAAATCTTAGGTGCTGAAAAGGCTTTATTTAGAGCCTTGAAGACCAAAGGAAACACTCCAAAGTATGGTTTGATATACCATTCCTCGTTTATTGGTAAAGCTTCTACTAAGAATAAAGGTAGAATTTCCAGATACTTGGCTAATAAATGTTCTATTGCATCCAGAATCGATAACTATTCAGATGAACCTTCTAATGCCTTTGGTACCATTTTGAAGAAGCAAGTTGAAGAAAGATTGAACTTCTACAACACCGGTGCTCCTCCAATGAAGAATGCTGATGCCGTCAAGGAAGCCTTATCTTTGTCTGGTGTTGACTTCATTGAAGTTGATGAACCAAAGGAAGAGAAGAAGGAAAAGAAAGAAAAGAAGGACAAGAAGGAAAAGAAGGACAAGAAAGAAAAGAAGGAAAAGAAGGACAAGAAAGAAAAGAAAGAAAAGAAACGTAAAGCTGAAGACGACGAGTCCCCAAAGAAAAAGAAGAAGAAGTCCAAGGATTAGGGTGTTAATTACTGCATGCAATATATAACGTAGATAATCGATTAAGGGCTCTCTGACAATTCCATGGATCAACTACACTACTGGTGTAAACTGAATCCCATATTTATTGACTTACTACTGTAAACTCGACTACCATAAATTGGCTATCTGCTGTGCCTCAACTACATCTACACTCGTAATCTCGACTACCTTATACATTAGCTGTACACTGTACAACTGCCATACATCACTATACTACTGCTTTCTTGTCAACATGTTCCACACGGTCATTTTGCACCTGTGGAGCTCGCTACTGTGGAACTCTTGAGATGCTCCAAGCCTTTTGTTAATGGGTGCAAAAATTGGATCCAAAGGACTAAAAATTTTATTCTTGCCCTCTTCGTTGTAGATGGTCTTATGGACAAACTCCTGAACATCGCTTGTTGCCTTCTTCGTTGGTTGAACTAAATGAACATCCACAGTAGTTTTTGTGGCATCACAAACGTTAGCTGTGAAGGCATAGGCTTCAGTAAATGGCGTTTTGATGGGAACAACAATATCATTCATAGTAGTGGTCTTCAAGCAAGGAGCAAATCTATCCAATTGACTGAGTGCTCCATCTGCAACTTTATCTGTGCTGTCACAAGCAACAAGACTGCCAACTCTCTGAATGACAGGAGTGACATCGCAGACTCCAGGAAGCTTGGCCAAGTCAACAGCTACAGGATACTGTTTCATATGGCTAATGAACTTAGATGGAGAAGGCTCCGGCTCAGGGACGATAGTGCTTTCTGAAGTGATAGTTTCGGGACTGGTAGACATAGTGAGAAGAATATAAGGGTACAAACCAGGCTTTATAGGCCCAATTTTGTGTAATGTCACAGAGAGAGAGCTAGAGTGTGACCAGCGGAGCCGGGCTAGTATGAGAATATATACGGAGCCGGCTGGTGGTTGAGATATGGAGCTGGAGCAGTGGAGCAGGGCCGATCGACAGGAGCCTCAGATTCTTGTTTATTCGTAATGTACATGCTTATAAGGTCTTGATATCTTTAATAACTTCGTCAAAGTTTTCCTTGTACTCACTGACCTTGTCAGCGTTCTTCTTGGCCTTTCCACCTCCTGGAACAATCATCACACATGAAGTTGGTCTCTTGGTAGAACCAGCAGATCCCAAGTCTTCCTTAGAAGGTATGAAAATATATGGAACTGATGAGTCTTCACATAAAACTGGGATATGGGAAATAACATCTGGTGGAGAAATATCACCAGCAATAACAACTAAACCCTTTTCACCTTTTCTTAAAGCTTTAACTACTTCTTTAACACCTCTTTTAACATGTTTGGCCTTAGATGCTTTCTTGATGGTTTTTAATACTTTTTTGTTGGTTTTCTTTGGAGCCAATGGTTTAGCAAATGATAAAACAGCTGACATCCTTTTATCATAATTATCTTCTCCCTCTTCGGCCTCAACCTTAACCTTATCTTTTTTACCCATAGTTAATATAAAATTTTTCACCGTAGAAAAAAAATGTCTTCGCGATGCTCATCATTGGTAAAACCACGCATTCTTTAAGCATAATGGTTAAGAGAGAAAGGACCAATAAAGGCAATAATATAGGGCCAAGTAAGGAGTTAACTCTTAAGGGGGATGTTGTTGTGGAAGAGAAGATGGAGGAAGAAGTTGATGTTATTCAAGAACTTCAACAATTGAAAATGGTGGGGAATGGCAGCTGGTTTGCCAAATTTGAAGTCAGTATAGATGAAGCTGAATATATAGAAGAGAATTATGATAAACTCGTGAAAAAGGTTTCAGAGTCGTTTAATCTTATAGGGTTTACATTATCAGACGTGGTAACTGGATCTGTGGAGAGATTCATCACATTAAATGGTACAAGTGATGCTATATCTAAATCTATGGTTTATTTGAACTCTTTGAATAAGAATTACTCTGATGTTCTTATCTTGAAATATGAGGTAGACATAGCTAATCAATTGGAGTTGAATCTTAGTAAAGCTGATCTTATGGCTTTTGATTTGGTTCTTCCTCATGTATTTCAAACCACTGGTTTGGTCATGAAGGTATATATTTCTGGTGATTTAAGATCATTGGTAAAAGCATTGGCATTAGCAATTGATATATCTAAACCGGAGTATTTCGATGATAGTATTGTACCGCAATATCCTGTGCTTAAGACCGATGATTCAAGTTTGTTTCAAACTCAGGAGAAGAATAAAGGTAAGGTTGAGGATAGCATCAAACGATTCTGGCCACCTACCAGACATGAGAGTATAGGAAGTTAGGAGTTGAGCTCTCGAGGTTTGAACGAAGTGAAAGCGGTGAGACGCTGCGCCAGTGTTGTGTACAGCTCGATGCTAGGAAGAAGCAAGAGGTCAAGAGGTCAAGATCACACTGGCTCTAGAATACTTGTGTATAAAACAACTATATGAGGTACTTTTAAGCTAGGAAATTATCAAAGGTAGACCGACTTAAACAGTCAGACAGTTAGACCCTGGTGATCGCAAGCTTCTTGCGTCTCCGTGAGATACTAGCAACCTTGTCCCCCAACGATAACGCCAACCCTTGGTCCTTACATCTAATTCTCACGTGTCCCACGATTCCACCATTAGACTTTTCAATACACAAATTAGCCAAGGCATCCTCTCCGAAAGAGGACTTTGAGTACAAGTTAGCAGAAAGAAATCTGCACTCTTCACCAATAATAGCACCTGGGGTCAAACAGTTCATATTGATTCCCTTCATCAATTCGTCCAAGTAGTCCTTTAATGATTGCATCTCTGTCTTTATAGTGATCTTGTTCTCCCATTCAAACTCGTTCCACATGCTACGGAACTCATTTTCACTACATGTGGCTGGTTTTATGTAGTCCATCATATCAATGTTGAAATCGTTGAAGATAACAATTGTTGATTCATCTGAATGTTGACCATCGTAAACAAGATTACCAAAGATAGTACCTGTATCAGCAGAGGTAACTTTTATAGTGGATTGAACTCTGTGGAATCCATGAGGAGCAATATCTGCAGTTGCAGGTTTATCTACCACCTTCAATTCACCAACTGTAGCGAATTCAACGGCAACATTACGTAAAGTATTAGTAGTTTGATTAACCAATAAAACATCCAAAACAACATCGAATTGGTGGATTTTAATAAACGCTTCAACGTAAACTGGATCACTAAATCCTGTTAATTGAATGATCTTATTGAGTTTGGAGGATAATAACTCTTTCTTAACATCACCGTTAGTGATTAACTCAGTTTCGTCTACTCCTTGAATAGTATCTTTAGTAAATTGTCTGAAAGATATAGTATCATCAACTTGTTCAGCATTATCATGTAAGTCCTTAGCGACTTCTTTAGCCTTTTCAAGCTCAGAACTCTCAATTTGAGATTTGAACGAATCTCTAGTATCATCTAAGAATCCCTTGGCAATGACATCAAAGTCTTCGTCATCATTCAAATACTTGATACAGGAGAAGATCCTGTCAGCAGAGTCTTCATCGATTTTCTTGGTAACGTACTGAGACTCCCCTACCCGTAAAATGGATACCATGATCAATAAAGCCTCAGCTTTGACACCATTCAACAGTTTAGCATCAACATCTAATCTTTGAAGTCTCAAGATTAACTTGACTAATGCAGAAGATAATACAGCACCTAAGTAGAAATCACCAGCCAAAAGTAAGCTTCTAAGACCAGGTTTTTCTGTTTCTTCAACGGTAGTATCAGCAGTGAATGCATTCTCAGTTGCATATGTACCATCAGGTAAGACTACTGGTGCTTTCTTGGGTTTAGAACTGTCATTCTCCTCTGGTTCTGGTTGATCATGCTTTTCATGTAATCTCTTTTCAGAGGCTAAGATCGGAACTTCGCCAATAGAGGACCTGATGAACTTCCAAGCTTCTTGGATCAATTTTTCTTCCAAACAATACTCACCAAGAACCCATAGAGCACCACGTAAAACTTTACCACTTTTATTGGTGGCTAAAGTCTTAACTAATTCACTTAAGATTTGATATCTTAAGGCAGGGAATTTCTCTACAACTTCTTTAAGAAAAGTGATGACTTCAAAGGCAGCGGTTGTATTGAGCTCATTCATTGATTCAAGAAGTAAATCAACTACATTTGAAGCCACTTCAACGAATTTGATAGCTAATTGATGAATAGAATTGATAAGAACTTGCCTATATTCTGAATTCTTATCTTCATCTAAAGAGTTGGTTCTCTTCAATTCCTTCTTTAAAAGTTTAACTACATCTTCAACATTTCTATTAGAAACGATTTTCAAAGCTACTTCTAAAGCTTTTTTACGAACTGCTAAATCTTGAGTAGAAAGAATTGTTAAGATATCTAACGACAATTCTTGCAAGACTCCAGGATACTGGACCTGTAATTCATTGATTCTTTCTAAAGTGATGATTTTCACATTGTTATCGGTCTCTTTATTAGCCAATTCAATGAACTTTTTAGCAGCCAATAAAATGGAACTAATATTAGAAGATAAGATAGTTAAAGTTGAAGAAGCTTCATAAATAACCACATTTGAAGAGCTTTCAATCAACTCTTTGATCAAAATAGTATATTGGTTTCTCAAGGAAGCATTCTTGATCGAATCCTTACGAATGAACTCAATGAATCCTAATTGAACTAATGAGTCTAAAGTATTCAACTGAGAAATATTGTCCTGCAAATACTGTAAAGCGGCTTCTCTGTTCAATTCTCCTAAACAGATGAACGCATTCCTTTTACATACAGAATCACTTTCATCATGTAAGAAACTATAAATGACTTCATCAGCATCTGGTACTAAATGGTCGGATACTTTGTATATAGAATATAATGCAAAGACTGCATTCTTCCTCACATAAGCATGCCTATGGGTAAGACACTGTCTTACATTAGGAACTAAGGTTTCCAAGAGTTCTGGTTCCTTAAGCTTATTCAAGAATCTTAAAGTGTTACCTCTAATATATTCATTAGGATGTTGTAAGTCTCTCTGAATGGCATTACAAACCAAAATCATTTCTTGTCTCATCTTGCCTTGATCGTCCTTCTTAGGACATACTTCCCAGTAGAAATATAACAATTTCTTGAGGTCTTTGTTCCTGGATGGCATGATAAATCTAATGATGTGCATCAACAAATCAGGCATAGCATCACCATTAAGGATGGTGATGAGGATCTTCTTCATGGTATCGATTTTGACATCGTCTTTGCCTTTCTCTAGGAGGGTTCTGAACTCGTTGAGGGAGGTTTTCGAGGCCGCCGAGTCGTAGATCAACGTGTAGCAGGCGTCCATGTCGACGTGTTTTTTAGTTTCGAACGGTGAGAAAAGCGAAAATTGACTTTCGGAGAGTTCAGTGTGAGAAGCTCTCAGAGTCAATTGAGCGACTAGGGAGAATGTGAAGAGTAATGAAGTTAAGTAAGACACTAGTTTGGATGTGCAGTATGAATATGATAATGAGGTGTAGCCGTGGAGTGTAGTGACATATACCACTAGTGATAATTTACCACTAGTGATAATTTACTAGTAGTGAAATTTACTAGTAGTGACAATTACTGAAAATTGTCAATTATTGCTATTGGAGATTCGGGAGAGCTTCGAGCGAAGCAAACGATGTATAATAGAGAGTAATAATGTAAAGAGTACTGTAGTTTAATATTGACTAGTAAAGAAAGGGTAGCTAGGATTTTTATCGCTAGTAATGAAAGTAGTAGTGAAGATGAAAGGGTAAAATCTGCACCAGTAAGAGGCTAGCCATTCCTGAGAACTCCAGAGTTTGAGAGAGCTTAAGAGATCAGAGAGTACGGTTGGCTTTCGGAGAACAAAATGTGCAAAGGACTTTATTGTGTGAATTTCACAGATTGTTTCTCTACACTGAAATTTTACTTGAAAACTTACACAGATTTTTGGCTGAGATAAGTAAGTGGACACTATAAAGAGACTGCAACGAAAATACAGTAGTGATTGACTAGGAAGATATACATTACACAACTCTAGAACTCCAAATCACTGGTAGTAATGGATCTATCAGTACACCAATGATATGCCCTCTGTAGTATGTTCTTCTTGTAGTGACTAACACTAGTCAGAGAGAACTCTAGTCGCTGTCGCTGTCCGGGTTCGCAAGCACAAGCTTTGTAGGCAGCTCGTCCTCCGACTCGTCCAAGATCTTCTCCTCTTCGTTATACCCTGGATGCTGGTAAAACCCATCATACTCTTTGTGCACACTGCCAGTGCTAGAGCAGCTCGAACTAGAACTAGACGAGCTCGAGACTTGGGATGGTGCCCTAGAATGGGAATTGGTGGAATTCACAGTGATAGTCCGAGACAAGGAGCCTTTGCTAGCGATAGAAGGAGGTTTCTTTGCCTTTTCTGAGCTGAAGATAGACTTATCATCATTATCATCAACTTCTGCTGCCAACAATCTTGGCGCCAAATGGCCATGTTTCAACTCTACACCAGTACTCAATTTCTTATTACTAGATATTCCTCCTCCACGTATATACTTCCCATTAGATGAAAGTTTAGTGTCTACTGGTTTGATTCCAGTTGGTAACTTCCATTTTCCTGGCCCAGTTTCATTGAACGCTGTACCTGCACTCTTTCGTAATGCCAATACATAATTTGACCGTTCAGCTTCTCCAGGACGCAAATTTAGCGTCTTCTTAAGAGCTGCAAGATTGACATTTTTATTGGAATTCGACGACATAAGCGAGCTTATGGAGCTGGACTTTCTATGTTTGAAAGGACTGGGGAGAGACTTTACCGAGTCCTGATTGCCTGTGGAGTCCTGATGGCCTAAGGAGTCCAGGTGACTTAGGGAGTCCAGGTGGCTTACTGAGTGCTGGTGGCTCACAGAGTGCTGAGGACTCACAGAGTGCTGATGGCTAACGGAGTCAGCAGTTGAGTTTGTCATTAAGTTCGTTATTGGAGTGGTGATTGTGGGTTTGAGGGAGCTAGTGGTAGGTGCTCTATTTAAACGATACTCATTATTGAACGGTTGCAGAGATAATGGTAAAGTATTCTCATAGCTTGAACTAGTAGGAGAAGGTATTAGGGGCAGGTCCAATGGATATGGTACCGTAGGATGACTAGCAATAGAAGGAGATGGCGAGTCAAAGTAGTCTAGTTCCTCGTCTTCATCAGCGGCTATATTTCTTATTTCTGATTCAAGACTGGAGATGATGTTGTTGAACTCACTCTCAAAGTTGTTTGTAGTCATCTCAAGGTCTGGAGGTGGTTTACGACGAAGACCCAGCACTGGCCTGAGTCGTTCGACCCTCTTATCTTCCAATTCGCTCATGCTGGGAAACTGAGGTTCGGAGCGAGAAGCGAGGTGAGATGGTGAGATGGTAGGAGCAGATGGTGCGATGGTGGGAGCAGATGGTGCGATGGTGGGAGCAGATGGCGGGAGGAGTGATAGAAAGTACGGTATGGGTGTAGGTGGTACGAAGAGTAGTAGGGAGTATGGTGCAAAGGAGTGTAGATGGTACGGAGGAGTAAAAGTATAGGAAGTGCGTAGTAAAAGCATACGTAAGTATAATGGTGGGTGTTACAAGTTGAGAGAACTTTTTGTAGAACTTGACATATTTGCTGTAGATTATATAAAGGTGTGGTCTCCATGGGACAAAGGGAGAATGAAAAGTTGGACTCTAGTGGGCGGGTATTGGGACAAACGGTGTACCATGTCTAATGAGATGGCTTCTAGATGTCAATTAATTACCGGCGCACGACCTATTCATGGTCTGCCATTCACACACTGGTTGCCTTGATAAGGAGTAAAGGAATTTGGATTACTCATGGATACACGGTACAAGCTGGATACACATCATAAGCCTAGTTAGACGTTATACTGTCTACTCTCTGTCTGTCTGTCTGACTATCTGACTATCTGACTATCTGACTAGCTGACTATCTGACTATCTGACTATCTGTCTCTCTGTCTCTCTGTCTCTCTGTCTCTCTGTCTCTCTGTCTCTCTGTCTCTCTGTCTCTCTGTCTCTCTGTCTCTCTGTCT